>CM076577.1:738167696-738292755 GCA_034641835.2 Pinus albicaulis | reverse complement strand
ATATGTTGCAAAGGAAATGCTGTAAGGTGAGAGTGTAGAAAAGACAACATGCAATAGAGATATTTCATTAAAAACATATTACAAAACTTGAGACTAACAAATCATTCACAAAGAAAGGAAAATATTTAGAAATAAAACAGTGGCAAGGATGGCTCATCATCATAGTTATCTTGGCTATGTACTCATTTATTGCAGCGATTACGACCATCGATGAGAGAAGAACATGTACTCATAATAATTCAAAATCAATCCACCAAACGTGACAATCTCCAAGCCTCTCACACCAAGAATAAACCTCCTTGGACTCACCAAATCTTGTCCAAAAAAATGACTTTTTCCATACAGTAAAAACATAAAGTGAACCTAGAAGATGAAAATCCATAGGCTAAACACAAATGGAGTAAAATTGCATAGTTAAGGAGCATTAAGGTCAGAGGAGAAAATTATGAGTTTTAGGACCATGCAATTAAGGAAAATAATGACAGTGGACAGTGATCATTGCAATGTTCAATGGACTGGGATCACTACCATAGTTCTTCATTTGTGCGATAGTGATCATTTCAATGTTCAATGGACATGGATCATTGCCATAGTTCTTCAATTCAAAGAATGGATGATTATGTGCAATTTCAGATTTTTTTTTTTTTTTTTAAATAGATTAACATTTCATATTCGGTAGTACCTTAGTTTCAATGGCAACACAGACTTGGAACTACCTCAATTCAGTGCTATTACATAACCACAACAACCTCATTTGGTAATTCCATAGTAGTATAAGTCTCATTGCTATAACTTTGATGTTTTAATAGTATATACATTTCGGTGCCACAGTTTAGGTGTCACAGTTAAATATGAGAAATAGAGTCTCGGTAATATGACAAGTTCTCAAATAATACCACACCTTCAATGAGATACCACATTGACAAAAAATCGGATATGTCACAAGGAGGATTAAAGTGACAAAAGGTCGGTTGGATCACAGTAATGACAGTAGTGAAAAGGGTCTCACTAACTCAGTGTCATCACAGTTCATTGAGAAGGATTCCATTTCAGTTTGGTGGTATCAAATTGACCTTCATACAGAGATAATGTCTCAGTAACATGGATACAGTCTCGATTCCTCTACAAAAGCTGACAATAAATCACAGAAGTTCAGAAATTACAATCACATGGATAAGTGTCATTATAACAAGTTTTTGGCTATGAACCCACAATCCAATAACCACAAATTTTCGACAAATTTTCGTTGATGGCCCTGATATACCTTCTTGATCCTTTGGCATTGAGTTCCAATTATCAACAGCGTCAAAATCGATCAAATTTTGTAGATGTTGAGAAGATGAATTTGCTATACTGCCCTCATGTTTTCTAATGCTTCTCTCAGATATACCATTGACAACATCTACATAGTGCTTTTCAGAATTCATGCGATCACTTATTGTAGGAAAATGAGCCAGACCATGATCCCCTGCAGGGAAGATAAATACTCTCAGCCTTGAAGATACTTCACCCGAGCCTTCCAGATGTCTCTCATATTCATCCATCATATTTTCAAGATCCTCATCACAAGAAACATACACCAAAGCATCGAGATCCTGCTCTGGCAATTTATACTTTAGCAACAGATCCTGGCCATATGTCTGCATCATCTTCTACATGAGCTCTGTAAAGCCAATACCTCTATGGGTTGTGACAATGCGAGTCTCACCCTCCACATACCTGAGGGCACCATCACTTGGTCTTGGAAGAACTTTGCCACCAAAACTACACACAGCAGAAAAAGATTGAGTAAAGGTACAGGTGTATGGAGAGTGGTAAGAGATTGAAAATTTGTACTCTGAGATCAAATGTAAAAAAAAAATAGAGTCATCAAGATGTATGGTGAGCTTTGGCATAAGCAGTTATTCCAGTTTATAAAAACCTCTAAACATCAAAAGGACATTTTCAGAAATAGGAAACCTTGAATCCATGTTAGAAATGACAGCATTGGGCTATCATCCCACCTGCAGAAAATTATCATAACTGAGAACAACATTCACCCAAACCAGACAAAGGAGGAAATACAAAGGTGAAACAAGCTAGAAAGTCCTTAAGAGTTTGAATGCAACCATCCATTCAAAGGAAACCATGTGATATTTTGAACTTCCATATTGTTCATGCAAATTAGAAACTTGGTACATGACATAAAAGCATTTCCTACCCAGTCATATTTCTTTTGCTGCAATCTTAAGGAAAACGAAAACCTCTATGAGAATAAATTGGACTGGTATATGTTCCCCCACAAAGACATCTATTAGTTCATATACTGAATGAGAATGCAATGTGTCTACCATGTATCAATGGACAGTGACACACACTGTCTGTAATAGTATTGTTTACTGAGACGAGATTTTATTTTTATTTGATGCTACTTAAAGATTCTCAGAGATTTAAGGAAACAGAAAAAAACAATGAACTCAGACTACCCCACCAACCCAGAAATGATGAGAATATAAATTTATATACCTTTCTCTTCAGTCCCAAAGAATTTTCTAATTCTTCCCTTTGTCCAGTTTGTTCACAAGCAATAAAAGTTAAAACCTTTAAACACTATGCATATAATGGAAAAATTAACAACTCGCAATTCCTCCATTTCTGCAATATAGTTGGGAATAGTACTGGCACTGCATGCATTCATGTGAGGTAAATCAACTCTATGAAAGAAGTATAAATATAATACCAGTTCTAAAAAACATCACCAATAAGCTAAATGTTTTAACAGGAAGAGTTGAAAAAGGACAGTTTCTGATTAGGATGAGAAAGAAGAGTCTTACAAATGGTACTCCTGAACACTATTTGAGTACAATAATTCAATTAACAAGTACAGTGTAACTATGCTATTCTAGGGCCAGCAACTGGCAAGAAAGAAAGAAAAAGTGCTTAACTGCACTTTCCATCTTCAGCTTCAAACAGCCTGCTAGAACTGTATGAACTTGAAGAATATTTGATATGCAGTAACCAAGGACTGCACTAAAAGTAGTAGTCCTTGTAGAGTGTCAGTTTAGAGATAATATGGAAAAATTCTTAATTCCATTCAAGCTTGATTTCATGCTCCAAAATACCAGATTTGATCTCCATTTGTAGATCTATTATTTGATCCTTTGCGAAATGATTCCATAGATCCAAAGGAAGCATCACATGGTAATCCAAATCCCAAGTTTCTGATCATTTCCCGGGATTGGGGCTAGAAAGGTTGATCAAATACTTTTCTTTCATCACAGAATATACCTTCTCTCATAGACTGTTGCATACTTGCATCAGATTGGTGCATGCCTCCACTAGATTGGTGCATGCTTCCACTAGACTGGTGCACCCTTATACTACACTCACTATTATTGTTGCCCACCACAACAACCTTACCATAGAAAATATCTTCTGGTGTAATTTTGGAAAAATATTCTTTTAGAAAGCCAGGTTCTGTGATAATTTCAAGTGGATTATTACCACTAACAAACTGGGTCTTTCCATTGGTAGAAGCCTTGTTTTGTTGCACACTACTATCATGCAAAGCCAATAGCTCATTTATATGCTCCTGAGTTTTAGCAGGCATAATAAAACTACCAGTATTAAGAGGATGAACGATTTGGTTCCCCGGAGATGCTAACTGTCCTCCACTTTTTGATTCAGAAACACCTTTCTCTTGCAAATGAGGATGATCGGGCTGTCCCATAGATTTGTAGAATGTGGAAGCATTAGTTTCACATTCTAGTCTCTGAAATTCCATCCCTTGCACATCTGTTCTGTAAGGACAATTAGACTGATGAGAATTCCTTGAGTTCAGGTCCAAAAATCCATTTTTGCGCTCACGATGCTGGCACTGCTCATACGGGCATGTATAAATCTTTTAGTCTTGCATTAATAGCTCTTCAGGTAGCTTCCTCTTTTTGGTCATACTGGCATCTTCTCCATTTCCAATAGACCAAAGGGTATCCTTTGCATCAGCCATGTTGAAGAAATCAAAGTCTTGTGCCTCGTCTCCTTGTCCTTCATTTTTTGGACATGCTGAATCAGGGACATCATCAACACCTTCCACATCATACTCAATGCTGCTGCTGGATGTTAAAGTTAATCCATTTCCAAATCCTTTGGCACTTGTGAGAAGGCAAGTATTCATATTTTGTTGCCGAGCCAATGCCTCCTCCTGGTTGACAACTGAAAGCCATGTTGCACTCTCGTTTGTTGTCATCTTATCCTGCAAACATTTAGACTGCCTCACAAGTTTGCGAATTTTGGCAATATTGGGAGACGTGTTTGATTACAGCAGTGAGAACACCAACCTGCCAAGCCTTTTTCAGATCATGAGGCTTTTTATAAGGAAGGACTTGTCCTTTAGGCAAACCCACCTATTGCCACTAGTCCTCATTCCCAGTTGGCCACCATGGGGGAGGAACACCCTTTTCCAATGGGTATCTCCTCTGAGGAGGATCGCAGTGTTGCATTAAAGCAAACAGTAAAGAACCTAGAGTGGTATCCTGGAGTTCGTGAAGAGTATGAGGAGTTGAAACAATAATTGCATTAAACTCATCTTTCCCCGGTGCTGAGTGTTCTACTTGATATTTTGATATTGCAGCAGGACCATTTCTATCAAACCTAACCTTCTCCTTCCACCAGGCCCTAAGATTATCAGAAGCACCGCTCACCGGCTTCCCTTTCTCTGGAATTATACCATATACAAAACCCTGAGCCTTACAAACCTCTATCATCTTTAGCATGTACTTAAAAATACCATCCTGTGCCCTCAACATCTTCTTTCTTCTCGCTTGCTCTTGAGATTGCCTCTGCTTTGCATCATCAATGACATCATTTCCTTTCCGCTGCTCCTACAAGCGCCGAAGAATGATCTGATCTGATGCCTTCTAGAAGCTGTACACATCGCATTTCTTGGTGGCAATAGAGTAATGAAGCCACTCAGGCGCCAGGTACTCGGGCGTCCCACACACCACTGTTATGACTTGCGTCATGTCGTTGTTCAGGAGCTTCGACATGGCAAATTCGGAGAGCCTAGGCATGAAGCATTTGTCTAGTAGGATATTCTGAGGCTTTATGTCCAAGTGCAGGATGGATTCTCTGCATTACTCGTGCAGATAAACCAGGCCCCTCGCAGTCCCCATGGCTATGTTGTAACATTGTTCCCACGTCAAACATTCTCTGTTCTCGTCCGGACCCGAGAAGAGCCATTTATCCAAGGAACCATTGTCCATGAGCTCGTAAATCAGGAGCCTCTCGTGGGAATCAGCACAGAATCCCCGTAGTCTCACCAGATTCATGTGGCTGATGCTGTCTATCATCGCTACTTCGGCTCTGAATTCCTTGTAGCCCTGTCTCGGCCCGTCCCGAAACTCATTAAAATGACAGGCAGCAAATGGGAGATACAGGAAATTTGGAATCGCCAGAGGAGTCGCAATTGCCTGGTAACTGCCAACAGATGGCAATTCTAATCGATGGTTGAGCATGATTGAATCGTCTAACAAAGAATCTAATGGCACATATTATGACAAGATTTGCGTGCAAGTAATGTCATGAATCATCTCATATTTTTTGGTTGGTATATTTTATAAGTACCACTGTAGTTCTTATTTAATGATTATTTAATGATGGGAGGAAGAATTAAATCGAATTATAATTATATTAGCAATTGCACCACATGTTGCAAAGGAAACACCATAAGGTTGTGGTATAGGAAACAATAGCATATAAGAAGGAGGTAGTAGGAACTTTGTCGACTCCAATTGATCCTCCAGAATAAGGGGTGGAGAATTATGTTTACTGGACCTCAAATCAAAATATCCATATTGGGTAATTGATGTGGAACAACTTCTTTGTTATTAATTACATGTAAGTAGTGTTTTTTCATAAAGGATGAGACATTTTGGCCAAAGTACTCAAGACCTCTATATGACCAAATCTGCTTGTTTTTTTTCTTTTTTTTTGCATAAAGGATGCACTTGGTTTTTATGACCAAGTTGGGTAGACTTCACCCTTCCATGAAATTATTTGCTTCTATCACATTCGCAATGTTGAATTCCTCTGATAGTACCCTTAGAACTCTAACTCTGCTCTATAGCTAGAATTATTTAATGGAATAAAAAAACATGTTGTACTTCATAAGAGACTACTAAGAAGCTTAAGTATGGTAAATCCACCTTCACCTGGCATTTGAACATAGAGCATAGAGTTATCTTAATCGTCAGTTTATGGATAAGAGACATTCGGACCCTTTTTACCCCTTGGGGATGATTAATTAATCTCAGTCAAGATAATCTATATTTTAATCAATTATATATAATCATATTTCCATAATTCCTCTTTGAGCGACCAATATTCCACTTCTTTGGAACTTTTCACCTCAGTAAAAAAAACAAACATCATGAAGACCCAAAACTAAGAAGAAAAAATCAGCTCATAATCAGGGAATCTAGCGACTTTTCTAAGGATCATAATTCAAGACTTTAGTGACATTTAAAGATCATTTATTTTCCCATCAAATAAAAAGCAACAATCAAATTTTTTAGTGACAAGAATGGGAACAAATTTTAAATGTAATAACTCCCTTCCCTAGTGATAGTACATTTTTGTTTTGAAATGAAATTATTTTCCCGATCTTTTAAACAATAGATTTCACCCCAAGTTACCCTTTAGAGATACCTTTTTTTTCAACTGATTGCAATAGGTAAGTGTCTTTTCTCTAGTATTTTTTGAGTCCTCCTTGCAATTTGAATGTTTCTCTTCCCATAACTCTATCTCAGGTTATAATTCTAGCTTTCTCTTGTTTATGATTAAATTGTCTCTATATCACTATTGTCTATCTCTTTTTGAGCGCTTGCTTGAATCAGTGAGATAACGTAGCTCATCTGGATTCCAAAATACTTTACTAACCCATTTTCTGAAGAGTCCTCTTCTATTTTTAATTCTGCTATTTGGTCCTCCATAGCCTTGTCAACATTGTTTCCTTCTAAAGAATCATACATTCTTGATAAGTATCCATTGTCCTTCTTTTCTTCTTCCATATACTTCAGATATAAATGAATGGAACATGAGATAAGCTTCATGACATTTTCCAAATTCTAATATTTTTCATTGTAGTTCTCATGTGTATCAGGGAAAATGGATTCCATACATCCAACGTTATGCCTTTTTAGGGCTTGTTATAAGGTTGGAAGCTTCTCTTCGCCATGTCTCTTTTCTTTTGTATCCTTGACTTTGATACAAACAATTGTTACCGACCCCTTTAAAGGTAAATTTAGTGTTATTTAAGAAATCAGAATCATGAACATTCATCATTATTGCTCAAGATAAATCATGTGCTATGAAATAATTTATAAATTTTAAAAAGATCACATATTTAAAATATTTCATTATTGATTTAATTTTTTATATATTAAGAAATAATACTCATGAATTATAAAAAAATCGTAACATAAATAATATATAACAAAAAAACCCGGATGCGGGTGATAGAATTAACATGTACAACAATCATCTCTCTCACACCTCAAAGGACAGAGATCTTCTGCGCAGAGCCTCACCTGCTGCGGATCCTCAAACTATTAGCCATCCGCATGAGACAAACATGATAAGGTATGATGATGAAATGTTGGGTACAACGTTACCCCATCCAGGGCACCCCCCTACCACTATCACCATAAATGATTAACGTGATTGATATGTCTATCAACCATCACCCTTCCCTTGAGCCTGCTCAGGAAATTGGCTATGGCACGCAGTTTCGTGAGAATATTACTCATTACCATCCCCCTCGCATGTGTCCAATACCCTTTAAAAGAATGAACCCTCAGCCCTGAGAAACTCACAGTAAATTCCCTATGCCTTTCCTTTTGATTCTCCTTTGGCTCTTCCCCGATTCCAGACTGCCGCGCAACCCTTTACTCATCGTTGTGCTGCACAGTCCCCTCTGGGTTGTGACTTCCCAGTTTGCGCACCTCTTCCCTGGCCCTTTTGATCCCCCGGCACTCGACACTGTGTGCCCCCTGTCGCGTACCGTTTCATTGAAGCCTCTCCCCCGCAACATTGTGCAATGGCCCCCAGACTTCGCCAGAGAACCATCCGCGATGGACAAGAGGGGTTTTCCCTGATTGTTATCACTAGGGAGAGGATAATTGTTTGGAGTAGGTGGAAGGCTCCTCCTCCGACAGTTTTGCGAGATAGCGTCCTGATCCTGAGTAAGAAGAAGAAGCTCTTGTACAAGCTGCGCAGAGAGGTAGGTGCAGCCCGTGAAAGTCTACCATCACACATCAAGCGCACCCCCTGCCTCACAAGATGGATCTGATGTTGACTCAGATGGAGGAATATGATGATTCAGAAGTTTGAGTGACGGACTCTGAAGGCCACTGGACGCATGTCCCTAATGCAGAGGATCCAGAGTCCCCCATCCTCTGCACACCTGTCCCCAACTCGAGGCATCCAGTGGCAGAATCTAATGAAGCAGTTGCACAGGTGCCCGCTTGCCCCATAGAGGAGGAAGTCCCTGATAGAGATGATGATAAAGATGAAGATTGAGGCCTGCGAAGTGGCACAGTTCTTCCATGTTTTTTGTCAAGCATGGTACCACCAATGCTATACACTTTCTTATGTTTTTTTTTTAATATCTAGATACATCAACGTTGCTGCCCATATTGTAATTTTCTGTTTCAAGTGCTTTCTGGGCTAGTTTCCTCCACTGATGCAGCCCCAAAACCGCGCAACTAAGGCTAGGATTGGCTAAGCGCAGCTTGCCAACCCCGCGTGTATCATATGTAATGTTTCTTTCTCGATTTAATAGAATAGCTTAAACTTATATATATATATATATATATATATATATATATATATAACAAAAAAAAACATGTATTTTTGGAATAATAAAATAGTTGTAACAAAAATAATACTAAACAAGAAAAATTATGTATATTTGGATGTATGAAAATTTAGATACATTATATTAAGTAAAATTTTAAAAGAATAATGGTTATAAACATTTAAAAATAATTTTATAAAATAATTAGTTTAGATCCAGAGTTAAGATTGATTTAGGCCATCTTAGTTCCCCCCTATAAAGAAACTACATTCCACATGAATACCATGGGCTGTATTTATAGTTTATCATTATTTTATTTTATTATTTTTATTTTTTATTGTACTTTGACCTAGTTAAAATATTCATATTTTGATCTAATGGCCTAAAACATTTCAATCATCTAACATTTTATCCAATGGCTCAAACATGGAGACAGTGGTAGCTAGGGGAGTTGTTTTCAAATAGTGACAAACCTTAAATTTGGTTGTACTAGAATTTTTTCCATTCTCATTTTATTCATCACATTAATTGTATATGTTTTTTCATAAATTTATTTACATTTATTTGAATTGCAATTATTATTACATCATTATTTTAAGTATCTTTTATACAACATTAATTCATCATAGTTCTTTTTGTGGGTGTATTATTTTTAGTGATATGCTTTTGGAATCACAAACCAATGAATAATTTTTTATACAATTTCAATGGGTTTTGAGTTTTGGTGTCTTTGCGATAGTTCCAAGTGACACATGCATTTTCCTTAAAAGACTTAGATACAAAACACTTTAATAGATGGTTACAATTTTTGCTTCAAATTTTACTCCATACATTTAATGATTTTTCCCAACTGAAATTCCATCTATTTGATTAAAATTAAATTTTTTAATGAAATTTAGGCTAAAAAAATTCAAAACTTCATTAAAGAGAATTTTGCAACCTAATTTATGATTAGAGTTATGCATATGCTTATATTTGTTGGTATAAATATATATAGATTTCCACCAGCCTATAACAGGTTTTCTTATATTTTAAACCAATCAAATTAATTGGATCTCAAATTTTTGCAACTGTTGGCAATATATGAATAATTAGTTAGTATAAGTCACTCATTAGAAGACCATCAACTTTTAATTAAAATAATTTAAATTTACATAAGAAAAGAAAAAGCATTTACTACTTTCATTCTATTATTTTTTTTTCACTTCTTCCATTATTTTGGAAATTAGTATAACTATAAACCATAAATTTTCAATTGAAATATTATAAATTTATGTTAGATATAAAATGTATTAGAATTCTATTAATTTTCACTTTTTCTAATAAATAGGAAACATATCATGTTGTATATTAATGCATAATGTATATTTAAAAAAAAAAAACAAAAATGACAATTGAAAATATATTTAAAGGAAAAAATAAATAAACTACAGATATATAATATGATGTAACATGTTTACATGTTGGAAGAAATGAAATATTATATATTTTTATTTTTATTTTTAAAGATACCTTATAAACAAAATACACATTAATATACAACATGATATGTTGCCTAGAAGTTGGAAAAAGTGTAAAAAAAAAATAGAAATAATTAATATAATTAATATCTTACATAAATTTACAATATTTAAGTGAAAATCCAGCCAGATGTAAATTTGTTTCTCCTCCATAAGTGAAATTTATTTATCAACTACAATGCATACAAAGGGTTGTCATGACTGAAAAGGATCAACCCTTCAAACAAAGGGTTTCAAAAATAACCTTGTATTTTAAGTCATCTAAAATAATTAGTAATCCAAGGAAGAAGATATTTCCAATCTTTTATGATTAGCTTGAGTTGAGTCACTAATGCATGTGATGGAAATTTGACACTCACTTATAGACATTCTCAGTGTTAAAATTTCATTAATAAAATTTCTTCACAACATTAACAGTTACTATACCGACATAAAGTTGTCCTCCAGCTTTATAGCCAGGGAATTTATGAGCATAACCTCAAATTTCTTTTAAATCTAGCAAAAATGAGCCCTTTTATGCATCAAAAATCAATGCATACAAATGATATTTGCTAAGGAAAACAAGTAAGAGGTTACATGTCAAGAATAACTTAAGTAATATTAAGATAACTATAAGTTTCCTCCATGTAGCAGCTTCAAGTGTCCTCATCTCCCTTGCAAGGTGACCCCATCCTAGCCTTTTAGGACCTAGAACTATTTCTAACACACATGTTGCTTCACTTCACCATGCATTTTGGCAAACCATTCACCATAAATCATTATTTTTTATCAACTGAAAAAGGAATTTGCAAATTGATCCAAGAGATGCAACATCTCTAAGTGTCAACCATGACAAAAAAAATTATGCTAAAACCTCATCACTCAGCTGGAAAACCCCACAGATTTCATAGTAGAAATATCCTTGTCCAATTACATTTGGCCTATATAGGAAAGGATTAAACAATGACTTCTATGCACATCTAGTAGATGCCTCCTTGTAAAAGGGTAATAGCTTAGGACTCAAGTCAATATTCTCTTTAGCGAACAATTGAATTCATATAATGTGTGTGATCATCCCATAATCACCATGAATTGGAGTCAAGCAGAGCCTATTCATCAGGAAAGTCCCATCCCTTCTAAAGTGCAACTAATCACCTTAAAATTCGACACCTTCATCAAGACACCTTCTTATTTATGAAACCACCGTGGAGTCTACCATGGGATTCCTTCTTAACGCAAATGGACCTCTGTAATGTAGAAACCAGCTGAAAGACAAAAACAACAATGACCATCAACTCTTCTTGTTAATATCCCACTCTAATCACCAAATCTTTTTGTTAATATCCCACTCTAATCACCAACTCTTTTTGTTAATATCCCACTCAAGGCCTAGATGCTAAAATTTAAAATTAATCCTGATTTTGTTACAAAAAAAATCATTATCACAATACTGTGTAAAATGGTGAATCAAATGTCTATCGTTTATCAAACAAAAGTAAGTTTATATAACTTTCCTTGAGAAGGAAACATTACATAGGTCAAATGTTTGTATTTTGCTATGAAAATAAATCAAATAATTTGAACACACAAAATGATTTCATTAGTAATTTGAACATTATGATAAGAGAATCTTGCTACTTTTTTGATGTGTCATGTCTCTAAGCATGAGCAACAATTTGTGGACTTGAAACACATATATAAGGAACATCAAACTTGCACAAGATGGAGGCTATATTATTTTAAATAAGGAATGCTTGCAAATTAAAATGGCTATTAGACCAAGAAGAAAAGAAGAAACTTAAAAGTATAGTATCTAAATTTTGGATACATGTCCATTAAATAATGCTCCATGCACAATCAGAATGTACTGCTAAATCACCAAACCCTCTCCAAAATCACGAATCGCCAAATTTCCTGCAAAAACTAGAAGACAATGTGCATTATTCCCAAAATGTGAATCCAAAAAAAATGAATCTAACAAGCTTTGCAAACTGTTGTTCCTAAAAGGTAATATTGTCCAACTTAGAGTCCAAGTTCAATTTTATCTCTTCTACCTCAACTACACTACCTACTCATCTTGCAATAATCTTTAAAAACATATATTAATTATCAACTATCACCCTACCATAGCAAAACCACTTTCCTTCACCCTCAATCCCTCATAATATAATAAATGCCACACATTATGATATTTGATATGTACCACTTTCCTCTACATAATACTGAAATACGTTTAACATTCATGAAATGAAAATCAATCTTGAAGAGTATCATTCTATACCCAGTACCATAAAAAAAAGGTGTTATCTCACATTATATGAGATCATAAAGGTTCATACTAGATGAGACACTACAACTTTATACAACCAAGCCATCACTGCTTCACAATGTGAATAGAAGTTACCATTGGGAGCTTTCCCTCAAGATAGTATGGCTTTATATAAATCCATTGAGAAGAAAAAAATTCAAAACTCAAATGGCCTAATCACACAGTTTTGGATTTTACAACACCTTTGCCTTACCTTTCACCTTCATTTGAATTTCAATACCTTGATACCAAAAAAAAAAATAAGGTAAGAAAACAAAGAATCTGACCAAGGCTCCAACTATTGCACCCAAGAAATCATACTTGTATCCAAAATAACACTCCACAAAGTTATTCAGTGTTCTTGCTCCCTCACCTTGTACTTCCAGAGGGTCTGTAACATCCCCATAGCACGATACAATAAGACGATAGATGCTCCAGTCAAAAAGGAATATCCAGTAGTACCAAATCCACCATCTTGGGATTCTCTGCATACATTCATAAACCCATTATAACAAGATGATTACTATTATGAACTAGTGATAGTAAGTTGTTGTATATGATTCACTTGCTCAAAGTGAAAAATAGATATTCATTCTATTATTTCTTAGTTATATAGTATAATAGAGTTTAGTCGAAAGAAACAGGTAGCATACCAGTTTAGTAATGGAGAATCCTTAAAACTGATTGAAAACAAACTAGAATGCCACAACTACTATTGATGCCACTTGTTGGTTTGGAGTTATGGAGGCTGTCATCATCCCGTAATAGGTGAAATAAAGAAATGTGAAGTACTTCATGAAAAATAACCATGCAAACTTCTTAGTTGTCTACTTGAAATTGACCATACTATCAAAAATAAGAGTTTTCCTATCTAGGTTTGCATGGAAGCTCGATAAACACCTATTAAAGTTTTTTCTTAATCAGAGAATACATATATAAATAGGAATTTGATCCAACTATGTGATTATATAAATGAAAAATTTTGACAAATTTATAGGAATAAGAGAATTGAATAGTTTCGATAATGCAACTTGATGGTGTTAACACAATGGTCATCTCCTAACTTAGAATTGGCTCAGCCACAATTCCAAAAGGTAACCTAAGAATGTAGAAGCACCATGTGATCCTAATATGAGATAATGGAAATATGTTGGCACATTGATCCCAAATCTTACTCTTGAATTGGAATTCCAGAGGTTTATATTGTGCTTTATTGGAAATATTTAGAACATGGAGAGTCTGAATGTGGACAACAGGGAAAATTTAAGGATGGAAGTTTATTTTAAAGTTTAGAAGCATTGGAAAATCTTACTAGTCCCTAATATAAAAATTTCAAATTGTTTGGGGATATTTTTGTAAAAATACTTAGATATATAATAATTTTATAATATTATATATAAAATTTTGGTGATTTTTTAGGTAAAATAATTTTATATTTTAAAATTTGGGCGAATAAATTTTAGAAAAAACTGGAAATTGGCGAATCTTTTTTGGGAAAAAGGATGGAAAATTAGCCCACTTGTGAATATTAGCCGCTAAAATTTTCCCTGGCAGACAGTAATTATAGAGAATAAAATGAAACAATGAAATATGACTAACCCAAGAAATAACATAAGGAAAAGTAGAGTACATTCCTGCAACCTTTTATGTAAAACACAATTTACTCTACTACAATGGAAAGATACACAGTTGATAAACAAATCATTTTTGTTGTCATTGATATATACTCAATTAAGATATTTATTAGTATCAAAGAAGAGCAATAGTCTATAACATTCAAATTAAGGGAAATAAACATATTTGTGCTTTTTCAATCCAAACAACTTAATTCTTTGGCTAGTAATCTGTCTCGTAGAGTTAAGTCTGAGGTACATATTTTTGTGTGTTGTCCTTATAGGAGATCGTTCCAAGGAGGAGAGCATAGAAAAGTGTAAAAGAATATCTAATGGAGTTATAGTTAGGACTTCACAAGTAAGTCTACATTGCTTCCACAAACATGAATTGAACTGTCTAAAGAATGCTTGTGTGTACTAGGTTGCAAAGTAAAGATAAATTGCTTCTGGAGATGGATACCTCAGCTCTATAACCAATGCCTTGTTTCACCTTTATTTCCAAAAATAGGGAAAAATATTAGAGAGAGAGTATAAAGCTAATATATTTGTTTCTTGTAGACTTATTGTAATGATAGATATCATATGCATAAATAATTTGGTGGGGAAATACTGATAACTATAATGATTACTTATAGAGGGAAAATTGTTTATAATCTTTACAGTAACATGAAACCCATTTTATCAAGAACATGGAAACTATAAAGAACTGTACACTCAATAATATACAATTATAAATACAAATATTCCTTTTCCATCCACTCAACTAGAAAATTTGAATTGCATGGATGACTAGGTTTGTTTTTAGTTGATTGACTAGTTAACTAAGAGATCGGTGAGTTAAAAACAACCTTAACTACTCAACTGACCTTTAAATGACTCAACTAGACTCCCTCTAATTATATGTAGATAAATTTCCTAGACTCTCTCTAAGTCTCGATCTCCTAGTGGGAAATCTCTCTGCTCCTTAATCTTCCAATATCAATGATCACAACTCCCATTTGTTTCACGAAACATTGGTTTACTACTCTTCCCACTAGTAGTCGTCTAGCTCCATTAAGAAGTCTACACGTAGGGTCTTCTGGATCTTCCTTGAACTAGGGCTCCATCAATCTACCTCCTAACATCACATGGCTGCTTTCATGCGTACTGTACTTGAGCTCTTCAAGGACTACCTACTTGTCAAGATTATCGCTGCTCTAGAATGTTGCTCCTAGAGCATTTGTGATGATCCTAAAAATGTTCCAATCTCATAAATTTGAAATTCCCTCCAATGCATACTCTAATCTCAATACGTTGAAACACATTCTCCCGAACTTGAAGAAAATTTGTTACACTAAGCTTCAAATTAAAAATTTGTGAGGGAAAAATTCAAAATACTACTTCTAATGTGATTTCAAGGCTCTCATACCATGTAGACATTTGACAGAAATTGCAACTCCTCAAGATTTTGAACTGAAACAAAGAGACATAATTGTACTCTACTAATTTATGAAATAGAAATCACAATTTAGAACAACACACATATACATGCAACAAGAAAAACCATAAGTACACAATTATTTTCTAGGGGAACCCAACTGCGAAAAACCCCTCTTCTAGTTTGCATTAATTCAGATGAAAAGAGAAATAATTACAATGTCTTGCTTCAACTCTGAAGCACACCCTGCACTGCAATCATGTTCTCCTGCTTCCTAACTTGCTCTAGCCAACAATTAGCCAATTCAAGCCTCAGCCAAGCTCACAATTCCTTGCGTAATCCTAGAGGAATTAGCCCCTAAAAAACAGGAGAAAGTCTCTATTTCCTTGTGCAATAGATTGATGAGTTGATCACCTTCTCAATGAAAAAGAATTGTACACTCAATAATCTATGATTATACAAATGTTTCTTTTGCATCCACTCAACTAGGAAATTCAAATTCCATGCATGACTGGGTCTATTTTTAGTCAATTGACTAGTTAAGTGAGAGATCAATGAGCTAACAACAATATTAACTACTCAATTTACCTTCAACTGACTCAGATAATGACTAGATCTCAGTTACATGAGTTAAACTAACAATAACTCAACTAGATTGCTAAATATTAACACTCACTATATGCACAACTCTAATTTTAACCTATAACACGAATTCACTAGGTAAACTAGTAGACAAGGTCATGTCACAAAAGTTAACTAACTCCAAGTTGTCTTGCTGATATGGAAATTCGATTTACTAAATTTGACTAAGGCGTGAGTCAAAATTGAGCCCTTTTCTTGCTACAATTTTAACAAACTAGGCCAAAATGTTGTTGTGTTGATCGAGGACTTCTTGTTGTTCTTTATATTTCTCTCTCTGAATTCTATTATATAATATGATCCAATAGTGATTGGCGCTCTCACTCATGATGAAGAGTTCTTCTATGATGTAATGATTCAGTTACTAATGAAAATGAGTTGCGGTAATTATCTGTATGCTTGAAAATTATAATGGATCATCAACCCCTTTTAAAAATTTTAAATCTTAACTTAGAATGTTCTTCGTGATTTTTGTTATGTTGCATCATTGTTCTTGTTTGAGTATGTTATGTCTACAAGTGTGAAAATTATGAGATGATTGTATGTAATGGGCTATTTATTGTGCTATTCCTTTATACCTCTCTGTGATCCTTTATCTTATTAAGTCTTAGCAAGCCTCAAGTGAGATGCATATCTTTCCTACAAAGAGAGGTGAAAAATCCGACAGATTACTAGACTATGACAGACTATTTTGTTAGTGCCTTGTGCTCGAGCCTAGAGTCTAAGTCTATCTATATTTTAAGCCTAAAAAATTCAATGTGCAATTGTAGATTACATTTGTTAGCTTATATCCATTCATCATGAACACATTTACATTACTGGCATGGGAATAAAAAGTAGGAATTATATAACCCCCCCTCTATATTTTATACAACCCTTCATTCACATCATCAATATATACAATAATTTTTACCTTAGAATATCAATACAACTACATATATACTTCCCAAATTGTTTCCCCCAACTCCCACATCACCTTTTTAAGGCTATAGTGGGTATATTAGATCTTTATCTACCTTGTGACATAGTTCTTCAACACAATGACCTTCATGTCTAGTATACTCATTAGTTGTACCCATAAGTGTTCTTCTAGTTCCACTTGTATTAGTGCACATTCAACAACATTTTTTAGGATCACGCACATACTTTTTCAACTACGATGCAACAAACACATTATGAATATTTATGGTAGCAAGAAATGGAATCATGCATACAATATGTCTTATCTTATCCAAGATCTCAAAAGTACCACAATATTTAGTTCTAATTGAGTGAAACTCCCCAACTTCAATGAACTTGATTTGGTTTCACCTTTGAAAACATATGGTTCTCAACTTTACAATTGCTTAGTAATATGGATTTATCTTTATTTTTCATTTTTCTATCATGTGCTACCTTTAAATTTGACTACTTGTTAAACATTTTTCTTCTATTTCTTTAAGTAATGCTACCTCAATTATTGTCTAGTTTGTTATATTATATCAACTACCTAGAGTATTTCAGTTTTTCCCCATATAATGCCTCAAATAGACTTATATCTTTAATGATGCTTCGTATTTGGTAATATAAGAAAATTTCACTAAATGCAATGATCCTATCACTTTGATGGCTTATCCATCACACAAATTCTTAACATATCTTCAATAATCACATGATTGACTCTCTTCTTTGCATATATTTTTGTGGATGATAAGTTCTATTCAAGCTAATATTTGTGCCAAATCCTTCGAACTATCTTTACAAAAGTGTGATGAAAAGTATAGATTCCTATTTGAAATAATTACTTTAAGTATATAGTGCAACCTAGCAATTTTTTTCAAGTAAATCTCTATTATATTAACAAACTTACAACCAATCTAACTTATTTAAAGTGATTGGGTTACACTCGAGGTAGAATTTCACTATTCCACCATTCCATTTGAACCTGAAATGCCTTCTGGTTGGCCTTCTAGTTAAGGCAATAATGTATGTTCAAGAGGTTGGAGGTGACCCCAAAGCCGGTGACCCCAAAGCTGTGACAAGTTTAGCTGAGATCGATAGGTCCATTCAGGAAATGAATCTTTGACAACACCATCAGTTTGTCCGCTTAGGCAGAATCGAGAAGGAGTTGCAATCCATGCATCAGGTTGATATTCCTGGTTCCAGTGTTAAAGACTCGGCTCCTGTGGAGTTGGATAATGATTGATGGATATTCTGTTCGAGGTTGAATTGAGAAATGATCATCCTATTTTTAGTTTTTGTTAATATCAGCGGATAGCTTTTATTTTAATCTGATGTTTATGCCTACAAATACTGATACTGATATTACCTATTTGAAGACACTAAGAACTAGACTAAAGATGTATATGTTTTGGATGGCTTATAACTCGTTAAGACGACCAACAGACCTGGTTTCGTATGGGCAGGTTGAGGCCTAAAGTTGTTCTTTTTGACCTGATTTTGTTTATAAATATAAAATATTAAAGATCTACTAAGTTAACCAAAAAAAACTTATTTAAAGTGATCAACTTTCCTTAAATTTTCCACCATTAACATTATGCAATCAAATTTCCTTATCATCCTAGCCAACTTAATGAATATAAAATTAATAATTACTTCCCAATTTAGAAATCACAAAATCAATATAAATGACAACGAATTTCTTTACACAGATTTCCATGGAATTTATATACTTGTAAAAGAACTACGCAGTGGTGATCACCTTGTAGAAATTTTTCCAACGTACATGATGTAATTTCACGTCACAGATAAGATCCCCCTAATTCACGAGATATTTTTTTTTTATTTTGTATAAAATTTTGAAATATCTGTACAATAAATGAAAGAATAAAAAATATCTATTTAATGATGAATGAAAGAAATTGCTCAGCAGCTTCGGATTACCAAACCCAAGTACGTGACAGTGGAGGCACAACTGCTGTCGCAAGCTGTGCTTACTTCTCCTGCCCACAACCTTCGCCTGTCACGGTGTACTCTAAAGAAAACGCGTTCGTTCGCTCAGTTTAAACTTTAAAGTCGACGAAAGCGATACGGTTAAAAGATGTCGCGTGATGCCATTAATAGTCAATACCATCCACCGAAAATTTCAAAATCCCTGCGATGGACATGCCAAGGAGAGGATGATCTGGTCGTCTGAATCTTTCCCTGCTTTCCAAGGCAATGTCGCCGGCTTCATCGTGGTGTAAGGAGCCACTCTATTGATTCTGTACCAAAAATTTCATCCGTTTAATACATATTTGCCTACTCGGTCATCTAAATTTACACTGAAAATTATTATCAGTAAATAATTTAAATTGGAATTGCTATTCAATCTTCTGAATATACATAATTTTTTTTAGATGATCTAGAGTTTCTTTACCTCTCCTTTCGCTTTTGGAGCAAGCGTTGCACAGATAATTTGGGGACAATTTCCAGGCCTGAGCGCGAAATAGGAAACAATGTTAAAAAGCAGTTTTCAATCTTTAAATTCTTTTTATAAACTTTCACATTCTGTCCAAGAGTATAAACCAATTTATTAGTATAAAATACTTTACGATCCGCGTCTGACCTTCGGGAAGTCTTTCAGGCTCTTTATCGGCGTTCGATGCAGGCTTGGAAGGAAATATCTGTTTGATTTTACTGATATTAATCTCAGGTGTTCTTGTCCTGCTCGAGCTTACAGAGTCGGCAAGCCTAATAATGGCTTCTGCCTGCCACGAAAATAATGAAATAAGTCTGCGATCAATTAAATAACGCCAAGGGGACTAAAGATGCAACCGTTTTGTCAAAAAAATATATGCGAAATTTTCTGTCAATGTATTAAATTTTTTAATAGGTCTACGATCAATGAAATAACGTCAAGAGGACTAAAGATGCAACCGTTTTGTCAAGAAATAGATGCGAAATTTGTTGTCAATGTATTAAATTTTTTGCTCGGATCAAAATAATACCTTCTCAGTCGGGACATTGTAAACATTCGCCATTCCGTTATAAAAAATAACGAATTGACCTCTGGACTGATGCTCGGGAGATTTTGCTGGAACTGATCTGTGTTAAAATATATAATTACTTCCTCATGCAGTTAAGTGGAGTTAGTTAGTTGAGTTCAGTTTCAGTTATATTTGGTGAGCGAGTTAGCGAGTTGATTAAGTCTAGTTTTGTGTGAGAGTGTTTGCATGTCAATTAGGTTAAATACCCTTCACGGGTTCATTGTTTTCAAGAGAGTAAGAGAGTAAGAGAGTTTTATGATTCAGAGTTTTATGATTAATAGAAGAGCAGCAGCTCATTGTTCGTGTGTGAAATATTCGTGTTTATTGTGTGATTGAATCCTCTGTCTCTCCAACAAATTGGTATCGGAGCTGAGGAAGGATCAGAGATCCGTGGGCGAGCAGAGCCCGTAAGCAGGCCAAGAGCAAAAGGCCGAAATTTTTTTTACACAAAAAAAAATTTTTTTTACGCCATCCGCACGTTTTGTAGTGTCGGACCTGCGTAGATCCGCAAGAAAAGACCGCATGCTCTCTCAAAACGCAGCTGCGGACCTTGCACAAACTCGCGAAATTCCAGAAAATCGGGTTTAGACCGCAGCCTACCCTTTATCGGGGGTGCGGAACCCATCCGGTGTAAAACGTTGTGTTTCCCTTCAACGGGCTGCGGAACCAAAGATAATAAAAAATCGGCCAACAGTCGTGCACAAAACGACAAGTCAAGCCGTGCGGCGGATCAACATGCAAACGTGACCATGAATTTTTATTTCAAAAGAGACAATTTTTTTTGTGAGGCAAGATGGCCACATCAAATTTTCAGCCACAAATTCCATCTTTCAATGGGAAAGATTACGATATGTGGGCCATTAAGATGGAGACCATGCTAAAAGCGCATGATGTTTGGGATCATGTCAAGTATGGGTTTGCAGAACCTCAAGATGAGGCAGAAGAACGAGCCCTCAGTAATGCAGAGAGGGACCAGTGGAAGAAAGATAAGCGGAAGAATGCGCAAGCATTGCTTCTAATTCAGCAGGGAGTAGATCGAGCCGTGTTCCAGAAGATCATGATAACCTCGTCAGCAAAGGAGGCATGGGACACCTTGGCGACAAGCTATCAAGGTATGGCTAAAGTTAACATTGTTAAATTGCAGAACACCAGGAGAGACTTTGAAAGTCTGCAGATGAAGGAGACAGAGGACATTGATTCCTTCATGAATAGGGTCATGTCTATCGTCAATCAGTTAAAAATATATGGCGAAGATGTTCAAGATCGAACAGTGATTGAAAAGGTTCTTCGATCACTGTCTACCAAATTTGATGTGGTGGTAGCAGCCATCGAAGAAGCAAAGGACTTGGAAAAACTCACAATTGATGAGTTGATGGGATCTCTTCTATCGCATGAGGCAAGGATAGACAGAAATAAGGATTCCACTTTGGAAACAGCCTTCCAAAGTCAAGTCAATATTTCAAGAGGTCGAGGAAGAAGTTGATCGAGAGGCAGAGGACGAGGCAGCAACTATGGTGGTCATAGAGATGGCCGAGATGATCATGAGCATCAACATGGAAGCAGCAGCAACAGAAGCTTTCATAATAATCAAAGGTCTGACAAATCAAAGGTAAAGTGCTATTACTGCAGTAGATTTGGTCATTATGCTCGTGATTGTAGGAAGAAGATTGCAGATCAAGGCAATCTGAGAGCTAATGTCAGTACAGAAAATACTGACTCTATGTTTCTAGCATGCAACACCATGCATGCACCGTCTGATAAGGTCTGGCTATTAGACAGTGGTTGCAGTAACCACATGACAGGCAACAAGGATTTGGTTGCTAATTTGGATGTCACAGTGCAAACAGAGGTCAAGTTGGGTACTGACAAGACTGTGGCTGTAGATGGCAAAGGAATGGTCAACATTGTGACCAAGCAGGGGGAGCCAAAGACCATATCAGAGGTATACTATGTCCCTGGGCTCAAACACAATTTGATTAGTGTTGGCCAACTGATGCAGAAAGGATACAAAGTTATCTTTCAGGGGCAACAATGTGTTATTTACGACAAATCCCCAAGCAAGCAGCTGATTGCAAAGGTGCAGATGACGAGAAACAGACTCTTTCCTCTCATTATGAACTACAATGATCAGGTTAGTTCTTTTACAACTGCATGTTCTGATGCATACTGGTTATGGCACTTTCGGTTTGGACACTTGCACTTTTCCGGTTTAAAATTATTGCAGCAGAAACAGATGGTGAGAGGTCTACCTCCCATCAAAGAGCCTGCTAGCACGTGTGAGTGTTGCATCTTAGGCAAGCAACACCGTGAAAGTTTTCCGAAAGGAGTTTCTTACAGAGCAAAGAAACCACTTGAATTGGTGCATACCGACTTGTGTGGACCTATGAGGACACAGTCAATTGGTGGAAGTTGTTACTTCCTCACCTTTATTGATGATTACAGTAGGAAGACTTGGGTTTACTTTTTGAAGCAGAAGTCTGAAACTTTTGCGAAATTCAAAGAGTTCAAAGCTTTGGTGGAGAACCAAAGTGATCGAAAGATCAAGGTATTGAGATCTGATCGTGGTGGCGAATATGATTCGAAGGCATTCCATGAGTACTGCAAACAACATGGAATCAGAAGACAATTTACGACCAGATACACACCACAACAGAATGGTATAGCAGAGAGGAAGAATCGAACAATCATGAACATGACAAGGAGCATGTTGAAAGGAAGACACTTGTCTAATGAGTATTGGGCAGAAGCAGTTGCATGTGCTGTTTATGTGATAAACAGATCTCCTACAAAGAGTGTGATGAACAGAGTTCCAGAAGCAGCATGGTCAGGTATGTCTTGCAGTGTATCTCATTTCAGATTTTTTGGATGTGTAGCCTATGCACATGTGCCTAAGAAAATAAGAGGCAAATTAGATGATCAAAGTGAAAAATGTATATTTACTGGTTATAGTGAGCAGTCAAAAGCTTACAAACTGTATAACCTTGTCACAAAGAAGACAATCATTAGCAGAGATGTTGTGTTCAAAGAGCAAGAGTCATGGAATGGGACTGTAGACACACTAACCGATGCTCAAACACCATTGATGGAGGATGATCTTGTAGAAGAAGAGGAACAGCAAGAACCAAAAGAGAAAACACCAAACAGAGTCACACCAGCAAGGACTCCAAGATTTTCAGAGCAGCATGGATCTTCAAGCAGATCCACAGATCAGAGTTCTCCAAGCAGCGAATCAGGTAAGAAAAAGATGAGAAGTTTGCAGGATATTTATGATGATTTGGATGTTAGTTCAAATTTTGCATTGTTGGCGTTCCAACCTTCTTCGTTTGAAGAAGCAATCAGAGATGACAATTGGGTGCAAGCCATGGATGAAGAGATGAATTCCATTGAAAAGAATGATACATGGGATTTGGTTGATTTACCAAAAGATAAAAATCTCATTGGTGTGAAGTGGGTATACAAGACCAAAGTGAATGAGAAAGGTGAGATTGACAGATTTAAAGCAAGACTTGTAGCAAAAGGATTCTCGCAGCAACCGGGAATAGACTTTGGAGAAACTTTTTCTCCGGTCGCCAGATTGGATACGGTAAGAGCAGTTCTAGCGACAGCAGCTCAGAACAAGTGGAAAGTGTATCAGATGGATGTCAAATCAGCGTTCTTGAATGGAATTTTAGAAGAAGAAATTTATGTGCAGCAGCCTCCAGGTTATGAAGTTGAAGGACAAGAAGATAAAGTTTACAGATTGAAGAAAGCGCTCTATGGACTGAAGCAAGCACCTAGAGCATGGTATAGCAGAATCGACAATTATATGATCAAGAATGGATTTTGCAGAAGCAGCATTGAGCCTACCTTATACACAAAGGTAAATGAGCATGGACAGATTTTGATAGTTTGCTTATATGTTGATGATATGATTTTCACAGGTGATCTTGAAATAGATGAATTTAAAGCAGCCATGATGAAAGAATTTGAGATGACAGATCTAGGTCTCATGAAATATTTTCTTGGCATTGAAGTTGAGCAATCTGAAAAAGGCATTTTTATTTGTCAAAATAAGTATGCAACAGATTTGATGAAAAGATTCAGGATGGATAATTCCAAACCTGTACCTACACTAGTTGCAACAGGTACAAAGTTGAGTAAGGATGATGAAGGGGCAGATGTCAATCCAAATCTATTCAAAAGATTGGTTGGAAGCCTCATGTATCTCACAGCTACAAGACCAGATATTATGCAGGGAGTGAGTTTGATTTCCAGATTCATGGAGACTCCTAAAGACACACATTGGAGTGTTGGAAAAAGAATTCTGAGATACATAGCAGGAACCAGAGATTATGGCATAATGTATGCAAGTACAGAAAAGAAAGAGTTGATTGGATATACAGATAGTGATTTTGCAGGAAGTTTGGATGATCGGAAAAGCACATCCGGTTATGTGTTCCATCTCGGTTCAGGTGTGATAGCATGGGCATCTAAGAAGCAGCCTATTGTGACATTATCATCAGCAGAAGCAGAATATGTAGCAGCGACTTCAGCAGCATGTCAAGCAGTATGGTTAAGAAGAGTATTGGATGGACTCAAGTAGAAACAGCAAAGATCAACAGCGATATACTGTGACAACACATCAGCAATTGCACTATCCAAGAATAGTGTGTTTCATCAAAAGAGAAAGCATATTGATACTCGATATCATTTTATTCGAGAATTAGTGAACAATGGAGAAGTTCACTTGAAGCCTTGTAGAACGAGTGATCAAATGGCTGATATATTTACAAAGCCATTAGCAGTAGATTTGTTTGAGTTTCACAAAAGAAACTTGGGTGTTGTAAGCCTAGCTGAGACATAGACCAGCAAGCATGTTTGAGTTGTCATGCGTTATGTTTTAGTTTAGAGGTCGTAATTAAGGGGGAGTGTTAAAATATATAATTACTTCCTCATGCAGTTAAGTGGAGTTAGTTAGTTGAGTTCAGTTTCAGTTATATTTGGTGAGCGAGTTAGCGAGTTGATTAAGTCCAGTTTTGTGTGAGAGTGTTTGCATGTCAATTAGGTTAAATACCCTTCACGGGTTCATTGTTTTCAAGAGAGTAAGAGAGTAAGAGAGTTTTATGATTCAGAGTTTTATGATTAATAGAAGAGCAGCAGCTCATTATTCGTGTGTGAAATATTCGTGTTTATTGTGTGATTGAATCCTCTGTCTCTCCAACAATCTGCTGCATATAGTGCAAGAAGATATAAAGTTAGCCTTATCCAACGTTTAAGCTCGCTCAGCTATCAAGAATTCGAAAATATATAAAATTACAAATGTCTGGACATGAAAATACCTGGAAACCGGATCAGTTTGGCTGATTGCAAAAGGCATGGTGAAATTTCTTTCTGGAACTCGAGTGTTTGATGGATTGCATGCCTCAGAGCGTCCATTAAAGCCCTTGGCCGGCGGATGATTGACATAATCCAAATCGCTTTGCTTGTGCTGTGCAACTCCCATTGACGAAAGCACCTTTTGCATCATCTGCGGTTTTACCCGCGACAGATCTTGCACTGTTGCATTCATAAAAAATACATACAAAATCAGCCAAAACATTCTGCCAAAACAAAAACAGAAGACAAATTTAAAGAAAGACGACATATTGCACGAGCCGATCTGAAAATAAAGCAGCTAGACAAATTCAAGGTGTTTGTAAAAGAAACCATACATCTTGCCTTGGCTAGCTGTTTTCCAGGGCCGAATTCCAAATTAGTACTGCCATTTACGCCTGTTCCATTTGTTTCAGAGGCGTTTTGAATTCGCAGAAACTCGAAAGCTACAGTTGCACTTGGAGACATAGCTAGCAGACTGAATTGTTCCCGTAAAACACCAAAATTTCCACTGTAAGCTACCTTATTTTAAGCTCTGATACTCCTGGATCAATCAAAGCGCCGAATAAATGTAGATTATTTTGCGGTTCATAAGATGATAAATATTTGGCAGGTAGGGACGCTAATCGGAAAAAGGTGTGCAGATGAGGCGGCCTTGCAAGTTACAGGTGTATATTTCGCATGTGCTCATCACTAATAGCAAACTAAATAGAGGGGCATTAACTGCACTAAAAGTAAAAGACACGTTAATGTTGTGGAGTCTGGTCAAATAAAGCCACAGCCCTTCCAAAGTCCGGAACGTTTATGGCAGACACAGAGAAAAATCTATGCAAGTTTGACGAACGGTTTCATCGGTGTGCTAAATGAGCACATGGAGGGATTATTGCTTGCTATTAAGTTTAATAGAAAAATAGGCATGAATTGGTCGTGACGGGAAATGAATTGTAGCCCGTTGGCGGTGATTGGCAAAAAACGGTTCTACTATTATGTCTGTGGCGCAGCGCGCCTTAGAATTAGCATGTGCTCCATTTTTTTGTCGGAGGAAGCGAGGCTTTGCTACATAGGTGAGCCGCAGTAGTCTGAACAGTTTGTTTTTTGGTGTGCTAATTATGGAAATTTCGACCAGATTTTAATAAAATTCAGTAAGGAATTTTGTAAATTTAAGTGGTCACAAATTTTTTCAATATTTTTTATTAAATTCAAATGGAGTTGTTTATAGTGTAATTTTTTGGAATTTCGAGTGTTTGAATTTGGTGAATAAAATTGAGGCAAAATCTTGATTTATATTATTTAAACTGGTTTTTTAACTACAATATATATGGATTTAGCACCCTCAAAAATCTTTAAGACACTTTCATTGTACAAAATTACTTATCAAATTTCTGTTCTCAATAAATTTCTACCAAATTTTAAAGAAATTAGACGAAAAAAACCACTATAAAACCCTTAAAAAATGACACTAAAAACTACTCAAATTCAAACTACTTTTAAGTCTCGACCATCAGAACCATTCTCCCGGAATATGTCATTTGTCACCGCAGTATTGGCCAATTTTACGCGCATACTATAGATGTTATTTCCGCGTCAGAAACATAGAATCCATCATGTCTTGCATTTCCTGACATTCCAGAGTGTTGGACGTTCGGTAAGAGAATAATGGGAATCAGTATGGCTTGCATTTCCTACATTCCGGAGTGTTGGACGTTCGGTGAGAGAATAATGGGAATCAGTGTTGGGATTTCATTAATTCGATGGTTTTGAAATTTCGTCATTTACTTTCACAAATGTAATAAAAATTGTGGAATGTTTATGGTTTTGTACAATTTCGAACAATATTTAATGGGTAAGTTCTTGTCATTTTTATTGTTTTAACAACATTTTTACCAAAACTTTCAGGCATATGCTCGTCAAATCCCATTCGGTAGTGCGAAGAAAGTTCTTCTAAAATGCTATGGTTTACTATTTTAATTAGTTTTTCTAAAATCTTATAATTTATTATTTTAATTAACATTTAAGAGTAATTTTACTAAACGTACATAGATATATTTATAAAATTATAAAATTAAAATTTGTACTTTATTTGTAAAATCAAATAAATAATAATTGATATATTAAATTGATAACAACTATTCCCCAAAATAATATATGGATGGAAGAACTCTAAGAAATGGTAAGTAGGGTTTGAAGGAAGCGCGCAGGCCGTGAGGTAGGGCTAGCTATTGATACTGGAAGCAACTTCGGGAGGGGGAGGCGCCCCCTCCTACTGGAACATCAACAGTGGAGAGCAATCGAGCAGACAACAGGCTGGAGGTTCTCAGCTGAAGAGCGTACCAATTATGGTAGCAAATTGGCAAGCGATAACGAAAGGACAATGTTTACCACGACCGATGAAGAAACCCAGATTCATCATCCCAGCGAACAAACTGGATGGCTACATAAAATACATGAAGAACCATGCCTTGATCTGTAAGTTTATTGGCCTTTGGCCTACAGAGAGATTTATTGAAATGGATACAAATAAAATGGCAACCTAGAGGTCATATTGACCTCAAATTCGGGGCTAGAGGTTTTTTCACAGTCATTTTTACTAATTTATTAGATAAGGAAAGAATTTTTGAAGGAGGCCCATATTTTTATAGCAATGTAGGGCTTTTTCTCAGACAATGGGAAGAATGCTATAATCCAGACCAAGAACAATTTCTTGCAGCCCCTGTGTGGGTGAGACTTTTTGGGCTCCCAATGGATTTTTGGGATCCAGATATTCTTGAGGGTATAGGTAATTCTTTAGGCAGTTTTGTTAAAATAGCAGAAAACCACTCGAAGAGGCCATTATACATCTTTTGCAAGAATCTGTGTTTATATGAATATTTCAGAGCCATTTCCTGAAAATATAGAACTTGAATATGATGGAAAAATTTGGCTACAACTGTTTGATTATGAACATATTCCTTTTCGCTGTCGAGGATGCCACGAATATGGAAATTTGTACAAATCATGCCCTCTCAACAATGTAGAACAACAACCCAATCGTCAAAATAGTGTTTTTAACCAGGGCCGAGATAAGGAAGATGGTTTTATTACAATCTTAGCGAAGAAAAGACCCAATAAACCTACATCAAATGCAATGAACCATACAGCGCAGAGAGCAACCACGAATCGATATGAAGTGTTACAGGAGGAAGGGGAAACGTCTCATGTTGAAGAAGAAGGACCCGCGCCTGTTCAAATGGATTGTGGGTCAAAGTCCCAATCAACAAAGCGTAAGGCACCGCAAGATCTGGTTGAACCAGAGGAAATCATTCCAACTGAGCAGATCCCAATGGATATAGAACAGCCGAAAGAGGAGTTGAGTGCAGAGGAAAAAGTTTTTAAATGATTACTGAATGAATGGAAAAATCTGGACGATAGATTTATTCCTACAGAACAGAAAACTCTCTATAAGGAAACATTTGAAAATTATTTGACAGCACAAGCTAAAAAGGAAGAGCTCAACCAAGTTAAACCAGCAGGTAAGGGGACTAATAGCCAGCCGAAAGGAACGAAAAAGAGGGGAAGGAGAACATTATAGGAATCCATACAATTAGTAGGAGAAATGTTGATAAATACAGGTAAGATAATACCGTTAACAATGGTATTCCAAGAAATCCCCAAAATTTAACCAATGAAAATACTCTCCTGGAATATACGGGGTTTAAATAGCAAAGGGAAACATAGATACCTTAAAAAAAGGTTGAAAACAGAGAAACCACAAGTCATGATGATCCAAGAAACTAGAGTCTCTGGAACAAAATTGTCTACCATCATCCACTCTTTCAAACCCACTTTTGAAGTCATGGCTATAGATTCAAGAGGAACATCAGGCGACATAGCTATCTTATGGAACCCTACAGAAATTGTGGCTGAAGGATGGATAGGTTTGCCAAGGATTTTAACTGGCACATTCCGGCAAATAGGATCTACGAAAAAGATACAAATATCAACAGTGTATGGGCCACCAATTCCAAAAGAAAGGGAAATGTTCCTACAGGACATAAGGAAATTAAATGCATTACACCAGGAAAAATATTGGCTTATAGGAGGGGATTTCAATATGTTATTAAATTTGACAGAAAAAAGAGAGAGAATAAGGCGAGAAGAACCAGAAATGGAGCTTTTCTGGAACCTCCTAATAGATCTACACCTCGTAGATATTCCCATGGTAAATGACATGCATACTTGGAATAATAGAAGGGGAGAAAGGCATCAAATTACAGCAAGGCTAGACTGGTTCATTGCCTTAGAAGCTCTAATAAGTCTGGATGTATATTATGAGGCAGCCATTCTCCCAACTCTTGGCTCCGACCATTGGCCTATCTGTATAGACATTGATATTAAAACAAGCCTAAAGAATAAACCATTTAGATTTGAACTATTCTAGCTACGAGATCCAAGATTCTTAGAGAAAGCTCAACAATGGTGGGAAAGTAGTCAAATAATAGGAAGAAATAAAATGCATACTTTCCAGCTTAAACTTAAACAGCTGAAAAATGAAAATAAAATCTGGAATAGGACAGAATTTGGCAATATCCACCAAGATCAGATAAGACTCAAACAACAAATGGAGAAAATTCAGCAAACCATGATTATGAATGGAAGAACAAAGGACCAAATAATAGAAGAAGGAAGAACCCTTAGTCTTCTTGAAGAACGTATAAAACAAGAGGAGATACTCTGGAAGCAAAAATTGTGAGTGCAATGGTTAAAAGAAGGAGAATGTAACACTAACTTCTTTCACAAAACAATGATACAAAGAAGACAACATAATCGAATCTTCTCACTCAAAGATGCTCAGGAAAACAGACTACTACAACATGATGAAATGGAAAATATGATTACTGATCACTTCAAAAATTTACTTACAGAACCTGAACCAAATCGACAGGAAGCCATTCAAAGAATCACAAGAAATATTCCATCTATAATAACCAGGGAACAAAATCTGGCGTTACTAAGTGAAATCAGAATAGAGGAAGTATAGGAAGTTATTATGAACATGCCACGGAATAAAGCCCCTGGGCCGAATGGCTTCACAGCTGAATTTTTCAAGGTAGCTTGGAAATTTATGGGGGAAGACATATGGGAGATAATGAAGGAATATAGGAGGAATAGGAGTGTTTATCCAGCCTTGAATGCCACTCTTATAACCCTCATCCCTAAGTAGGAAAATTCAGACACCCCTATTGGGTTCCAACCCATAGCGTTATGCAATGTTATATACAAAATTTTATCAACAATCATGGTGAACAGAATTAAACCACTCCTACCTAATTTGATATCCCAGGAGAAAACTTGTTTTGTTAAAGGAAGGAAAATATTGGATGGGATTGTCACAGCTTAGGAGGCTATTCATTTGTAAAAGTCTCTGAAGACAAAAGGTATGCTCATAAAACTATATCTCTCCAAGGCATATGATCCCATTAGTTGGTCTTATCTGACAGCAGTACTGAGAGCTTTTGGATTTGATGATAGATGGGTTCAATGGCTTTATTCATTCATTTCTTCCCCTCATTTTTCAATCCTGCTTAATGGAACCCCTTCAAAGCCTTTTAACATCTCTAAAGGCCTATGACAGGGAGATCCACTGTCTCCCTTTTTTATTTATTTTAGCAGCAAAACGACTGGGCAGATTAATTAAGTCGTTTTTTAGGGATGGTCAGTTACAGGGATTAAAACTTTGGGGTCCGGATATTTCCTTGACACATCAACAATTCGTTGATGATATTCTCTTATTTTGCCAGGTCTCGTTGAGAAAAGTAAGAGTTATTCTAAAAATCTTAAACTTATTTATGGAAGCTTCAGGTATGCTTGTCAATAATGATAAATCAAATGTATATTTTTTTCACACTCATGTGCATGTGCAGACCTTTCTGGCAAGAAATTTAGGTTTCAAAATAGGGCAGTTTCCGATGAGATATTTAGGAGTACCTCTGAATAGTTCCTCACTTCGCATAGCTGATTGGAAAGATCTTATAACTAGAATTGGGAAAAAATTACAACAGTGGTCATTTCACGTATTGAATGCTCCAGGGAGACTGACTATGCTCAAATCAGTATTACAATCAATCCCGGTATATCAATTGTCTGGCAGAGCAGCACCAAAAAGTGTATGCAATCAATTGGTCAAAATCTTCAAAAAATTCCTTTGGCAAGGGGCGCAAGATTGCAGGAAATGGGCACTTCTAAAATGGGACCAACTCATAAAAGAGAAATCTACAGGAGTTCTTGGACTCAGATATCCATATCTCTTAAACTAAATTATGGGAGCAAAACTTTGGTGGAGATGGGTTCAAGGAGGATGTGACCTCTGGAAGAGCATATGGGAATGAAAATATAGTATGCCTCGATCTCTAACAAGAAGATTAAAAATTGATAGTGTCCCAAAGGGCTCCACAATATGGAATCTAGCTTCTCAAAATAGACATATCATTCGGCAACATAGCTTTTGGGAAGTCAGGGAAGGACAATCAACACTTTTTTGGGAAGACTCCTAGCAGCAGTGAGAAATTTTTTTTAGTAGGCTTGACTTAGGGGAACTCTTCCTATTCACAAACACTCCAGATAACAGATTGATTCAGAACTACTGGAGCAACCGCCCAAATAACCAATGGCAACAATGTAAAGAGAAAATCCACTAGCCAGGTGCTCCAGAAACGAGACAGTGGAATAATCTCGAAAAGGAAATGAGTACTCTAAGAATTGTACAGGCAACAGGTAAAGATATCCTCAGATGGGGTTGTGAGACTAAATGCATGTTTTCAATCAAAGAGGGTTACAAAATCTATGTTAATAATTGAAATAATAATGATAGGACTATATGGAAGAAGATATGAGGTTTAAACCACTGGCCTAAAGTGGAGTACTTCATTTGGCTGTTGAGTCATAGAAAAATCCTAAACATGGGATCAGATGCATAAGCGTGGAATGTATGGCCCATCTATCTGCTACATGTGTAAGAGCGAAAATGAATCAATAGAACACCTTCTAAATAGTTGTGAAATTTCTGAGACAATGTGGAACAACATTGAAAGAATATTTCTGCAACTAGATAGAGACAATACAAATATAAATACCACCATCCTAAGATGGAGAAAGGGAGGCTTCAAAAGTGAAGTCCTGAACAAAGCATGGTGACTATTTCCAGGCTTTCTCTTATGGGGAATATGGGTGGAAATAAATCACATAATATTTCGAGGTGACCCCAGTACTAAAGATCAAATGTGACAGAAATTGATTGATAATACTAGGGAGACAATTCTAACAAATAAGTGGACAAAGGATGAATGGAAGATAGAAGGTATCGAAACACAAATCATGCCCAAGCTCAATCTCAAACCCCAAATGTTGTCAACCAATCTATGGAAATTCATACCTCCCAGAAGAGTTGAACAGGAAAAGTGGCAAGTACCACAAAATGGATTTATCATATTAAATTATGATGGCGCATCAAAAGGAAACCTAGGGCAGGTAGGTGCTGGAGGAATTTTCAGAAACTCCAGAGGGGCAGCCTATAGGAGCTATGCAATGGATATAGGACATGCAACCAATAATGAAGTTGAATTATCGGCAGTCAAACAAGGGTTAATGATAGCAAAATGAGAAAATTTTCAACGCCTTGTTGTAGAAGGAGACTGGGAAATGGTCACAGGGGTACTAAAGAAGTTGCAACAAGGCACACCTTGGGAAAACATTTCCAAAAGTTGGAGGACAGCAAAAATTATCAGAGAAATATGATCTCTCATTCAAGACATCTAGTATCTGATACCTTCACATGTTCATCGGACAGGAAATGAGGCTACAGACTTCTTGGCAACTTGGGGTAGTCGAAATGGTGGTAGACATTTGAATGCAACACTAGCTGACAGATTCTGTGATATAGAACTACATCCTCTTCAGATAATTATAGACAGAGATCTTGTTGATCAAGCAACCCCCTATCGGGGTGATCATTGAACGAGGCAACCAAGAGCAAATGCTCAACAAGTGGAGGCTTCAGTTAACCCAACATTAATTAACCATGCACTAGCAGTACTTACCAAGATCATGGCAACATGTAGAGGATAGGAGTTTTATGACGCGTTTGGTAAGACAGCATGTGTTGTGAGGACTGAAAGGAAACATCACGGTGAGGGCAGGGTATATGAATTGCAAGTCTGTTTATGAACTACATCATTCAACTGCGGTTGCAATTCTGAAGAGGCGCAGGAGGACGGAGGCGACCATACCCTGCACCAGATGCGTCGCATTGCTGGGGTATGTATTTATCCATCTTCTGTCTATGCTCGTCGCCGAATACTAGGCTATGTATTTCTCTAGGATAGTTTTGTTTTGTTATTTTAAACAGGGAGAATATTGGTCTGCCTTTGCTCATTTAAACCCCGTAGAAACGTGCTTCAGGGACCCTTGTCACCTTCAACGTAAACCTCTTGTTTTGGTTAAGAACAAGTCTAGGCCCTGCCTAGTTAGTAATTCAGGTGTTGGGTGGGTTGCACTTCCAATTTCGATTCGGAATGGGACGAATACCTGTTTCCCCTGTTGGGTTATTCTGTCTATTGTCTATTTTTCTAGTGTTACACAACTCTGGTTTGTTTGTCTTTACCCTACTGTCACCTATAGCCGGTGGAAGGACATACATGTCCTCTGTGGCCCTGGTTATAATCTGTGGAAATTACACTCTCACGTTTTTTTTGGATTGTATTTTGACTCGCTGTCGCCTACTTGAAATTCAGACTCATAACCTCTGGCTACCTTTGTCTGTTTGCTGGTTATTTTCTTATAACATGACCTCTATTACTTCTGGGCCCTCTGGTTCTTCTGGGAGTGGGATCATTGCTTTCTCTTTGCTCCTTTTGGTGGGATAATCATGTTTTATACAATTGAAGGAAATCAGATCGACCCAAATGGTAATATTGCTGACAAAGTTCAAACTTTAATGGTTATCTATTTCTTGTATCTGCTCATTCTTAGGCCGGAGCTCACTTGTATAAGTCAACTCATCGCCATGGTCAAGAGGCAAACACGCAATACCATAGCCCTTAATTCTGGAAAAGGGAAACAGAAGAAGTTACAGCCTGAAGATAAACACAAGAAGAGAGGAAGAAAGACAAGACAAGAGGTTTTAACAAACCTCTCTGAAACTTATTCCATTGGCAATTCCTGACAAGTCAGATAGGAAATTTGAGGTTGGGAGCGAGAAATTCAAACACATGAGGAAGATAACGAAGCAGAAGCAGAGATTATGGACTTCATCACGGATCCAGGCAATACTCGTGGTCGCTTATCACTGTTTCATCAAACAGTTCATACTTATTGGATTTTCAAATGCCTATTGGCTAAGGCTATGCAAAGTTTTCACCCTCACCAAGAGAAGACAGAACAAAAAATAAGGGATTTGTTACAAGATATCAACAATTAGCTTAAGCACATCAAAGTCACACAATACCAGGCCACTGATTGTATCAGTAGACTTGATGATTGTATTGGTAGAATTGAGAAACAAATCCAACAGATGCAACAAGTGGATATGCCAGGATCCACAGCAAAGGATCCAACACCGATTGAATCCTTAGATGGATAACAGTCTTGACAGGTTTATAATATGAATTTTTGTTTTCTGCAAGGACATATATCACTCAATAGATCTGTAGATAATAGAGTAAATAGTCAGTTAGCTAATGAAGCACATGGTAGAATGAAACTGTTCCAATTTTGGATGGCTTTTAACGCTCTAAGGTGGCCAACAGACATGGTTTCCTCCGGGCAGGTTGAGGCCACAGACTGAATATTATTTTTTGTAACCTACTTTGAAAACATAAATAGAAAATAGCAAGGCACTACTAAATTGAAAAAGAAAAAAAAAATGATATATTAAATTGGAGTTGTCTAATGAGATGGAGGAATTGTCTGGATGGCTAATATTGATTGGAATGGACCAAAAAAATTTAAGAAATTTTACAGTAATAGTGTGTTTGAATCATGAATTTGATGGTGGAAATGGATTCAACACCATAAAAAACCTCTAGGGCACCCAAAATATTAAAGTTTGATAGTTATAATGTAGATTTACAAAAATCCCTACCGAATTTTCTTAAAATCTTACCGAAATTTCCATGATTTTTAGGGAGAAAAAACAGTCTAGTTAGACTACGGCTTTTAGATTTATTTTTTTATTTTATAATTATATAATTATTAAATTAAAAAAATTGTAATTTAATTTTTATAATCAAATAAATAATAATTGATGTATTAAATTTAATTTTTTTATTAATATAATAGTAACAAAGTTTGCTTTTAATAATGAAAAATGTTGCCCAAAGCTTTCAGGTCATCAAATTTCATTCGGTAGTGTGAAGAAAGTTCTTCTTTTTAAATTCTATAGTTTATTATTTTAATTAGTTTTCCTAAAATTCGATAGTTTATTATTTTAATTAGTTTTTCTAAAATTCTATAGTTTATTATTTTAATTAACTAGTAATTGCACAAAACTTGTAAAGATATGTTTATAAAATTATTAAATTGAAAAATTTGTATTTTATTCTTATAATGAAGTAAATACACAATTGCAACACATGTTGTAAAGAAAACACCGTAAGGTTGTAGTATAGGAAAGAATAGCATATAAGAAAGAAGAGGTATTAAGAAATCGGTTGTAGTATAGGAAATAATAGCATATAAGAAAGAAGAGGTAGTAGGAACTTGGTTGTAGTATAAGAAAGAAGAGGTAGCAGGAACTTTCTCAACTCCAACTGATCCTCCAGAATAAGGAGTGGAGAATTATGTTTACTGGACCTCAAATCAAAATATCCATATTGGGTAATTGATGTGGAACAATTTCTTTGTTATTAATTGCATGTAAGATGTGTTTTTTCATAGTGGATGAGACATTTTGGCCAAAGTACTCAAGACCTTTATATGACAAAATCTGCATGTTTATTTTCTTTTCTGCATTAAGGATGCACTTGGTTTTTATGACCAAGTTGGGTAGATTTCACTCTTCCACAGAATTATTTGCTTCCTGTGACATGTTGCACTTCATAAGAGATAACTAAGAAGCTTTAGTATGGTAAATCCACCTTCACCTATCATTTGAACATATAGCATAGAGTTATCTTAATCGTCAATTTTATGGATAAGAGACATTTGGGTGCCTTTTAACCCTTGGGGATGATTAATTAATCTCAGTTCAAATAATTTATATTAATAAATTATCTACAATCATATTTCCATAATTCCTCTTTTAACGACCAATATTCCACTTCTTTGGAAATTTTCACCTCAGTCAGAATAACAAACATCATGACCCAAAAATAAGAAGAAAAAATCAGCTCATAATCAGGGAATTTAGCGACTTCTTTAAGGATCATAATTCAAGACTTTAGTGTCCTTTAAGGATCATTTATTTTCCCATCAAATAAAAAGCAACAATCAAATTTTTAGTGACAAGAATGGGAAGAAATTTTAAATGTAATTACTCCCTTCCCTAGTGATAGTACATTTATGTTTTGAAATGAAATTATTTTCCCAATCTTTTAAATAATACATTCCTCCCCAAGTGACCCTTTAGAGATACTTTTTTTTCAACTGATTGCAATAGGTAAGTGTCTTTTGTCTAGTATTTTCTAAGTCATTGAATTTAAGAGCAAAGGTAAAGAGACTACTCGACAAGAAAGAGAAAAGTGACTGAATGTCAAATGGAAATAAGATCGAGAAATCTCTTCTGATTTCTCATGTGGACCTTATTCAATTGATGAGGTAGTAGGAACTTTCTCCTCCAGAATAAGTGGTGGAGAATTATGTTGAGTGAACTACTGCTCATGTAACTTTGACTCCTCCTTACAATTGGAATTTTTCTCTTCCCATAACTCTATCTTGGGTTATAATTCTAGCTTTATCTTGTTTATGAATAAATTTTCTCTATATCACTATTGTCCGTCTCTTTTTGAGTGCTTGGTTGAATCAGTGACATAATGTAGCTCATCTGGATTTCAAGGAATTTTTCTCTTCCCATAACTCTATCTCGGGTTATAATTCTAGCTTTCTCTTGTTTATGAATAAATTGTCTCTATATCACTATTGTCTGTCTCTTTTTGAGCGCTTGCTTGAATCAGTGACATAATTTAGCTTATCTGGATTTCAAAATCCTTGAGTAACTCTTTTTCTGAAGAGTCCTCTTTTGTTTTTAATTCTGCTATTTGGTCCTCCATAGCCTTTTCAATGTCGTTTCCTTCTAAAGAATCATACATTCTTGATAAATATCCATTGTCCTACTTTTCTTCTTCCATATACTTCAGATCTAAATGAATGGAACATGAGATAAGCTTCGTGACATTTTCTAAATTCCAATATTTTTCATTGCACTTCTCATGTGTATCAGGGAAAATGGATTCCATACATTCAACGTTATGCCTTTTTAGGGCTTCTTGTAAGGTTGGAAGCTTCTCTTCACCATGTATTCTTTCTTTTGTATCCTTGACTTTGATACAAACAATTGTTACCGACCCCTTTAAAGGTAAATTTAGTGTTATTTAAGAAATGAGAATTTTGAACATTCATCATTATTGCTCAAGATAAATCATGTCCTAAAATAATTTGGAAATTTAAAAAAGATCACAAATTTAAAAAAAAAATCATTATTAATTTAATTTTTTATATATTAAGAAATAATACTCATGAATTATAAAATAGTTGTAACATAAATAATATATAACAAAAAAACCATGTATTTTTGGAATAATAAAATAACTGTAACAAAAATAATACAGAACAAGAAAAACTATGTATATTTGGATGTATGAAAATTTAAATACACTTTATTAAGTAAAATTTTAAAAGGATAATGATTATAAACATTTAAAAATAATTTTATAAAATAATTAGTTTAGATCCAGAGTTAAGATCGATTTAGGCCATCTTAGTTCCCCCTATAAAGAAACTACATTCCACATGAATACCATGGGTTGTATTTATAGTTTATCATTATTTTATTTTATTATTTTTATTTTTTATTTTATTTTGACCTAGTTAAAATTTTCATTACATTATGTCAATCTTTTTATTTAACTTACACTTATTTTTATTTCTGTGTAATTTGACATAGTCAAAATGTTAAACATGACATTACAACCTTTCTATCATACTTTGTTGGAGAGCATAGTAGCACAAAAATATAATATTTAAATAAATAAATAGTTATTTCCCTTTTTTATCCATGTAATATAAATTAATTGGTTTTTGTGGAGTTTAATTTTATGATATAAATTTTATTATAAATAAAAAATTTATGCTTATGTACCCAAAAATTTAATGTTTATGTATTTTACAATTTTTTTTTTAATTCATTAAACTAATTTATGTTAAATATAGTTTTATTAAGATAAAATTCTATTAAAAAATTGAGGTTAAAATCTAACAAATTTTTAATATCAACATTTTAACTTAAAAGTCACAAAAACCTAAATTCAATCTAACTTATTAAAAAGAAAAAAAACTAACATTACAAAAACATATATAAAAATATTTACTAGATCTAATGGCCTAAAACATTTCAATCGTCTAACATTTGATCCAATGGCTCAAACATGGACACAGTGGTAGCTAGGGGAGTTGTTTTTAAATAGTGACGACTTACGGTGGTAATAATAATTGATATATTAAATTTTATTTTTTTAGGTTATTATATATATATATATATATATATATATATATATATATATATATATATATATATATATATATATATATATATATAATAACCTAAAAAAATAAAATTTAATATATATATATATATAATTGTTAAATTGAAAAATTTGTACTTTGATTTCCATAATCACATAAATAATAATTGATATATTAATTTTTTTTTTTTTTTACAAAGTCAACTGCTGATTATATTCCAAAAAAGAGGGAAGCCATGGCTCCATTACATCTGTGTTACAAAGAGTGTGACAAAGGAGGTGTATCACACCAAAAACCCAACCTCCTTGATGGTGGCTACTATTACTATAATTAACACCTAAATTTTTGGAAATCCTGACAAAGTGAAACAACATAACAGTGAATCTAAAGGACATTGGACATAATAGAAAGGTTGTCCATAGCGTTGCAGGAAGAGTGGGGCAAAGTTAGCCCCTTTGGTTTCGCTGCTTGCTGGAGTTATCCGGAGTCCCGAGGTTGTTGTCCAAGTTAGTGTTGGTTGCATTGTTGGTGCTTGTTCTTGGCATGGTTCTTTTTTCCATCATGTAGCGGGGGCTTTCCACAGCTTCTTCAATATGTGTGTAACGATTGTTGATTCCTCTCAGTTGTTTTGTAAGGGAATAAGCTTTTTAATGGAGAAAGTTAATTTCTGAGACATGCTTCTCCTGGGTGATCTTGAGTTGTGCCTTTATTTTCTTCAGTTCTACTTGCATGTCAGAAAAATTAAAACAATTCTCACTTTTTCATATTGAATATAGGTAGAGAAGATTGAAGAGAAACAACAGCAGGAGTAGTGAGGGGAGGGGAGGATCTGAGATCTGAAAAATGCAGGGAAGGTCCACGAAAGAGAGGAGGCATAGGAACACAGAGGTCGGAGGGTAGAGAGCACCAAAAAGGGGTGCGAAGGATGAGCGTCGAGTCACAGCGCTGACGAAAAAGAAGGGGAGAGTGAATGATATAGAGGAACATGGAGAGAAATAAATAGGGGAGATGAAGGAGGGGAGCATGACGAGGGAAGAGGAGATAAGGAGAGGAGAGGGGGATAGAGTCACAAGACATTAGAGGAGGGAGGGATGGTCATGATAAGGGATCATAAATGAAATTGAGAAGGCACCGATATTCTAGCAAGCCATCATGATAAGGGATGACATGGGAAAAATCAAGGGATTGGGGTGATTTGAGAGGTACCTTGAGATAAGAGAAGACCAGGGAGTTTGGAGCAAGCTCAATTGGCCAAAGTGTTATTTTTTTTGTTATTGGCTCTGAGAATGTGATAGAAGACTATATCCCCAATGCTCTGATCCAGAATGTGGTTTCTGATTATAAGTCTATTGAGAGCAATGTTGGGGGTCATTGAGGAGTTCAACATCATTCAGATATCTATAGAGGATTCTCCGAACACCAATTTTTTATTTATTTTGAGCTTCTTAATCAATTGGAGACCTTGCATCAGGCCATATGCTTCCGCCTTGTTGTTAGACATCAGGCCCAAGCCCCATTCAACAGAAGCAATATGATTTCCATGTTTGTCCATGATGAGCCCCCCCACATGAGCTACCCCAGGATTTGATTTTGATGCACCATCAAAGAAGATCTTGGGTCGATGGATACCATCAAGCCATTCTAAGAATTCCTTCTCTTTTAGTCTTACCTTGCACTGCTCGTTATAATTGGGCTGCCTTGCTGGAGGCCTTTGGTAATTAGGGAGGTGGTCAAGCACACATCTAAAAATTTGTGTTTCCTCAACTTGCATGTCGTTAACATTGAAGTAGCTATTGTTCTTTGCAAGGATGGCTTCAACAGTTAGGCTCGAAGTATTACTCTGCACCTTTATCACACAAGGTTTTTGATCTTGGAAGATGAATTTGTTTCTCATAAGCCATATATTCCAAAGGAGGACATAAGGCAGAGTGTCCCAAATTATTTTTATTAGCCTTTTTTTCTTTTTTGTGCAGGGATGTTTCTTTTTCCACATAGCTATGGAGTCTATAATAGAGGTATTTGCTTCGATCTCCATAACAAAGGGAGAAGTGAGGAATTTCCAGCAGTTTTGAGCAAAGGGACAATAAAAAAAGATGTGATGTATAGATTCCTCAACAACATTACAAAGGGAACATCTGGAGGCCCCCTAGATGCCTTTCTTTTGCAGGTTATCTACCATCAGGATCTTCCCCTTTGCTAAAGTCCAAATGAAATTTTTTATTTTGGGCAGTGCTTTTGATTTCCATATATGCTTCCAGGCATCACATGATGGAGAGGATGAAAGTTCACCATGAAGTATCTCCTATCCTGCTTTGATAGAGTAGGAAGGCCCAGCGGGGTCCCATATGAAACTGTCTTCTTCTCCCATTGTCAGGGAAGTGGCACCATTGAGCATACTCACAAGATTTGATCTATCATTATGGAGATGTGGAGGAAGGGATTTGATTTAGTGTGTTGATGCAAGCCCTTCGATGTGGTGTTGAATGCAAAGGAGTCCCAAATCATTTGCAAAGGGTGGCCTCCCCATGATATTGTCTTTCCATATGTCAATGTTGAGGCCCCCATGAGGAACTTTGGAGATGTGGTCACGTAGGAAGGCAAAAAATTTGTTGCAAAGGGACCAAATGCGGGAGCATGGTCTGTTGGGAATGGATTGATCCAGTAAGCATTGTCTTGGGGCAGAGAGGTATTTCTTCTCTAGAACTTATTTCCACCATGACGGCTGCCATGTTATAAGCCTCAAAACAATTTTACCTCCAAAGGCCAGGTTTAGTAATTGAGGAATGTGTATGGCAAGGCTTCCATTCTCATATGTATCAGAGACATGTCTCCATTTTACCAGATTGAACTTCCTTTTTTCTTGCTTGCCTCCTTGCCATAAAAAATCCCCGAGGATTGCCTCCATTTCATTATGAATAATTATTGGTGCTTGCAGCAAGGAGAAGTGGTATAGAGGAAGTGTTGAAAGAACATATTTTATTAGGACTATGCACCCAGCCATGTTGAGCCAAGAGGCTCTCCATTGGAGAATCTTCCTCTTCATATTATCAGAGGTCCACTGCTTACTGGCATCTCGATATAGTTGAAATATTTCCAGTTCCATTTTTATGGGACTCCAAAAATTTGAGCTATGTTATGAATTATGTTCTGGGTGGTCTTCCATCCATATATACAAATTTTAAAGGAATTGACTTCTCCTCCAGAATATTGCATGAATTTGTCGAGCAGGCTTTTAAATCTTCTAGAAACTATGCAGGAATCCCCTCCCATCAATAAGGTATCATCAAAAAATTGCAAGTGATTCACGTTTTTGGTCCCATTACATAATTTTATGCTAGTGATTAATCTCGATCTGTGATTGATGTACAAAGATTTGTTGAAGGATTCAACCATGAGGATGAAGAGGAAAGGGGAAAGAGAGCATCCTTGCCTGAGTCCTCTAGAATATTGGAGAAAAGGACCTGGTATCCCATTGACCAGAGGGGAGATCCAAGGGAGAGAGATGAATTCTTGTATAAGAGAGATGGTTTCTTCATTGAAGCCCATTTTTCTTAAGACAGAGTAGATGAAGGATTGCCTTACTCTATAAAATTCATTGGCAAGCTACAACTTTAGCACAAAACCATTTTCCATTCTGCTCATACTGGAATGTATGGCTTCTTGAACCAACAGTATGGAATTAGATATTTTCTAATTGGCTAAGAAGCCTCCCTAATTTTCTGAGATAAGGTTCAGGAGAAAGGATTTGATGCAGGTAGCAAGGATTTTAGTGATGATTTTGTAAGAGGAATTGCATAAGGATATGGGACGAAATCTGGAGAAGGAAGAAGGATGGGCTTATTTGGGAATGAGGGATAGATAGGTCGAGTTGGTGAATCCACCTATATTTTTCTTTCTTTGGCTCAAATGTATCATTTTGATGAGATCCTTCTTGATTACCTCCAAAAAGGTCCAGTAGAAACTGATAGAAAAATCATGTGGTCCTAGAGCTTTGTCTGGTTGAATAGTCCATATCACCTTAATAATCTCATCTTCATCAATGTCTTTGGTTAAGGAGGCATTGATTTATTGAGTGATCATGGTCGAGGTGTGTCTCAATAGATCTTCATAATCCTCTATCCCATTGTTTTATGTTAAGATAATTTTATAATGCTGGTGCGCTGCCAATTTGATCTCAACTTGATCATTTAAGGTGTTTCCCTCTTCACCTTTTATAATTGTGATAGTGTTTTTGGAAGTTTTGATTTTTTATTGGTTGTGGAAGAATGTGGTATTCGTGTCCCCTGCTTGGAGCCAAAGCCTTCTGGACTTATAAACTCCATTTTTCTTCCTCCTTTCTGCTCGAGTTGTAAATTTCCCAATACAATTCCCTCTCTTTAACTTGCTTTTCCTTGGCGATGCCTTTATTTTGTATTTCATTATGTGTCTCCTCTAACCTTCGTTTGATATCCTTCTTGACCAACTCTGGTTCTTTGTAATTCTCTTTTGCCCATTTTCAGAGAGCTGTGCGGACGGGTTTTCATTTTGTCTCCCACTTGAACGAAGGAGACCCTTCTACCTGCGCTCACCATGTGCTTTAAACAATTTCTCTTGCCTCTTGGAAGTCACACCATAACGGATTAAAGAGGAAAGGTAAGGGCCCAAAATTAGACTCCACGCCTAGGAAAATAGAGACTGGCTAATGATCTAATGCCAAGCATGGAAGAATAGAGGAGGTGTCAATGTTTAGAAGGGTGATGAGAGAGATCGTCATAAGAATGCGATCCAGACGCTCCATTATGTTACCTGGGAAAATCCTGTGGTTGTTCCAGGTGTAGCTTCGATTCCTTGGTATTATATCCACCATATCGTGATCTCTCATAATGCATTCCAAATGATCTCTTGAGGGGTCGGGAATAAAAATTCCCACTCTTTTCTCCTTTGGGTGCATAACCATGTTTAGATCGCCTCCAATGATGAAGTTGCTGCTACCTTCACTTTCCATATCAATATGGAGAGAACACCAACACACTTCTTTGTCACGATAGTGATTTGGCCAATATATGTTGTAAACTGTGATCACTATGTGTCCTTGCACATTTTGTAACTTGGAATTTATCTAGTGATGGGTCTTTGAGATTATTTGATGTTGCCAAGTATTCTTATTCCATATTAGAGCTATTCCTCTTGATGCACCTCTGGATCTTATATCTGTTCCTGAGTAGTGCTTGAGCCTGCTTACGATTTTTCCCATATCATTTTCTTCCTATTTGGTTTCTTAAATGAAAATTATGTCAGGTTGTTCGTTAGTGATAAGGTATTTTAGGGAATTTGTTTTAGAGGGATGCCCTAATTCCCTACAGTTCCATGTTAGAGGTTTCATTGATTAAGGAATGATGGTATAGACCCAGACTTCCCTCCTAAGATTTGGTGACTTGGTTCTTTCTTAACGTGCCCTCCAATAAAGGATTCTATTGGATACTACATTCCTAGAGCTATATTCTTCTGAGCTGCCTCATCTCTATGGTGCTTGGTTGTTTTCCTTCCCGGTCCTAATTTTTTTTATAAGTCCAAGATAGATCCTAGATCCTTAGTCGCATTTCTTGTGATGATCGCGGCGAAGGAGGGTTCAGAGGATGAGGGAGGAGTGGATTTGGAGGAGGGGGGGGAGGGGGAATAAGTCTGGAGGGGAAGGGTGGGGGGGAATGGAATGGGGGATCTTCTTCCAGAGATTCCAAGGTAGAGAAAGGATTTGAAGAGATGGGCTCGGTTGAGGGTTGGGAGGAGACCAAAGGGGATTCCAAAGGAGGAGGGTTGCTAGGGCTAGTCGAAAAAGGGGAGGGATGAGATGTTTGAGGCACTAAGTTTTTAGAATTGGAGGAGGGGTTTTTCTTTTTGATAACTTCCCACTGGGTTCGATATTGATTGAGTTTTCTATTTCAATTGTTTTCGGTCATCTATTTGAAAATTGACCATATTCATGACAAACCTTGCATTTGAATGACATTTTTTCATAATCCAGTTGTTGTATGTGCGTCTAGTTATCCACCTTCAGCTTGATTTCTTTTAGAAGTCCTTTGCTAAGATCTACCTCAACACAGATTCTAGCACAGGCCTGGATGTTGTCCTTTGTTTCACTTCTGTCTATGAAATTTTTGGCTGCCTTCTCGATTGCTCTTACAAAGTCGTCCCCCTAGCAATCAAGAGGAAGGTGGGGGAGCCAGACCCAAACAGGGACAATGTTTGGGACGTCTAAATCTGGTTCAAAATCTAACATCCATTTGTTCAGATAGATCCCCCTAGTATACATGAAGTAGGAGCCATTTGTAAAGATCAGGTCTTTGTCTTCCTTGGTTTCAAAATGAAAGGTGAATAATCCCATCCCACAGAATCTGATGGAGATTTTACTTTGCATTTTGTCAATCCAGTTATGCTCGACCCATTTCTATACGGTATTTGGCAAAGGCCATGGGCCATTGGGTCTTCACGTGGTCATACGAATAGATGCTTGGCATTGATCCGAGTATTTTCATGCACGAAATCCCTACCTATCTGGACTTGAAGCCCATTCGCCAACGGCTTCTTCGTGTGCACCAAAGAGATGTTGCTGCCATAAAGGGTGAAGTTGAAAAACTTCTCAAAGATGGTTTTATTTATCCCATACCATTGACAGATTGGGTCTCCAATATTTTTCTCATCACTAAGAAACAAGGGACCATTCGAGTTTGCATTGATTACCGTGATATCAATAGGGCGTGTCATAAGGATAATTACCCCAATCCTTTTATCGATCAAATTATTGATGAGTGTGTCGGGAGTGATATTGTTTCCTTTATGGATGGTTTTTATAGCTATAACTAGATTAACATTGCTTCAGTTGATGAAAACAAAATCCTATTTATCTATCCGTGGGGGACATTTGCCTATAAAAAGCTCTCTTTTGGCTTGAAGAATGTCGGGGCCACCTTCCAACGAGCTATGTCGTATGCTTTTCATGACATCGAGCACATAATTTGTCCATATCTCAACGAACTTCCTGCTCATTCTGTGAAACATCGTGATCACCCGAAACACCTCAGAGCCACCTTTTTTCGCTGTCAACACTATAATATCAGGTTGAACCCTCATAAGTGTGTCTTCTTCGTTGAATCTAGTCGACTCTTGGGTTTCGTGGTGTCCAAAGAAGGCATCCGCATCGATCCTTTTAAAGTTGGGGAAATCATCAATTTTCCTCCTCCCTCTTTTGTCCATCAACTAAAAAGCTTGCAGGGGAAAGCCAATTTCCTTCGTTGCTTCATACTAAATTATGTTGAGCTTTCCAAAGGCTTTACTCATTTATTGAAAAAGGGAATCCCATTCATGTGAGACGAAATTTCCCAAAGCTCTTTCGATGCTTTGAAACGAGCCCTTTGTTGGGCAAAATGATTGCCTGTCATTTAATCTGTCAATCTGGGGGTTTTGTAAACTTGTGAAGCATGCGTGCACTGTATGTGCTAGAAATCATCTTTCAGTTTAGATAAATCTAACTACAAAAATAATGAAAACCTATTCATATAATCTATGAAATCAAATAATGAAATTTAAATTCAACTAACCTATGAAATCAAATAACGAAAATAAAGAAAACAAATTCAAAAGAAAATATAGCGCGTGCAATCACACTTGCAAGAATTGAAATTTTAATCTAAGAAAGCATTTCAAAGCATGTAAATAAAAAATCAATTACTGTATAGGTTAAACACTCAAGCATCAAATTTGGAAGTATGATAGAGTCACCTTCTTAGTATGATTTACAAGCATCCAATTATACATTTAACTGAGGATCTTAATCTAGGAAAGTAGTTTAAAGGAATGTAAAGGAAAACTCAATTATTGCATAGGTTAAATATTCGAGCATGAAATTTGGAGGTATGATAGAGTCGCCCTCTTGACACGAGCTTTAGGAGCATTCAATTATACATTTAACTGAGGATCTTAATCTAGGAAAGCAGTATAAAGGCATGTAAAGGAAAACTCAATTATTGTTAAATAGTCGAGCATGCAATTTGGAAGTATGACAGAGTCACCCTCTTGACATGATATTTAGGAGCATTCAATTATACATTTAACTGGGGATATTAATCTAGGAAAGAAATTTAAATTCATCTAAAGAAACACTCAATTATTAAATAGTTTAAATACTCGAGCATGCAATTTGGAAGTATGACAAAGTCACGCTCTTGACATGATCTTTAGGAGCATTCAATTATACACATAATTGAGGATCTAATCTAAGAAAAAAGTGTAAAATCATGTAAAGAAACTAAACAACTGTGAGCTATAATGCCTGAAACATAATCCAATTGGAAAATAGAAAAATCTACTTTCTTGAGATGTTTTAGGAAAGAAAAGATTACACAGTCATTATAAAACTAATACTAAGAAAGCAAATACATTGTAATCTATAAAAGCAAATAAATCTCACATTGTAGATGGCCGATCCAAAAGTATGAGAGATGGTAAATTGAGATGCTCCCGATGTAAGAAAAACCAAGTAAAAATGAAAGAACATTCATGATTAAGGTGCCACAATATAATTCTTTATTCAAAGCTTGAGCATAGGTCCAATTTTACACATGACATGATAGGAGAAAGCTTCCCCTATTTATACAAAAGTTAGGGATATCTACTCAATAAATGTAGATCCCTTAAATATCTACTATATCCATACTTGTCTCAACTTATCCCTAAATTCTAGATACAAATACTATCGCACATCAAGATCTCCATAATATTTCTCCTTGGAATATGGTCCACCTCTTGAGTTGAAATTCGAATTTGGTCTTGGGAGGCCAAGTAACACCCTTCTAGAATCTCCAAAATAGGCCTAAAGATGTCACAAAACTCATAACACATATATAGATATATGAAGCTATGTTAATTTTCTAGTTTTTAATTATAAACTCACTTTAAATACATAAAATAAATAACTTTGGATAGCAAGGATCCTAACCCATATATTTATGAAATTGGTTACTTGATGTAGGGATTTAGGTCAAATATTTATGAAATGAGAGTTGAATGGTTATGACATAATGGAAATATTTATGAATATGGAAGACAATTTTGAGACTCAACATACCCCCCAACTAAAGTTATTGCATGTCCTCATGCAACTATTGCATTGATTCATTTGTCCATGAGTTGATCTTTTATGAGTTTTGACTTGTATAGATTCTTTCCAAACTTTGCTTCATGATATTTTATTTTGGCAAAGTATAATACATTTGATTGCAACATTTTTTTTATATTTTTATATTTATATTTTTTTAATATTTTTTTAAATATTTTTTTATGGTTGGTTCTTGTGTAACAACCAATTTTTGAGTAATGGTTCTTGTGTAACAATGATTTATTTTCTTTATTGCATCAAAGTTCATGAAAACATCCAGAATCAAATACTATAATAACTCATCAATGAATTGATAATTTGCAAAGCATATAATCTTTAGGAATCATACTACAACAAGAGTTGGTTGGGAAGTATATGCAGATTGGAATGAAATGAAAATGTGTGATAGTGTATGACATGTGAATATGAAATGATGTCCCTTCCCCTCAACTAAAGGTATGACAAAAAAATGGAGTGACAAATTTCTCCAAAGTTACGATTTTAGCAATTTAAGGAATTACATGACTAAAAATTAGAAAACCACATACCTTCACTTACCTTAAATGTGGATGAGTTGTGTATACTGAAGAGTGTGGATTTTGATGCTGTTGGATCATGAAGTATGTAAACAAAGGAATTTGATCTGCTTCTTTGTTCTCTTTGTGCTGTTGACAAGATTGGGATCTTTATTGTTGTTGATACAAATTAATTCCTACGGCAAACTATTGAAATGATGTAGTCTTCAATCGTTAAAAAATCTGATGGTACAATTCTAGTCATGCGAATAAATGTGTTAATATCGAGCATGAAGAGAAGTCATTGGATTGCTGACCATTGATGAATGTCGTTAACCAATGTGATGCAAACTCACCATTAATGCCAATGAGTGCCAAGGTACCTAAGCACATATTGCAAAGTGTGAATAGATGAGCTGATGTCGAGCCACTTGCAAGATCTTATGATCAAGGGACATTGATGTATTCCCATGATTGTCAGTGAGAGAACTTTTCGTTAATGCATGCAAGCCTCAAGGTACTAATAATGACTCTAGTCTTGGACCTAGATAATGTGTTGATGTCGATAGGCCAAGAATTGTTGGAAGGAAGGCCTTAAGGAATCCTCCATCATCTAACACGAGCATGAAAGAATAATTTTTGAAGGACTATGGATGAAATTTTTTGCAGTGGATCAAGGTTTATTTGACAGAATGAAAATGGAAATGAAATGAATCAGCTTTGAATGGGGAGCTGAATGGTTTTATTACTGGGTTACAGGTTAGTGAAAGTAGGATAGTGAAACACAATGACTGTGAAAAAGAAAAAAAGAAAAAAAGAGCAGTGAAGGAAAATGAGACGAGGATTTTATTGAATGACTAAGTAGAAATGAAATAGCGAATGTAAAGGGAAATGAGGTGAATGTTTTTTTTTTTTTTTGAATTACATAGATGTAATGGAGATGATAGCATCTGAAATGCTTGCAAGTGTTGGATCTAATATGCCTTAGAATGTACTCATGCATTGATGTTTTGTTGCTGATCATCTTCTTGTAAAAGAAATGTGGTCTCTGAGAGAGACACTGTAGCTTGTAGTTATCTTGTCCTTCCTCCTAGAACCTGCAAAAAAAACTAGTACTTCTTCTGCAATGGAATGTAAGATTATGAAAAGAGAGAGGTGATAAATCTCTCTGGTTATGACATTTATACAAAATACTGAGAATTGATACTAATAAAACAAGTTCACGAAGAAAAAAAACAAAAGAATTTACACATGTGTCGAAACTAGTGCCTCAAGTTCCGTGTTGTGTCTTTTCAACAATTTCTTCATTCTTTACTATTTCAAACTCTGATGATATCTTTCTCATTGTGTAGATCTTGTGTTTTTAAATAAACAATCAAAAAAATAATTTCTATTTACTTCAATCATGCATTTCATTTTTATTATTTTTTTATGTTTATGCTTTGTGTCAAAATTTTAGGTGAATTAACAAATTCCAATCTCTACAAGATTTGAACTCATGACCTCTATTATACAATCTGAATGACTTACCAATCGATCATAAGCATCATTTATGAATTTAATGGATTTTTTTCATTTTAATTATTTAAAAAAAACTTGACAAGTGGTCAAATTAAATCCAAGATTTTTAGGAAAATGAAAAAAAGAAAAGAAAAACAGTCAAAGATAAATAAAATAATAATTAAATAGAAATAAAATTAATGCAGTAGATATATATATATATATATATGAAAGTAATATAATTAAGGTTAAATAAACCTAACCTAATATGGTCCACCTCTTGTGTTGAAATTCGAATTTGGTCTTGGGAGGCCAAGTAAGACCCTTCTAGAATCTCCAAAATAGGCCTACATATGTCACAAAACTCATAACACATATATAGATATATGAAACTATGTTAATTTTCTATTTTTTAATCATAAACTCACTTTAAATACATAAAATAAATAACTTTGGAAAACAAGGATCCTAACCCATATATTTAAGAAAATGGTTACTTGATGTAGGGTTTTAGGTCAGACAGTTATGAAATGAGAGCTAAATGGTTATGACATAATGGAAATAGGTATGAATATGGAAGACAATTTTGAGACTCAATACCATCATCAGTGCTCCTCTATAACATCCTCCCAATTATCACCGTGATTACTGCCTATATTTGGTTGCCTCAAACAATAGTATCAGTATGGTGCTTGTTCAGGGTGATGACAATGGTCAAGAGAATGTAGTGTACTACTTGAGCCACAATATCTTTGATGATGAGACTCGTTATGCTCATTTAGAGAAACTCACGCTAGATCATGTCCATGTTGTTCAACGTTTTCGTCATTACATTCTCCTACGCTAAAACTTCGGTGATTTCTGATTGCACCCCCATGACTTAAATTCTCACTAGTTAGTTTCTTGGGGGATCATACTCGAAATGGATTTTAATCCTTCAGGATTTCGACTTAAAATTCACTGCTTCTAATTCTAGGAAATCCCTGGTCTTTGCTGAGTTGATTTGTGATCTTCCTACCATGGTTGATCCCACTCCTCTTGATGAGTCGATTCTAGATGAATCCCACTTTCTCATCAAAAATCTAGTTCCATGGTATAGAGACATCATCATTTATCTCCAGACCTAGACTTTTCAACCAGAGCTATTACACTCTAAGCGACGACAGATTCGCTACCAGTCCCAACCTTACCATATCGTTGGAGACACTCCATATTGCACTGGTTTTGACTTCATCCTTCACCGATGTTTGACTCTCGAGGAAGCTAAGAAAGTTCTCAATGACTGCCACTATGGGGCTTGTGGTGATCACAAGTCCAGTTATGGTACCGCCCAAAAAATCCTTGGCGTAGGGTATTTTAGCCATCTATCTTTAAAGACTACATTGTTGCGGTATGAAAATGCCATGACTTCCAATTCTACTCTCGTAAAGAGCGTGCCCCACCCTCATCCTTACACCCAGTTGTGACCGTCAGACCCTTTGTAAAATGGGGCATAGATTTCATGATTTGTAACCCTCGCTAGGGTGGGGGGTATGGTTATATTATCTTTGTCGTCGATTATGTCACTAAATGGGCCGAAATAATGCCTACATACGATAATGAAGGTCTAACTGCAGCGCAATTCCTGTTTAATAATCTCATGGCTAGGTTCAATGTCCTGAAAAAGATTATCACTGATCATGGATCTCATTTTCAAAATAATATGATGACAAAGCTAACTGCTCAATTGGGGTTACATCATTATTATTCACAGGCCAATGCCCAGGTCGAAGTTGTCAACAATTTTTTGGTGACCATGCTTCAACAAACCATTGGGAAACACATACGATATTTCCATCTCATGCTCTTCTTAGCTCTGTGGGCTTACCTAAATTCCGCTAAGACTGCCATTGGATTCAAACCATTCCAATTGGTGTATGGTCTAGAGGCCACAATCCTAATCGAGTGTGAAATTCCTTCTCTGAAGCTAGCTGTCGAACTACTTCTTGGTACTTCACCAGAAGGAAACATTTTCTTTACCTCGAGTGTCTCAAAAAGACCCAAAAACTTTCTGCTTTAGTCATTGAAGCACAAAAAGATGAGATAAAGCTCAATATAAAAAATCCGTCAACCCTTGTGTTTTCTTCGAAGGTGGCTTGGTCCTTATTTATGACCAATCCCACGATGAATTGGGAGTTGAAAAACTCGAGCCAATGTGGCATGGGCCATATATCATTCAATGAGTATTGGAAAGAGGAGTCTATGAGCTAGCAGATTACTAAGGCAACCAATTGGTTGAGCCCTAGAATGGGCTCTATCTGAAGAAATATTACGCTTAATCATGAGTGTGATGCTTTGTACATTAGTGTGCTTTGATTGGATTTTTAGTGTGATTGTTTGCTTTATAGACATGTTTCCTCTACTCATCTTGTGCTCCACTTGGTTTGTAAATGTCATCCAATGATTACGTCGGTTTTGTTGATGGCACTTGTCATAGCACATGGAATCTGTCTTCCACAACATGGGCACTCTTTGCCCATGATTGCGAGTTGATTAATTTACAAGGTATTTATTTGGGTCGAACAACTAACAATATTTTTGAAATAGTGAAGTTATCGAGCTATTATCGGATGCTATTGATCTCAGAATTAGGTATTTTGTTATTAAATTAGACTCACAACTTGTTGTGTTACAGTTAAATGGCCATTATGTTGGAAATATTGTCATTGATGGCAAAGGAGTACAAAGGAGAAACACCAGAACCAACAATAAGGCAAAGGAACAGATTAGGAAACAATGCAGTAAGAAAGCATAAAAGAGTAGCAAAAGGCATAAATGAATTAAATTGATTCACCCCCCCTCAATTTAATTAAGGGTTCAACAATTGGTATCAGATCCAGTTCCTTCTGTATCAGTTTAACAATTGGAAGGAAATCCTAGATCCCCAAAATGGCTAGCTTAGAAGGATGCTCAAAAAATGAAACCCCACTCTTTACTGGCACAAACTTTTATTTCTTGAAAATAAGAATGAGGACATACATAATGTCTCTAGGAATAGAATTTTGGGTTGTTGTGGAAGAAAGATATGTTCCAAAGGATACTGGCATGGAGAAAAAATCCAAACAAGATTTCATAGCTAATGAAAAAGCAATGAATGCACTCTTGAGCGGTCTGTGTGAGTCAAAATTTATCAAAGTAATGCACAGTAAGACTACCAAAGATATATGGGATACTGTAGAAAATATCCATGAGGGAGATAAAAAGGTGAAGATGGCCAAAATGCAAGCCTATAGAAATCGGTTTGAATATTTAAAAATGAATGAAGATGAAGATGTAGCCAATTTATTCTTAAAGGTTATGGGAGTTGTGAATAACATGATAGCTCTAGGAGAAACCATTAAGGAATGTGTGATAGTGCAAAAGATATTGAGATCTTTACCATCCAGATTTAACCCTAAGGTTTCTTCCATAGAAGAAACAACAAACTGGGAAAAATTGACCATAACCAATTACTTGGAAACTTGATAGCTTATGAGATGATACTTCCAAAGGGAAAGTCAAATGTGAGGGAGGCAACCTTTAAGGAAGACAAGTGCATAAAATAGAAGGAAGAAACAGGCTCATGCTCAGATGAAGAAGAGGCCAAATTCGTCAAAAGATTGGATAGAGGCACGAGTAAGTACAAAGGTAAAATTCCATTTAAGTTCTTTAATTGTGGAAGAGTGGGGCACTATGCTTCAAAATGTCCCCATAAGAGAGCAGAGAACTAGCCACAAGAGACAGAGAAAAACAAAATAAATAACTGGAAGAAAGGGAAGAGATTCAATAAAAAACCATTTTATGCTCAGCAAGATAGCAGAGCATCTGAAAGCTCAGATGAATCCTCAAATGGAGAAGGAACCTCTGAATTTGTGTTGATGGCCAAGGAAGAACTTGAAGGATTCCTTCTTGAAGATGAGGAAGAAGGTGAGGTAGATCTTGAGGGGGAGTTAATGAGTGCCCTGGAGCAAATAGACAGACTTAAACTCAAGTGTAGAAAACATAAATACATTCTCCTGAAATATGTAGAGGAAGAACCAAGTTCGGAAAACCTCATTCAGTTGAAAGTAGAACTTGAAGAAGCTAATAAGGTGGAAGACATTCTTATAAAGCAAATAAACGATAAAAATCAGGAGCAAGAGAAATTGGAAGAAGAAGTAGTATGCCTACGAAAGAAATTAGGAAAGGCCCAAAGGGAATTATCTATGAATACTCCATGGATGAAAAGCTCTGAACAGTTGGAAAAAATACAAAATGCTCAAAGATTTCCTCTTATAAAGACTGGGATAGGCTATGAAGGAGAAAACAGTATGTCCAAGGTTGAATATAACAAGAATATCACTTTCGTGAAAACTGTAATAAAAGAAAATGATAACTCTCAGTAATTTGAGATTATTGCATCTAGAAGACTGATAGAAGAAAGGAGAAGTTTGTGTAAGCATCTCAGGGATGATATTACCTCCAAGGAAAACTCAGAAAAGGTAGACATTGAGAAATATGATGAAGCAACCCAAAAGAGATCCAAAGAATCAGAAGCCAGTAAGACCTTGATAGGTAATGAAGTAAATAGAAACAAGCAGAAACCTCAAATGACAAAGAACGAAATGAAGAAACAGTAAGCTGCAAAAGGCTCATATACTCATGAATATGAATTGAATAAATATGGAAGTTTTCAAAGGAGGTTCTTTTCTCCTATGAGAAGTATCACTTGTTTTTCCTGCCACATGCTTGGACATATTGTGGCATACTTTAAGACAAATAAAATCCAATCCAGTTAGAAAAAGATGAAGAAAATGAAAAGACTACCTCAAGCAAACAAATGAAGAATGCAATCTATCACGAGGTGCACAAATCATTTATGTGGCTACTGTTTTTCATGCAATGAATTTGCTTGGTCACAAAGAAAAATAATATAGTCTGCCATATACATTAAAGAAGTCTAGATAGATGATGGAATCCAATCAAATAAAAAAAAACTGTGAATCAAAAAGAAGTGCAGACAATATGAATAGTGCCAATAAAGTGTGGAAGGAAAAGAGAAAGGGGGAGCATGTTACCTCAATAACATAATGAATCCATCATAGTCTTAGGGGGAGCTACTCTAGGAAGCATCACAAATATCCAACCAGTAATAGATAAGAAGCAACATCCCAGGGGAGAGAAATTCATAGATAGTCCCCATAAAAGTAGTCTAAGAAGATCTCCTTGGAATAAGAACAACTGAAAGTTCAGGAAGGGAAAGGACAATTCCTCTGATAGAGAACTATAAAGGAAGAAGGATACCTGAAGCATTCAATAGCCAACAGGTTGATGGAAGGAGAGAAGGCAGCAAGTAGCCATGGTGGTAGAGGGAACATTAGCCATGAAAATGTAAGCTAAGAAGACATCAACACACTAAGTGATGAATGGTTAAAATCAAAACAATTATGTTTTGAGCTATAGAACTGGAAAGATCCATAGAGGATGATCACATTGTGCATCACACTACAAGTGTTATCAATGAAACAAAATCAAGAAGGTTGAGTAAGAGAAACGTGTATCATCATTATATCATTCATCAATTGAAGGTACCCTTGAAGGAAATTAGTTAAATGAGTGATAAAACTATGTGTTGTCTACCCCTTTAAATTCCATGTAAATAAATTGAAGATGTCTTCCTGAAGAACATTATGTTAGAACAATTGAATTGTATATAAGCAGCAATGATTCTGGAGCAGTCCTACAAAGGAAAATGCAGTGGAATTCCTTTAAAATAGAATGACAGAATAAACAAAAGGTTAATGATTCCAGAATAAAATTTAGTATATTGATGATTTCTATTGAGAACAGTAGAGAGCTCAATAGTATAAATTATGAAGGTTGTCTTAACAATGGGTGTATGTGTAATTATTGCATGACTATCAAATTAGTATCAATTGGTATTTGGAACAAGCAGCCTGCCTATCAGCAGAATACCAAGTGTTATCAGTGGATAAATGGTATGGTACAAGTCCTCAGGATCAGAGTATTATGGCATAAGTACATCAAGGTAGTATTCCCAGTGTTATCAGCATTATAGTATATGTGGATTAAGTTCTAGTTGCTCTGATTATTGAAAAATATTTTCTTATTGTAAATACCAGAGAATGTCGAGCTACATTATTAAAGCATGAAAAGGTCAGTAAAAGTGTTAAAGGATCATTATATTACTTACATTTTAAGTACTATATTGAGCATTGAAGCAGTATCTAATTGCATGCCTTCCTCAAGTCAGTACAAATATATCTTCAAGGCCTCTTTCTTAAGATCATTCATAAAACTGTGTGAAGTCTGCTTGCTAAAATTTTAGTTAAACAACTTGAAGATTTTTTTTTGAAAATCATTATGATAGAACAACTTATGTATCTGAAGTATGAAGGACTAATTATGTTAATATTACTATTTGAAGCTCAAAGTGTCTTTTATTGATTCATCTAAAGCCTACTTCGGCATAAAGGAATTACTGGTATCTCACCATTGCAAAGAGTTTGATCATTGACATACATACACTCCTTATGTCATAAATAAATATGTATAGTTGGTAAGTGAGACTGACCAATGAATTGAATGTATCTAGCCTCAAGGGTTTGGTTTGAAAATACTCCATGTAGTATTAAAGTCATTAGATCTTTTAGATTGAAAGACGGTCTAGTTTTACAAAAAGTTTTAATGATTCTTGAGATTCATTGTTCACATTAGTATCATGGGCCTTTTCGCTATTAGTGTAATATCCCTGTCAGCAGTCTAGCACATATCACCACCAACAGGAAGCAAAGGTAAACCACAACTACAAAAGATATATTGGCATCATTATATTTGAACGAATGTGTACTACAGATGTTTATTATAGAAGAAGACATCAGATATGTATCTCAAATGAAGATCATAATATATAATGAAGTATATTTGGAGCAGAATTTATATGTCATATGGAGCATTCTCTGTATTTAAGTATTATTCCAATAATGCATCTTTGATTATATAAGTCTAGTACAATTTGTTCTATGAAGTGTCCTTATCATCACTTTCTTACTTTATATCATAGCCACCTATAAAATTTGTTATAGAAAAAGGTGGCTAAGACTTTTGAGCCTTCAAGGAACAAATTTTATTACTAAAAAGTGTTGGCTCTTGAAGAATCTTGGAGGCCTCCTACCTCTGTCCATAATCTTCACTACTGGTTTATTTTACAGTCAAAAATCCTGCTGATTCCCAAGGAAGAATACTGCTGCAAGCACCATTTCCCTTTTCCCCTTCTTCCAAACTTACCTCATTTTAACCTTTTCCCCCCTTGACAAAATTTCCCTCTTACCCTCTAAGTCCTCCCAAAATCCCCTTCCTTCACTCAAAGTACCCCTTATTTAGCCTTTTTCCCCTTTTCCCTCTATCGTTGCCCATTACTAGCCTTGAAAACCATTTAAAAACCATAAAAACCCACATTTTGGACATATATGGGTCTTAGCCCCTTCCTGCATAAACCCCCGGTCGTATGATCCTCCATGTAACCCGCGGCCCCACAGACGAGTGCCAAGCCATTTTGAATATTAAATACATCTGCCTGAAATGTAAAACCTTTGGTTTATATATTATTTTTGACGTTTTTATTATATTATAACTTTTCATCGGTCTGATTTTTAAATCATTATCCACCGCGGACCAACCAGACGACGGTGCAGAATCCATCTCCCCGGTGGTCCCCGCCAACCACTCACTGTCATGAAAACCACACGGTATCCATCACACCGCTTTTTGAGCGCGGGCGATTTTTTCCATTTCATAGCGATGCCATTCACTGCATGACACGTGTCCCATGCACTATTTGAAAACCGCCCCCCCCCCCAATCGCGCGTTAAAATTCGGCAACAAACCCGGCGCGATATCGCTGTACACAGTCCGATCTGGGGCGGGCCATCCGACGACAATCGCCCACCGAAGATGCCTGATGGTTAACCGCTATCTGCTGCCGGTAACAATATATCCACAGTCGATCTGATCTGCAGCGTATCGACGGCCCATATTCCATCGCGCCCGATTCGTCACTCCGCCTCAACGTGTTCCGCTTTGACCTTCTCTCTTTCGCTCCCGACCGTTTCATCTTTACGCGATCGACGCCGTTTAAACAATTCTTCCGCCTTCCTGCATCAAATCCACGCTTCTCTCCACGTGCCTTCTGAAGCAGTAACCTATAAATTCATGGATTTTATAATATTTGTTTGTATTTTGCAGGGTTCAAAGGTTTTTTCACTATGTCTGGAGAAAATTCGAAGGCAGAGGGTGACGATCCTCCCACCTTCGATTTGTCAAAAGAAAACATTTGCAGGTGTTAAGTCCACGTTTCATCAATCATCCATGAAGCATTGATGCCACATAACCCTGTGCAGCCCTTTATACCCACAGAAACCATGAATCGGGCACAATCAGAGATTATCAGTGATGAAGATCAAAATGAACCAGGACAGAGGATAGAAGACATATTTGTGGGGATCACGACTAAAAAGGTTTATCAAAAGCCTAATCCCCAATTAAAATACAGTTTAAAGACAATCTTAAGGGTTTTTATCAACAGGAAAGCCTCCATCGCCACATCTGAGGCAAATTGATTCCTCCCAGCTACTGAAATGCCAGCTGTACCTCAAAGTGTTAAATCAAAGGCTGAATTTATTGATCAGGACCAGATATCTGCTCACAACACAGCCAAAAGGTAAATTCTGCCACAAAATTAATTACAAACATCTGCAGAGTTACTTCGACACCACACTGAGCCTCAAAAGTCAACAAAAGCTCCCACCGAGCTTAATCTTTATGTAAAAACATTTAATACATAAGACACCTATTGTAAGTTTCTTCATTGAGCCCCTTAAAGGCCAAGAAGCCATTAAGTCTGTATTAATTGTAATTGGAGATCTTTTATTAGATCTCACCTCCTCATTCTTTTATATATACTACTACAGAAGATGAGAGGTTGTTGGTTGTTGGTTGGTTGGTTGTTGGTTGATCACTAGCTGTAATATTGGAACTCTTTGAAATAATACATAGTCTGTTGAAGTTGAAGAACAAATTGAAGTCTTGGAAGCCCTGATGATGTTGTTGCATGCTTGTGACTGAGAAGGCTCTATCATTGGATCCATGAGCTTGGCTGTTGGTGAAGTATTCTGAACTGTTTAATGTTTTTCCCCTGTTTTCATTATGTTCCATAATTTCTTACTACAGTAGGTTGAAAGTTTTAGGCTAAGAAATGACTCTTGGAAGCACCTTAGACCTATTCATCCTTCACTGTTTCATGTTTTCTTCTGCTGAAGTATTTTAGAGTCTTTAATCTCTCTCTTTAGTCTTCATGCTTGTTTATTTCCTTAATAGTTCGAATAGTTGGTTTCAACATGATTTATGGTTTTCCCTGCTTGTCTGCTGCCACTTAAAAATTGTTATTGAAGTCTCCCTTTGAAGTTTCTTGTTTACAATGAGTCAAGGAGGTATGTTCTGATCTTGCCCTTTGTCCTTGCTTAAACAGTTGTCTTGAAGGTCTTTGTAGTTGTAATCATAGATGTGTTAGGTGTTCCCTCTTCTATGACTGCAATTATCAGTGAATCTTTTATGTTTTCTAAGTCATTTGAAATAAAATATTTGAGGAAATAGGGTGTTCCCCGAATCTTAGATTTCATTTTAAAAGTTGTTTTGGAATCATTGTTTGCTTAAAGGTGTGATTTGTAGAATTCATGGTTAGCCCTGTCTATCAGAAAGCTCTTTATTGTTCAAACTGTGTTTCCCAATTCCCTTTGTTGAGAATTAAATTTCTCTTTCCAAATCATTGATGTCCATCTCATTCCAAAAACCAAAGGATCCTGTGGCCAAGTTAGATTTTCCCTCTGATATCCCATATCCATTGATGAGTATGTTATGACCTCTTTTTGACTCCATTGCCCAATGAACCAGATGTTTCTCCATTCTATATATCTTTCCTAGATCTTTCATTTTCTGCTATGTCAACCCAACCAAACAAACAAACAAACACCTGCTCTTAATAACTAGTCTAAAATCCATATTATAAGCACACAGGATAAACCTTTGCAAAAAAACATTCGAAAGATCCCTCTCTGAGAACAGAGGACTAGATCCCTGAACTCTAAAGATTGGTTCTCGATGTTGCCTTGTCTTTTGATTTGCCAAACTATCAAAACACTAGACACCAACATATACAAGTGCAAGGATTCTGTGCTTTGGGATGGAATTAGCTTACTGAGTATATACATACAAGTTCAATGATTCTCAAATTTTTCTCCCAACAACTCTTGTACACTAGTTTGGAGCAGAAAGGTATAAAGTCAGAAGAAGAAGGCCTATACACAATTCAGAGAGAAATAATGCAAGGACGGAAACTACACTAGGAAATGTGCAACCATTTTCCATTTATGTCAAAGGGGGAGGAAGAGCAAGAAAAAAAAGGGGGGCTCTTCTGAAAAGCAAGCAGAGGAAGAAATACACTTCTCAGAATGAAAGGGGGAGGATGTCCTAGAGGAAGTATTTGAGTATTGGTGGATGTGTTGCCATCAATGGAAAAGGGGGAGATTGTTGGAGATATTGTCATTGATGGCAAAGGAGTACAAAGGAGTAGCACCAAAACCAACAATAAGGCAAAGGAGAAGATTAGGCAACAATGCAGTAAGAAAGCCCAAAAGAGCAGAAAAGGAAGCAAAGGAAGCTAAGAAGCAAGGCATATAAGGAGCAAAGGAAACAAAGAAGCAGAGGCAATAGAGAAGTAGAAAAGATAGTAGAGAAGCAACAAAGGCAACGGAGGTAGCAGAAAAACAGAGGTAGCAAAGAAGCAGAGGTAGCAAAGGCAACAAAGGCAGCAAATGAAGGCTTGAGAGATGAATAAACAAAAGAACAAGCTTAGCAAGGATTCGCGTTGAAGAAATCCGAATAAGATCAGGAGGAGTAGTGTGGAGGAACCGATGTTACTGAATATTTAATATTAATGGCAGAGATGTGGACGAGTGTCAAGCGGAGATGAAAGCGCACATCGAAAATAGGGAATTACAGTGTTTATGTGTTAAGAATTGAAGACCAATCAGATGTGCAAGCAGCAACAAGGACCGTAGATCTGGTGCAAATCAACGGTGACAATCACATTGGCAGAGATAAAAAGCGCAAATCACAAAGTTTAGCACTTAAGGATTAAGGCTGTCACTAGCTAAGTTAAGTTGGCTGCGATGCGAAATGGAGGAGCCATGTGTCAGCACTGTGCACGAGTGCACATCGCAAATCTTAAAGTTTACCGTTAAGATTTCACACGGTATGGTAAGTTATATGCGATGCGATGAGGGAAGATCCATGTGATAGCACTCCGCACAAGCACACATCACAAATCTTAGATTTTACTGTAAAGAGTTTGCACAGTATGGTAAGTTATATTGGATGCGATGAGGGAAGAGACACATGTCAGCATTGCACACAAGTGCACATCACAGATCTTAGAGTTTACCATTAAGAGTTCACACGATATGGTAAGCTATATTTGATGTGATGAGGGAAGAGCCACGTGTTAGCACTGCGCACGAGTTCACATCGCAGATCTTAGAGAATATGGTTTAAGGTTCGCACGGTCAGTTTTTCTGTATGCGATGCGAAGTGGAGAAGGGCACGTGGCAGCACTGCACAACATCACAGATCACAAGAAATAAGGTTTAGTGTTATCAATAAGAGTTAAAATGTGTGGGAAAAAGAAGTGTGATGTACTATGATTGATCAAGTACTGTGGGACCCGATAACCCCTGTTTTTCGTCTGTTATGTGTGCCCAGTTATAAAGTATACTCTATTGATTGCTAATCGTATGTATGTTAATACGCGTTGTTTGATTGCTAAAACATATGTATGTTGATAAAACTCGAAAATTGTAATCTGCGTGTTAAAAGGGAGTTTATGTGGGCCATACCCCATAGGTCACAAAGGAAAGACATGAATGCATAACAAAGGACCAGGAGCTCGTGCAAAACAGTGTTGTGACAGTGAGTCAAACGAAAAGGCTGAACGCAGAAGAAAATACTCAAGTAACAAAAGAAAAGGTTGAACACAACAAAGAAAGGCTCGGATAAGAAAAAGGACCTGGAGCTCATGCAGAACAGTGCAACAGCATGTGTCGAGTCTAGAAAAAAGGGTAGTTATGCAGCATAGGCTAAATATAACTGCAGAAATAGAAAATACAAAAGGACAGCAAGCAAAAGAGGACAAACGCACAACAAAGCTAAGAAACTAAAAGGGAAAAGTAAAATAAATTGGTTGTAACTGTAAATTTATTATTTATTCTATATTGTTTATGATGCAAAGGCAAGTCTCTGAGGCAAAGCAAAACTCCAATTTAATACTGAAATGTGCATATGTATTGTTGTAACATCATGAATATGATGAGCGAGAAACTGAGAGGTCGGAAGGCAAAGAGTCATACCTGTTCATTTCACATTCCCATATGGAATGCAAATAGCTAGGAAGTGATATCCATAAATGATGTTATTGTTATATGCATAGAGAGGTTAGAGAGTGGAAGAATAAGAAGGGGCAGATAGAGAAGCTGTGAAGATCTAGAGATAATAGAAATCATATTTGAAGGCTGGAAGGACAATAGTGAAGAAGGAGTAAAACATAGTTGATATCCAGGTAAATCAACATATGATTTTATTGTAGTGTGAGGAAGTTGGTGCTTCCATATCAAGTTGTAACTTGATAGATGTCCAGTTGTAGTTGGTTGAGGTAGGAGCCTAATCTGGGTTGTAGCCTGTAGAAAATAGATGGGAGTTGGAGCTTCCTTTTAAGTTGTAGCTTGCATAATTTGAGGTAGTAACCTCCTATAGGTTGGAGCCTATAGAACATCAGTGGTGAGAGGGAGTTGGAGCTTGCCTTTAAATCACAACAATAATAAGATATGGTTTTCTCCCTTATGGGTTTCCACTTATATCTGTTGTCTATGTGCATGTTGATTATGTGTTGATGTTCTGTATTTAATCTGCTTACTACTTGCTTCTCACATATTAAGATTGATGTTTCATTATACATTAAGTTGATCATGAAATGAAGGTGTAAATAAGTTTAAAATATGTTTTAAAAAGTCCATAAAGGCATTTAACTGATTCACCCCCCCTCTCAGTTTAACTAAGGGTTCAACACATTATTCTGTGCGAAATCCTCAAATTTTGTGTATGTATTTGCGTGTTCAATTATTGGAAATCCATTTTGATTTTATCACATATCAACATATTCCAAGACATTTAAACACATTAATATATACATTAGCAAATCATGCATTAGATAGACATTTGTGCAATATGTAAAAAAAAACCAACACATCATTATGATACACAAATAAACCACATATATATATATATATATATATATATCAGGTCTGTCAAGTGTGTTACATGAAAATATCAAAAAATATGTGTTCTTTGACAAAAATGGCTCTTTTAGCCTACATCAATACAAAAATGTAAAAAAAGGGTTTCTATCCGCCCGCATGGCGCTTGTGATAGCAGGTGACTGTTCAAATCACTCGTCAGAGTAAACGACACAGTCTTCCTAGAACCCCAACCATATGCCTTTGAAATCGGAGAGGAATATCATCGAAGGTAGCATACTATGGGATGTCTCCTGTAAGGCCTACCAAGTTCCGCTCTAATTTAGCTAATGGGTCTTCTCCCTCCTCGTAAGGGAAATCCTCCATCGAGTGAGATAAACTCCTTGCGATCAGTGACATACCTGGTAGTCTTTAAGGACCCATATCTGTAAAAACATCATAATTTTCATTCTCATAGTACATGAAAAAAACATTCAAAAAGTAAAAAATGTTAAAAACCAATTCTTGCATGTATCAGTCCACTACGTGCCTGGTTGAATGGGTAGATCTGGATCTCCCCTGAAATCGATGCCTACATATGCATAGTCCTCAACCATGATGATTTGATGACGCAACCAGTTGAAAAATGATGTAGGGAAAAATATGTGTTGGCCCCCACCCTGATGGGGCATGATATCACACCACTTCATCAGTCTCAAGTTCCTTGGGGCTGGATCATGGATCTATAACCACTGATACTGGAACAAAGGTACTCTCTCCAAGAAAAAGGTTACCAAAATGGACCCGTACCCAAATTGTTTTAGTCAACCTATTTTGAACTTGGTCAAATCACTCTTCATGTTGGCCAATAACCCCTTGCACCAGTTGAACATAGTAGGGGCCAAAAAATCCACCGCGTACTGGATTTTGGATTTCATTTCCTCATGCAATGCCTAGGCTCCCACCACTCGAGTCATGCAATGAAGGATTGTAGGTAGGGGAAGGACTCTGATAGAGGATATCTCTATCCTCCCGCTCTCGGTCCTTCAAGCCTCGGGACAGTGTCTCTGGATGAACATATGGGTACTCTCACCCCCTGCATGGGCTCTAGAGAGTTGGATTCTCTCCCCTCTCCTGGATAAGCCTGTGATGAAATAGATGTCCATGACATATAATTCTAGTTCTCAGTCTCTAATGATGAATATTGGACGATCTACATCCAACATACCAATCAAATACTGGAGCAGCTCCAGTTGATCTCTTAGCGTTGATGTTTGGAAGAACTTCAGTAACCTGCAATTTTGCAATGCATTTACACTTTTTTGGTCTTGAATTGCTTGGCAGTCTTCCACCTTGTGACCTCATTCTTTCCATTTGATGACCATCTCTGCTGAAATCACCTGCAAAGCATGTTCAAAAGATATTTTGGGAGCTTTCATTGGAGTAGTTTTTGAAGTCATCCATTGGAAATGAGTAGATTTCTCATTTCAAAATCTTCCCCGCATCCAGCAAGACTATCTGAATTAATTTGGTGTTGGCGGCGCACTACTCTAACGAGCTAAGTGTGACTAGCGCAGGTCTAATATCTCGAATCTGTGTTGGCCGCAGAAGATTTTGAGGTTTGAAATCCTCCCCCTGTCTCCCTATATCTAAATCTAAACACTAAAATAATGGAATCAAAATGAAGAGGAGGATTTGAGCTCTTACCTGGCGCTGACGGATTGCTGAATGGTGTCATGGATCGGCCGCACCACTGATTTTAAATTCGAAGGGAAAATGGGTAAAATGCACTTCTCCAATTTACTCAACATAGAAAGGTGAAAATGAATTTATTTTTTGTCTATTTATAGATTTTTGAAATATTTTCTCCATTATTTTATTATTTTTCCTTCATATCAGTGATGTTTATCGTTTTTTGTGCAGAAACAAGACCTTTACAACGCTGGTGATTATTACTGATCCAAATGAGTTTTATTTTATCTCTTTTTAGAACTTGGTAAAAAGAAATGAAATATGAACCCCCCTGGATTCAACTTTCAACTATTTTCTAAATCTCGAAAAATGAAAAGATTTCCAAGTACTTCTAATTTCGAACTCATTAAAGTAAATGAATTGGCGTAGTCTCAGTATACGTTTACCCCTTTTTCAGGCTAAGATTCAGTATTTATGAAAAATGAATACCTTGACCAAAAAATTTCAAGAGGTTCTTTCGGGTAATGTTTTTATACCTTTTTAGATTCGAGAGACGATTTACGAAAATGGACATGATGGAGTTTTATTTTTGTTTCTTTTCAAACCCCTTAAACATGAAAAGTTATCGAGTTACCATTTTGTTGGACTCCTTAAATATTAAACATCGAAAGACTTGTCACCATGACGAGACCGAGTTCCTCCTTCCTAGGGCTTGTTAAAAATTTGAAGAATGAACTTACACACTCATAATATATTATCCTCTTCAAGTTGGATACACTACAAGGAAAAGGCCCTCTAGCGGATGTTTTTTAGGAAGCCCTTATAAAAATAGCCCTGATATTTGGTTTTAGTATAGATCACTAGAGGAGGTTGGCGGGTGGAAGTTTTTGCGGATGTTTTTTTGTGGTGCATTTGTAATCATAACACACATTAGTGCATTTTATGAAAAGCGCATTAGTGCGTACTATCAATTGGAACACCGAGACACCGTGATCTCTGTACAAACCATCTCAGTGCGTCTCAGTACTCTATCACACCAGTGGTCTATGTACAAATAGGCCCGATGTGTCTCAGTAATCTAGGGCACAGTGATGATGTGTGGTGCACCATTGATAAAACTGGCAGGTAAGTCTCATAATCGAGCGCACCGAAAAAGGGTTAACTTAAAAAATATTACCAGTCGTTAAAAACCTCATTTTTACTTGTTCAATGCTCTAGAGATCTCAAGAATCGGTGTGAGTTTGTCTTCTCTGAGGTGCCCTGCCATCGGTGCTCCCATTTCCCACATTGCTGCCATCCATTTCTCGTTGTTTGGAGTTCGAATTTTCGAAATCGGTGGGAAAATTTGCTTTTTAGTATTCCTTAGCAAATATTCCTCCTCGACACACAAATGTGTAGGTAATTTACTTGTTTCTCAATAAATTAACCTTTTAGCAGATTAATTTGTCAAATACTTAAAATTTACCGTTTTTTTTTTTTTTGCACGGTGCGTTCGAGCCATTCGGCTCACACCGTTCGCAGTGATGCTTGTAAATTTACAGGGCGCACTGCAAACAATGTTAACGAAAACCTCACCAAGTTCCGGTGCGGTACTGAGAAAACGCACACCATTGTAACACGAAAATAGTGCGGTGTGTGTCGGTTATCGGCAACACCGAGCATATAAAATTTTTAAAAATAACACGGCGGTGCATTCATTTACAGGACCACACCGTTAATTATGTACTACAGTCAGGTGGTGCATTGACCAAACTAATCGCCTTGGGGTGGATAGTTTGGTTAATGCACCACACAAAAAAAAAAATATGTCTGCACAGTGCGCAGATGTTTTTCATGTGCACCGTGGGCGATGCGTGATAAAGAAGTATGCACCAGTAGTGGTGCGTTACTACTTTTTTGGGCGTACCAATTGTTTTTTTTCAATAAAAGTTATATATATATATTTGTATTTGTAAAATAAATTATTCATTTAATAAAAAAATTTACTTAATATATGAATCATTCAGTGACTTCAATGGAGAGAGTAAAGGGAACAACAAGAGAATATGGAGGACCATTATAACATGATTCAGTTGTGGAAGGCATGGGAGAGGAAGAGACTTTTGTACCGTTTCCCTTTTAAGGCACCCACCTAGTTGCTCTTAAGGGAGGTAGGGCACGGTGGCTTATTGGGACATCTGATCTTCAAGTGGGATTCCCACCGACAGGCTTTCCGAGTTAGTCCCGTAGTGGTATGAGCCCACCGACCTATCTAGGAGGGGAGAATTTCCCGCCCGCATTTCGCGGGCTATAAAGAGGGAGTCAGCTTGGCATACTTACATAGATACAATAGGGATGATATTACTTTATCCTATATATTTTTAGGTGTCGTGTGATCAATTACGCATTGCTCCATTTGGTGGGCTTCCAGTGTGAGGTGCCTCTCACTACTATTGACTGTTAGCTCCCTGTAATTTGTAATATTTTCAAGAAAAAGTAGCAGAGAACAACATCAAACCACTTTGGAGTCCAAGACCTAGCCTTCCTGGGCTCAGAGAGGACTCTCTTTGTATTTATGATTAATTGATTTAGCTTTATGATTACATTTTCTAGATTTTAGGATAGTTATAGATATTTGTGGTTGTTTGTTTGGTTGGATAGATATAATATGGGAAGCTTAATCCATTGGGCTATGGAGCCATAAAAGGGTTGAGTTGTACATTAACTTTTCAAGGGTTTTCACAGGAAAAGCTAACTATGTCAAATGGATCTCCGTGGCAAGATGAAAATGAGATGATAGAAAGCTATGAGTTCAGTAAAGCTAAAGGGAAATTAAGAATTCTTTAACTACACTTCAACATAAATGCAGATCAGACAGTCTCTGAATTCTCCATTCAAGTTTTTAGAGAAAAAACATTTAAGATAACAGTTTAGTGAAATTAAAGAGCAATTAAGAATTCTTTAACTAAACTTTAGAGAAAATCTTAATATAACAGTTTGGTAAAAATAAAGAGCATTTAAGAATTCCTTAGTTTATACTTCACAAAGAAAACCTCATGACAACAGTCCAGTAATACTAAAGAGTATTTAAGAATTCTTTAGTTATACTTTCAGAGGAAAACATTAAGATAACAATAACAAACAGAGTTTAGGTGCTCATGCATCATATCTTAATCTAAAATTTCTATTTTACTATCAGAGAAAGTGATGTACAACATGGAAAAACAAAGGGAAAAATTAACATAAAATGGATAACATCACCATTAACATATCTCAAGGATCATGTGAACGTGCTTGTATTATTGATGTACAACTCAAAAAATAGTTACAGTGCTCCAATACAAAAATCTTTGCAACTCAGAGTCGAAACAAAGTCCAACCAACACTGATAATGAAAATATAGACAATATTTAACTACAACTGAGGTGGTTTCTCTAATCTAGGGTGGAAAACTGCATTTACTACAGAGTAAATGAATTTTTTACAATTGAGACCATGCAAGGCCCAAGCCAAAAATATCTTTGACAAACCTACTGTAATAAAAACTTTCAAACTAACTCCTGAGCTAACTTTAAAACATCTTTGACCAACTGCCTGCAAAATTAACTTTTGTAATAACTTCTTAACTGATGCTAAAATATCTTTGACTATAATATTAAATTTGGTAGCTTTTATTAATCAAAATTAAGCTGGAGGTGGCCTGATGTGGTTGAGAAGAGGTAAATTCTATCTTGACATCTGGCTTTGTTTTCCTCGTTGATTTGTTCTCTGATTTGTCTTTTAACTTTAAGCTGTCTTCATTTGTATATCTTTTAGTCTGTCCTTTTATCTTTAACCTGTCTTTTATCTGCCTTTGTTGTTTTCACCTTTTTACTACCTTCATTGTCACTGTAAACTCTCCTTTTACCTTACTATTTTTTTTTTCTTAACTCTGTTCTTTAATTGTGTCTTTTATATGTTTTCATCTTTACCCTGACTGCTCCCTTTCCTATTTATTGTATGCAGCCCCTTTATTATTATTATTATTTATTTCTGATCATGTTAGAGAGTAACATCTACAAAATTACCCCTAGCTTGTCTCTTAGATATTCGAATGGTTCTTTAGCAAGAGGTTTTGTGAATATGTCTATTGTTTGTTCCTTAGTTGGTAAATATTCCAACTTCACTAATTTCTGTGCTACTTGTTCTCTGAGGAAGTGGTACTTTTTTGGGATGTGCTTTGTTTTTTAATGAAGTACAGGATTTTTTGATATACTTATTGCACTTGTATTGTCACATTTGATAGAAATGTGTTCATCAATGAAACATGCAGCTGGTGCTATGTATTCTTCTTCTACTGTAGATAGAGAGATAGAAGTTTGCTTCTTGCTTAGTCATGCCACCAGAATTTTTCCCAAATAAAATGCACCTCCACTTGTACTTTTCCTGTCATCCACACAGCTGGCCCAATCCGCATATGTGTATGTTGTCAATGTGAAGCTTTTTCCTTTTGGATACCATAGGCCATAATGTGAAGTTCCTTGTAGATATATAAATATTCTCTTGATTGCAAGTAAATGATTTTTTTTTGGTGTTGCTTGATATCTTGCCACAAGTCCTACTGCCAACATAAGGTCTGGTCTAGAAGCAGTTAGGTATAGCAGACTTCCTATCATGGATCTTTAAATTTTTTGATCTACATCTGTTGATCCATCATTAGCACATAGTTTGCATCTAGTGATCATGGGAGTTGACACAGGTTTGTAGTCTTCCATTTGAAACCTTTTCAACATTTCGCTTAAGTATTTTTCTTGCGGAATGAATATTCCTGTGTTCTTTTGTTGATTTTGAAGTCCTAAATAGAAGGTGAGCTCTCCAATCATTGACATCTCAAACTATGATTTCATTTCTTCAGCAAATCCTTTTGCTAACTCATCTTTGTTGCTACCAAACATGATGTCATCTACATACACTACTACAATTAAGAGTTCATTTTCATTAGCCTTTATGTACAAATTGTTTTCTACTCCTCCTTTCTTGAACCCTTGTTTTTGCAAGTATTTGTCCAGCCTTGAATACCATGCAGGAGGAGCTTGTTTCAGACCATATAAGGCTTTCTTTAATCTGCACACATAGTCATGTTTATCTATTAATGAGAATACTTCAGGTTGTTCCATGTGGACTTCTTCCTCTAGATCTCCATTCAGGAAGGCGGAATTTACATCCATTTGATATACCCTGAAATCATGATAGCATGCAAAGGCCAAAAAAATTCTGATTGCTTCCATTCTGGCTACATGGGCAAAGGTTTCATCATAATCAAGTCCTTCAATTTGAGAATATCCCTTGCATACAAGTCTGGCTTTATTTCTGATTACCCGTCTTGTTATTGCCTAAATATACCTCAGGCTAAAGGAAGGCAGAGTCTAAGGTAACATCAAACCACGCTTAATCTGGTAGCTAGCCCTACCAGATCGGGAGAGGGATCTCTCCTCGTCAATCTTAGCAAAAATAATCGATGGGGCTTGAGATGACTTGAAATAAAAGCTAATTTTAGGCTAGGTATATAAGTAAAGGAGTTTGATTTTGTTTTTTGGGGTTTTTGTTGGATCAAAGGGAAAGGTTGTTTTGGATGCGGGGATAAGGCCTAGTTTTTGCAGAGTTCTGATTGGGGCAAGGAAGGAAATTTTTTTGATGCTTTAGATTGAGTGAATGGATGGATCAGACCGGTGAGGAGCTAAAGAGGGCAAGAGGGTCTCAAGAGTCCTCCTCAAACAGATGAAAACATGAAAAATTAAACAAAACTAAAGGCAGAGCAGAGCAATCCAATGAATTCCACCTTTAACACTGATTTGTTTAATCTAAGAAGAAAGGAGAAGGGAAATGATACACATAAACATCAGTGAACTTACAATTACATAGAGAAAAACACCATCAAAACACAGAGCCACATGGATCCCAAAGAGTGCTGCAAACCCTGGTCTATTCCTTTGCCAAAAATGCAGAGATGAAATGTACAATGAAGTGTCAAGCAATCCAAAGTGTCCAACCCTATGCCAAAATCCAACCCCTACACTATGAAATTCATAAAATATATACATTTTCTCATCCTTGTACTAAGGGAATTGAGCTCAACCATTTTCTTAAAAATAGAATCAGTTACATTAAACTTGGGCCGAATTTCTGAAAATAGGTGTTGAAGATGAACTCGTATCTCCTAAACCATAGCACCTGTTACAAAACTGAAAGATTTTTTTGTAGATAAGGTCATGTGGGAGAAAAACCTCTCTCAAATTTGGAAAATTTGTTTCCATTTTCTCACAATCTGTTCCACAAAATCATCTCTAAAACAGAAAATCATTAAAATTTCAAATATGTGAAAATGAGCTGTAGAGATCTATTCACATATCCCAATTCGTGACACCTGTGAATAAACTGAAAGAGGTTTTTGTTATATGGATTTTGGTTAACAAAAAAATCCTTGGTTTTTGCAAAATGACTTTCCATCGGTTGTAAAATGGCCGCGCACTAAAATGACTAAAACAGTAAAAAATATGAAAATTTTGCTTTGTTTTAATGTAGGCTCCAAATATCACTGTATATATCCCACATAGTAGCACCTGTGCATAAAATAACTTCTTTCACTTTTGTTATTTGGTATGTGATGAACAAAAACTTCTTTCACTTTTGAAAAATTCCTTACCATTATTTCACAAACTGATTTTGTACTAAACTTGTCATTGTGTGCAGCAACTGACCTCAAAACATGCATAACCAAGAATCACTCATTCATTTCGATCATATCTTCTAATCCGAGAGCCGGTTATGGGAGTGTGATATACCGTTGCAAATTTTTTCTGAGCTTCTTCTGATGGACACACTTGTGACATGTTTTTTGTTGAACAACATGTGCGAAACATCTAACAAAACCAGACATAGTAAGAGCTCATGTTGATCTCTGATGATAGGTTGTGAAGACTGGAACTAACATTGGCTCCAATGGGGATGGTAGCTCCTTGGAGGTGCCAAGAACATCAGATCTTTGGGAGAGCAGAAAATTTTCTTCATCCATTGGGTAATGGATTCAAAAACTGCAAACCCAAAACAACTCATACCAATCCAAAACATATACATACTGCAATATGTACATAAACCAATACCAGAAGCTGAACTGTTGCCTTGGGCAGCTTAATTATGCACAAACCTACCCTACTTTGCAGAAAAATTGATAGATCAAGTAATGTTGTAATGCCAAACCAACCAATCAAGTAACTATGACAAGGATGCTGCTTGAAAGTGCTTGAACCAGGACACAACTGGAAATGCTGACAGTCATACATGCACAAAAGGAGTCTGGCTATGTAAAAGACAATTTGATCTATCATTCAAACTGAAAAAAATTTCCATGTACGTTGCAATAGGATCGAAAAAACCAGACTCTCTTTGCTGCCCCAAATTCTCAATACATGCTTCCAGCTACAAACTATCAATGCAAATATCCACGGGCAGCTCTATTGTTTCTTGTTTTGAAGGAGGGAGAGTTTCCAAGAACTTTTTGGGATCTCGGAATTCATATGATTGGATCTGATCATTTAAATACTGAATCTCCTTCTCAAATTTTTCAACAACTAACTCAAAGAAACCAGTTTTAGCTTTAGGAGGAAACTTCGAAGATCTCAAAAATTGAAGCACGACAATGAAAAATACTTCATCAATTTCAATATCCACTAACTAATCTCTAACTTATTTTAAAACTTCACAAAGCGCAGGGTTGCCACATACCCTACCATTTTATTTTAGTGCATGAATGGATCAGTGAGCACTGGAATCTCTGGATTGAGTTGGAGTCGCTAGGTGAATGTTTCAGCCTTCATATGTGTCTGACTGCTGTCCACCATCAACAATCAGATCTGAAACTTGAATGATCTTTCCCGGAGAAGATCTGCCACCTCTTCCCCAATTTAATGTAATGGGGCAATTTTCAAGTCACATGTTACGTTTATAAAACTAGACCAGAGATTGACTGAAGCAGCGTTTATCTACTTTCGCTAATGCAAAGCAAGAGCGTTTCGAAGGCTACCTGGCATAACTTCAGGCTCCGTCTGTAGCTTCTAAAACAAATAACACTAACAAGAAAACCATTTATTCCCTAGTATGGTTTCCACTATTTTATTTCCTAAATCTACCTCAGGCTGAAGGAAGGCACAGTCTAGGGTAACATCAAACCACGCTTAATCTGGTAGCTAGCCCTACCAGATACAGAGAGGGCTCTCTCCGGGTCAATCTCAGCAAAAATAATCAATAAGGCTTGAGATGACTTGAAATAAAGGCTGATTTTAGGCTAGCTATACATATAAAAGAGTTTGATTTTGATTTTCAGGGTTTTTGTTGGATCAAAGGGAAAGGTAGATTTTGGGTCCGGGAAATGATCAGTTTTGTAGAGGGCTGAATGGGGCAAGGAAGGAAATTGTTTTTATTCTTTGAAATTGAATGAAACAGATAGATCAGACTGGTGAGGAGTTGAAGAGGGAAAGAGGCATTCAAGAATCCTCTTCAGACAGTTGAAAACATGGAAAATTAAACAAAACTCAAGGCAGAGCACTACAAATCTAATGAATTCCACCTTTATCACTTATTTGTTTAATTTAATAAGAAAGGAAAAGGGAAATTATACACATGAAACATCAGAAAAATTACAATCACAGAGAGAAATACATCATCAAAACACAGAGCCACATGGATCCCAAAGAGTGCTCCAAATCTTGGTCTATTCCTTTGCCAAAATGCAGAGATGAAATGTACAATGAAGTGCCAAGAAATCCCAAGTGTCCAACCCTCTACCAAAATACAACCCCTAAACTATGAAATTCATAAAATATATACATTTTCTCATCCTTGTACTAAGGGAATTGAGCTCAACCATTTTCTTAAAAATAGAATCAGTTACATTAAACTTGGGCCGAATTTCTGAAAATAGGTGTTGAAGATGAACTCGTATCTCCTAAACCATAGCACCTGTTACAAAAATGAAAGAGGTTTTTGTAGATAATTTCATGTTGGAGAAAAATGTCTCTCAAATTTGGGAAATTCGTTTCCAGTTGCTCGCAATCTGTTCCACAAAATCATCTCTAAAACAGAAAATCATTAAAAATCTAAATCTGTAAAAATGAGCTGTAAAGATCTAGTCACATATCCGAATTCGTGACACCTTTGACTAAACTGAAAGATATTTTTGTTACATGGCTCGTGTTTAAAATAAAAATCCTTGGGTTTTTCAAAATTACTTTCCATCTGTTGTAAAATGGCCGCGCACTAAAATGACTAAAACAGTAAAAAATATGAAAATTTTGCTTTGTTTTAATGTAGGCTCCAAATATCACTATATATCTCCCACATAGTAGCACCTATGCATAAACTGAAGGAGGTTTTTGTTATTTGGTATGCTATGAACGAAAACCTCTTTCAATTTTGAAAAATTCCTTACCATTATTTCAGAAACTGATTTTTTAATAAACTTGTCATTGTATGCAGCAACTGACCTCAAAACATGCATAACCAAGAATCACTCATTCATTTCGATCATATCTTCTAGTCCGGGAGCTGGTTATGGGAGTGTGATATACCATTGGAAATATTTTTCCGAGATTCTTCTGATGGACACACCTGTGACATGTTTTGTGCTAAACATCATGTGCAAAACATCTAACAAAACCAAACATAGTAAGAGCTCATGTTGAATCTCCGGTGACAGTCGCAAGACTGGAACTAACTACTGCCCTTGTTTATTCATCTTATTCTTGAATATCCACTTTGTGCCAATGAAATTTTTCCCCATGGGTCTTGGAATTAATTCCCACGTATTGTTCTTCTCAATTTTGTCTAGTTCTTCATTCATAGCATTTACCCAGTTTTTGTCTTTCGTTTGGTTTCTTCGAACTTCTTTGGCTCTATTTGAGATAGCATGGCTAGGTATACTTCTTCTATATGTTCACCAAGTTTGTCTTATTGTCTAGATTCCCACACTCTTGTCCTCAATGATTTGATCTTACGGATGGTTATTTTGAGTGTAGCTTGAGGGACCTTTTGATTTTAATTCGATATCTTCGTTGTCTTGCTATGTTCATCATTATCTTGGTTCTCGATCCTCATGATTATCCGGAGGATTGGTCCAGCTTGTGTTTATTGTTCTGTTTGGTAGATCTTCGTCAATTCTTACATCAATTCTTTCCAAAATTTTGTGCGGTATTTTGTTGTAACACTTGTAAACCTTACTCTTGGATGCATATCCTAAAAATATTCCTTCATCAACTCTTGCATCAAACTTCCCCGAGTTTTTCATCATTATTTTTTATGAAACACTTGCTTCCAAAGACTCTAAAGTGCTTGATTGATGTTGGTTTACCATGCCATAATTCGTAAGAGTCTGATCACAATTTGGTCTTAGATGAGCATTTGTTGAGAATGTGAACAGTTGTGTGTACTACTTCACGCCCAATAGGTTTGGGGAATGTTACTTTATTGCATCATGGCTCGGAAATTTGTTGTACTCGATCTGTTTTGTCTTTCTCACCACTCCATTTCTATTGAGGTGTACACTGCAATTGTAAACTATTTGTTTTTATCCCATGTTCATTGCATAGGTCTGCAAAAATCATAGTATCATGAATTCACCTCCTCTGATACGATCGATGCATTTTAGCTTGCATCCTCGTTTGATTTTTCTGCCAATGCCTTGAATATCTTGAATTTCTAAATTGCTTCAGATCTATATTTGAGAAATTCCACCCACATCAATCCGGTAAAATCATCTATTATTAGCATGAAATAAGATTCTCCACACGGTGCATTAGTTCTTGAAGGTCCACATAGGTCCATGTGTATAAGATGAAGTGTCCTACTTGTAGATAGTTCATCTTTGGTCTTGAAAAGATGTCTGGGTCTGTTTTCCCAATTAGCGTGGGTTTACGTATAGTATTTGGAGGCTTCTTTATTGTAGGCATATTTCGACTACTTTCTTCTTGCTCAGACTCATGATGTGGTCAAAGTTTAAGTGTCCTAATCTTCTATGCCTTAACCATGATTCATCAAGTTTGCTTATGTGGCATGCTTCATTCTCTTCTTCCAATATATAGACATTACTGCTGTTCTAACACCTTTGATCAAGGTCTTTCCCTGTGGTGCTCGATCTTACTTCACAATCTTGGGCTCTGGAAAGGACCTCACAACCTTTATCACACATTTGACTGACGCTTAGCGAGTTTGGATTTCAGCCCATCCACAAATAGTACATCTTGAGCCTCTCCTCTTCCATTATTTCAGACCGACTCGAGTCTTTTCCTTTGATTTTCCACTGCTTTATCATTTTTGAATGTTACATTTCCAAATTTATTTTCATCAAAGGTTACAAACTTGCTTCAATCTCCAATCATATGCTTTGAGCATCCACTTGTCCATATACCATTGGCTTTTCTAATCTTGAGCTATTAGAGCCCAGGTCACACTTATTCAACTTCTTTTTCCACTCTGCAAGCAGCTATTTTTTGGCACCTTGCCATTTGTACCTCGCACCTTTGTGAAACTGAAGCCACCTCGGCACCTTTGTAACCCGAGTTGACCTCCACTTCCATGGTTTTCTTCATAAAACACTTAGCCCCGTACTTAACTTTGGTTAAAGGGTCCCACAACGCGATGACCAATCATAGCGCATTGCATTTTACGCTTGCTCGCGAGGTTTTAAAGTTTTTTGTTCTAAGGCTCCTTTGTTCTCCGATGTGATTTAACAACGGGAAATCCCATATTCTCGAACTTGAAATGCTTTAGCTTTCAGCTTCGATCTGTATCGCGTCCACTCTCTTTATCGCACTTCGGCAAATCCTGTTACCCAATGTGCCTTCATCCATCTGATCTCCCATTATGTGATATTCCTCCTGCCCGATTGCGATATGCGATGAACTTCGCATTGCTACTTCGCATCGCATTGCATCTTCGCATTGCATCGCATCGCCACTTCATGGTATACGATGAACTTCGCATCGTCGATGTGCGATATTGCACTGTGCCGCCATGTGTCCCTTCGCATCGCCACATCGCATTGCTACTTTGCATCTCATCTTCGCATTGCATCTCATCGCATCGCATCACATCGCCACTTCACGGTATGCGATGAACTTCGCATCGCCAATGTGCGATATTGCGTTGTGCCGCCACGTGTCCCTTCGCATCGCCGCATCGAATCGCGAATTAAAACAATTACCTTGTGACTTGCGATTTCGATCTCTGCCAATGTGATTGTCACTGTTGATCTACCCAGATTTACAGTCTTTGCTACTGCTGGCACTTCCGATTGGTTTCTACCCACGCTTATCTTGTGATGAATCTTATCCATTCATTTCTTGCCTTTGCTTTCGTTGCGATCTAATCATGACCGTCCGTTCACCTCACATGGAATTCTTCTACCCTAGTCTATTTTCTATTTGTTTATGTTCTCCCGCTCTATGACACCGGTCCCCTCCACACTACTCCTCCCCGAGCTTGTTCTTTATTCTAAGCATGCTCGATCTCTCTGAGCTTGATCTTCTATTCGCTATTCACTTCGACTTGGGATTCTTTCGCTTGCTACATGCCTTTGCTGTTTTGTTAGTTGCATTCTCTCTGCTTTAGGTTATGCTTCTATCGATGCTCTTTTTCCTCTATGGTGATACTCCTTTCTGCTCCTTTGCCATCAATGACAATATTTCCAACACTTTTATCTGTTCTCCTATTCACAATACTCTATAGAACAAGGCTTTTAAATTGAACTTCCGAGAGTATGGATTTAACAAGTTTTTGGGAACTTAGAACCGAGAGTTGTTCATCCTATATTCTGATATGTATATCACCTACAAAAATCAAAACATTTGTTAATAAAATGGGACTCCGTAGGGAGGTGGGCAATGGTGGTTCATCGCATGGCGCAGGGTAAATAGGTTTATCACATAGGAGCGGTGGGTTTAACTTCAAACAGGGGGTGGTTTTATTACACGTGAGGAGGCGGTTTGTGGTTTTATCGTGCGGTGATAAGTGGTTATGCGATTTTAGTTGAGGGGATGCGATGAAGCATGGCGACGACGCGTGGTGGATGGGACGGGTTGCAAAACCGCCCATTTCGCAACCCCCCGATGGTTCTAAACAACGAGCAGTTGGGGGTGCGAAAAAGGTTTGGGGTCGTCGGATCAGACGATGGAGATTAGATGGTCGTTGGGCGGTGGGCTGATTACAAGTTGGTTTGATAGGTGGGGTCGGGTTTTAAACGAAGGAGAGGGGTTAAATATAATAAAAACAAGGTTTTTAACATAGTACGGGCCGAGGGATATAACAAAGAGGAGGGGTAAAAAAAAAAAAAGTGAGGGAAAAAGTTTAAAGCGACAGATTTAACATATAAAGATGAGTCGGGCTTTAATATAACAGGGGTTGGGTGAAATAGACAGGGTCTATTTAAAGTGGGAACCGATAGTTTTAAAATTATTTAAAAACAATGTAAAAGTGGGTTTTACATTGTTTTTTAATGAAAAAGGTGAATGAGTAAAGGGGAAGGGATATTAGTAATGGGAATGGGGTTTTTAGGGTTAAAAATGGGATTTCAGAGCATGGGAGTGTTAGAAACAGGTAAAATGAAAGGTAATGGAGAGGGTATATGAAAAATAATGAAGGCAGTGAGATTTGGTTTTCCATCATACTTAATTAGAAAAATTCTCCTCTTTTGACTGAATCAAATGGTAGATGGACTTATTTGACCCCTTTGTCACCTAGGATCTCCTTTCCTTTCTGAAAATAAGTGATAGTCATGGAATATTATTTTCAACATGAAAAATATAAGGAATAGGCAGTCATCTGGTGATATTGTGAAGAATACAGGAGTCTAACAGTGGCTCCAACTAGGGGATGGCAGCTCCTTTAGGAGGTGTCAAGAATTTTGTAGATTAGTAGCCTGATTTATTTGGATGGATACCCACTTTGTAATCCTGATCTGCTGCAACTTTTATGACTGTGACCTTCAAAAAAAATGAAATCCATGCTTATTGCAAACCGAGGTATGAAAAACACTTGATCTTGAGCCTGAATAAACATCCTGAAATTTGAAAACTTTGAACATGCTCAAGTATTTTGAGAGATATTTTGCATACATACCTACCCAACCTATGATTCAACTAATTTTTATTTCTTTTGGGGTGCATTTAGACTTGCAAACCTTGACATCATTTTTTCCTTTTGAACCTCTCACTTACCACATATCCCTTATTTCTCCTATTGGTTCAGAGTAGGCTTTTGAACCATTGTCATTTTCTACCTACAACTGATAAGCCAAGATTAAATAGTTTGGAAAATCTTCATTTTATAACTTATTAGCAAAAATTTAAAACATGAATGAATCAAGATCAAGCAGTTTGATCATCATTAATTGTGGCATTGTTTGAACAAGTTGCACACAATATTATTTGAAAAAGTAAACTAAACTAAAGGTAGTGACATTTAAATGTGCAACACTTTTAGAAACATTCATTTTTTTGTATGGGGCTTACCTTTTTCCTTTTACATGCCCTCTTTTCTTCTTTTCCTTTTTTTTCTTTTTGTTTTATCAAACTAGGCTTATGGCCCTTACTCCGGGCCTCAACCTGGTTGAGTATTATGTTTGAAATGTTTTTAGGAAATGCTATATACAATGAAGAAAATTCAAACTGATATTTTTAACTGAAATAATGCTTTAACATCCTGCCATTGACAGGACCTCCAAACAACTTTGTTCCATCCATTTCTTGTAAGAAAAATGCATTACTACCCCTTGAAGAATGAATGATGTATGGACCTTTCCATAGGTTATCAAAATTTCCATGTTTTCCTTTATCCTCTCTTCTAGAATCCCACTTCAGCACTTTGTCTCCAATGTTGAAATAATTTGCTTTGGTCATTCTGTCAAAGATTTTCTTGATGTTTTCTTGTACTAGTTGTGTTCTGTTGTATACTCCTTCTCTGGACTGTTGTAGCTGAATGGTTTGGTTTATTCTTCTTTGTATATCGTTCTCTTCAGACTATGATTCTTGAATAAGCTTCATTACTGGCACTCCCAGAGTGGTTGGGAATACTGCATCCATTCCATAGACTAGTTGATAGGCGGACATATCAATTGATTTCTTATTGGTCAGCCTGTCTACCCATAGTGCATGTACCAATTTGTTGTGCCATGATTTCTTATTTTCCTCCAGTAACTTCTTAATGATTTTCACCAAACTCTTATTTGAAGCTTTAGTCAACCCATTACCTTGAGGGTAATAAGTTGTAGAATGTCCCAAAGTGATGTGATATCTGTGGCAAAAATCAACCATTTTCTTGGATTTAAAGGCAACAATGTTATCAGTAATGATTTTCCTAGGAAATTCAAATCTAGATAGAATGTTGGTTTCAAGAAATCTAATAATCACTGATTCTGTGGCAGTCCTGGAAGGAATGGCTTCTATCCACTTAGTAAAATAGTCAGTAGTGGTAAGGATCCACTTATGTTGGGCAAAGGAGGAAGGGTGAATTTCTCCAATAAAATCTAGACCCCATTGTTGAAAAGGAGCTTCAACAAAGATTAGTTGTAATGGCAAAGGTAGCTGCTTTATTTTTCCCTCAAAAATTTGGCATTTATGACAGGTAACTATAATTTTGTGGATGTATAGGAAAAGAGTAGGCTAATAGAAACCAACCCTAAGGATCTTATTAATAATGGTCTTCCAATGGAGGTGGCCTCCATAATCCCCTTCATGAAATTCATGCATAATCTTATCTGTATTTTCTTTAGGCAAACATTTAAGCAATACACCACCAGAATTTTTCCAACATAAAACTCTTTCCAAAATGCAGAAATTTACAGCTTTCAATTTCAAGAATATGGCTTTTATTTTGGACAAACCACGAGGAGCATTTATATTAAAGAGCACATATATCATATCTGCGTACCAGGGAGAATTTAGGATTGCTTCCTCAATAGGTGGAGTCGCCAGCTCCTCTTGTTCATCTAGTGAGTGAATCATATTGATGTCTAGTGCTTGAAAATTTGTTTCAGCCATTAATTTAGCTAGTCCTTGTCCTTTGATTAATTTGGTGGGTCTGATTTCTAAATCATATTCCAAGATGACAACAATCAATTTGCCTCTTTTTCCATCAGGATCTTGTGTTAGGATGTCTTTAACCACTGTATGGGGAACAAATGCAATGATGTGTGAATGAAAAATGTAGACTGTGAAATCCTTTAGTGCTTTGATTATGGAAAAAGCTTGCTTTTCCATGATATTATATTTCAAAGATGCATCTCCTAAAGCTTGGCTGAAGAATGCTATGGGTTGTTCTTGTCCCTTTGTATTTTTCTGCAACAATACAACAGAATCTGTGTGTTCTGATGCAAAGGAGAATATAAAGAAATATTTGGTGAAGTCAGGGCTGATCAGAACTAGTGCTTGTGTAAGTGCTTGCTTCACTAGGCCAAAAGGCTACTTTTCTTCCTTGGTCCACTTGACTCCTAACTCTCTTTTGAGCATGTTGGTGATGTTCCTTAGGAGTTCTACAAGGTTTGGTATAAACCTTCTTAAAAAACTTATCTTTCCAATGAAAGATTGTAGCTCTTTGATATTTCTTGGGTGACTGATTTGCAATATTCCCTCAATTCTATTTGGGTCAATCTTGATCCCTTCTTCAAATATGATTTGACCTAGAAGCTTTCCTTCTTGAAGGCCAAATAAATATTTTTTAGGATTTAGAGAAAAACCGTACTTTCTGCATTTCTCAAATACCTTTCTCAAATGAGCTAGATGTTCTTCATCGATTTTTTAATAGGCTCTGGTATCATTAAGATATATCACAATGAAGAAACCTATTTCTTCTGAGAAAGCAATGTCCATTTCTCTCTGAAAAGTGGCTCCAATGTTCATTAATCCAAACGAAATTTTTACATACATAAAGATGCCCCAAGGTGTAGTGAAATTTGTTTTATGTTGATCATCTGGATGCAACAACACCTAATTGTACCCTGAAAAGCCATCTAGCAAATATATCATTTTAGAGCCCACTACCCTTTGCAATATGTGGTCCATTTTTGGTAAAGGGTAGTTGTGTTTTGGGGATGCTCTATTTAGATTTCTGAAGTCAATGCGAAGTCTAATCTCTCATGTCTTCTTCCTCATAGATACAAGATTTGAAACCCATTCTGAGTACCTGAGTGGGACTATTATTCCATCATCATACATTTTCTTGATCTCTTTCTCAACCAGTGGCATTTAGATTGTATTTATTCTGTGTAGTTTTTGTTTAAAGGGGTTCTGGATTTATTTGAGCGGAATTTTGTGTTGGATGATATCAATATCATAGGACTTCGAGTCTTCATAACTCTAGGCAAACAAATCAATAAATTCTTTGAATAACTCAATATATTTATGCTTTATAGTTGTTGGAAGTGTCTTTGATAGTTTTATCATCTTGGGTTCTTGCTCACTGCCCTGATTTCACTCCTCTATATTTTCTTCAATGGACTCCATTTTTGGCTTTCTAGCAACATCATTGAAATCAAAAAGTTATTCTAGAGGGACAAGTCCTCTTGGTAGGGTATTGTCTTCGAAATGTAGCACTTCAAATTCTTCTTTTTCTGGATCTTCAAACATCTCTACCCTATGTGGGTATTTCTTTGCTAATAGATTTATATCAACATCATGAGGGGGCTCCTCCTTGTATGTTTGTTACTAAGTAGAGCAGTCCTCTTCATGATCTAAGTCTGAATTTGGAATTTCAAACTCATTTTTGGATTGTAGGAAATATTAAATCTGCGAGTCATCTTCAAAAACTTTCCAATATCTCATATTATCGGGGATAGATGGTCTGTGTTTAACTTGTACTGTGCATTTTTTGTGAGGATGAGGTATTTGACAAGTGCTGGCTACAAATGCTAGTCCATTGGCAAGGATATTTTGATTTCTTGGGATAGAGGCAAGGTCATATTCTTTAAAAATTTTTAAGAGGTCAAGGGTAGCATTCCTGTATGCTCTTAATCTAGGATGCTTATCTGAAGATTCTCACTTAATTTCCCTAGTGGCTAGCTCAGGATCCTGATGGATAGAGATCCTTTTGGCTTCTAATTTCTTCAATAATTGTAACCCTAGAAGGAGTGCCTCATATTCTGCTATATTATTTGTACACTGAAATTTCAGTTTGTAAGAGTGACCCTCTGCGTGGTTGTTCTTAGTATTGTGTACCCAAACACCTGCTCCTGATCTAGTTTTTCCACAAGAACCATCAAAACTCATGTTCCAAAGAGGTTCAGGTTCAGACTTGTGTTGTTAATTTTCTATTTGGTCTAACTGTTCTTCCTTTTCTTCTTCCTTTTTAGCTATTTGTTCATTAATGTTTTCATCATTGTAAAGGATAAATGAATCAAGGTCTGAGTGGACAGAATAGAGGTGGGAGTTATCAGGCTTTTCTTGACTGCTCACCATGTATTTCATATGAGTTTCCCTATACAATATTCTTGGTTGACTAAAGACTGGTATGGTAGCATAGGTCATATCCATTTTGAGGGTGTCTTAAAGCTTGGCTCCCCATGAGCGTGATAGAAGCATGCCATATTTAGGGGGAATGTCAACCACCACAATATCCATTACTAGAATTTTGGTTGGTATCTTTGCTAAAGTAACACAAAGATCTTTTATCAGGCCTAGACATTTAACTCTACTGGAGTCAAAAGAGTACAAGTCTTTGTATGGTCTAGTTATCTCAAGGCCAAGTTTCTCCATAATTACCTTTTGCATGAGGTTATGAGATGCTCCTAAATCTAACATGGAATTATGGAGGATTTTATCATGAATATTCAAACTGACATAAAATGGGGGCACACCCCCCTCTTGGAATTTACCTTCTACTTTAGGCCCAAACAAAAGTTCAGGTTTGTCGTCATTCAAATTAACAGTATCAGTATTTTCTCCTATGTTTAGTGCTTTCAAAACTTGGGATCTATATACATCTTGGCCTACCAATTCATTGAGAGGTATGGAAATATTTATCTTGGCATTTTCATTCTCAATACTAAATGGTGTTTGTTTTTGGCAGATTTGACTCAGTTTTATCAGATATTGTTTTTGCAGCAACTTCAGATCGTTGATTTGCATTAGGGATATCAGCTGGATTAGTTTTGTTAGGGTTGATAGTTGATTTAATAGTGCTGCTTTCTAGACTATTTTTCTTTTTATTAGAATTTTTAATCATTTTATTTGAACTTTATGCTATCATTTTAGGATAAGTTTCAGGGGCCTTTCTAGAAGAATTTTCATAATTCTTTCTCTTGGGAATGTCCTGGGCTTTCTTGCTTGAGGTCATATTGTCTATGCACCTCCATGATAACATTTTCAAATCCTTGTTTATAATCCTTGGATTCTTTGCATTCTTCTTCAATTTGAGTTGGGGCAAATATGCCTTGCTCTTCCTCAGTGAGGAAAATAGTATCCTCATCATTAACTCCCATTAAATTAATTTGACTTTCTTCTGGCTCTTTAATCACCCCCTCATCCTCATCAGCATAGTTTTCTTGGAAAGGAGGCTTGTTTTGCTGGTCAGGTCCTCTCTGTTCCCTCTGTCTTATTTGAGGGGGGTTTCTTCTAAAGTTTTGGTTTTGGTTTTGGTTTCTATTTTGAGGAGCTGCTTGGTTTTCTCTAGGGAAATCTCTCTCATTTACGTTGATTCTCTCCATCATCCTCTCCATGTTTTTAACGAGCGTATCATTCTTAGTATCAGATGTGAAGGCTACAGCCTCTTCCCTATATGTGACTCTCTTTTCATTTTTCATTATAGCCCTTTTGGCAATCAGATTTTCTTCCACACTTAATACACCCCTATGCATGTCTTCTAATGTAGGAGGTTCTCTCTCTCTCTCAACTGATAAGCCATCTCTGGGTAGAAACCATCTAGAAATTTCATTAGGACTAAACCTTGCAGGGGTTTCATGTGAGGAGGAAGGGCGTTAAATACATTTTTGAACCTAGTGCAATAATCTTGGACACTCTCTCCAACATTTATCTTGATGTTTTCATATTCTGACAATATTTGGAGAGGATTCTTCTTGAATTCCCATTTATTTATGAACAGTTGGTGAAAAGCTGGGAGGTCATGTATATTATTAGGGGTCAGGCCTTTAAACCACTTTCTTGATTCTCCTCCTAAGCTTTGAGAAAACATTCTTAATTTAATAGTTTCATCATCTATCTCTTGATGGTAAAAATAATCATCCATTTTATCCACATATTGTTGAGCACTTGTATAACTAATTTCATGAAATAGGGGGATCTTGGACTAATAGTCTTGTCGTAGAGGCACTAAAGGAAATGGTAGGACTAATGGCGCATACCAGGCTTCCATGGCTGGTGGTTGGGGAACCCAAGGGGGGTTAACAAGTGGAGGTTTGAATGGAGGAGGGTGAACAGTAGGTGTATGAAAGGGGTAAAGGCTTCTGCATTAGGACTCTATTGTAAGATGGATGGATAAAAAACTGTCTAGTTTATCCAATTTTGGGATTTAGTCCTAAACAAGCTTTGTTCAAAGTGTGAGTCAAATTGGATATCCTACAAGTTTTTAAGGTTTTCAAGCAGGGAACTTTCCTTGTGAATAGGCTTGCTAATAGTTGAACTCTCAGATCTAGGAGTTTTCCTTAGGATTTTCTCTGGATTGTCAACTGTTCTAGGAGGGTTTGGGTCAGGATGGGATTTGGTACACATTCTTCGAGAAGCCAGAATTTAGACCCAAGGCGTAGAGAGGTTGAAAGATTTATAATAGCTGAAAAACAAACCAATCTGTGAAAAAATACTTAATCCACACAGTATTTTGAATGGATTTTTATTTGATTTTTGATAATATTAGGTTTTCTCAATAATTCCCTTGTATGGTCGCCATTATGTTAAAGCTCCCTGTTATTTGTAAGATTGGCGAGAAAAAATAGCAAAGAACAACATCAAACCACTTTGGAATCCAGGACCTAGCCTTCCTAGGCTCAGAGAGGGCTCTCTTTGTATTTATGATTAACTGATTTAGCTTTATGATTATATTTTCTGATTTTAGGCTAGTTATAAAGACTTGGGGTTGTTTTTTTGATTTTTTGTTTGGTTAGATAGATAGAATGTGGGAAGCTTAATCCATTGGGCTATGGAGTCATAAAAGGGTTGAGTTTTACATCAAATTTTCAAGGCTTTTCACAGGGAAAGCTAAATATGTCAAATGGATCTCTCTGGCAAGATGAAAATGAGATTATAGAAAGCTGCGAGTTCAGTAAAACTAAAGAGAAATTGATAATTATTTAACAATACTTCAACATAAATGTGGAGCAGACAGTCTCTAAATTCTGCATTTAGGTTTTTAGAGAAAAAACATTTAAGATAATAGTTTAGTGAAATTAAAGAGCAGTTAAGAATTCTTTAACTAAACTTCAGAGAAAATCTTAAGATAACAGTTTGGTAAAACTAAAGAGAATTTAAGAATTCCTTAGTTTATAATTCACAAAGAAAACCTCAAGACAACAGTCCAGTAATACTAAAGAGCATTTAAGAATTCTTTAGTTATACTTTTAGAGAAAAACATTAAGATAACAATAAAAGATAGAGTTAAGGTGCTCATGTAGCATATCTTAATCTAAATTTTTTGTTTTACTATCATATAAAGTGATGTACATCATGGAAAAACAAAGGGAAAAATTGACATAAAAGGGATAACATCACCATGAACATAGCTCAAGGATCCTGTGAACGTGCTTCTATTATTGATGTCCAGCTCAAAAAATAGTTACAGTGCTCCAACACAATAATCTTTGCAACTCGGAGTCTAAACAAAGTTCAACCAACAATGATAATGAAAATACAGGCAGTATTTAGCTGCAACTGAGGTCGTTGCTCTAATCTAGGGTGGCAGACTGCATTTACTACAGAGTAAATGAAATTTTGAGACCATGCAAGGACCAAGACAAAAATATCTCTGACAAACCTACTGTAATAATAACTTTCAAATTAACTCCTGAGCTAACTTTAAAATATCTTTGACCAACTACCTGCAAAATTAACTTTTGTAATAACTTCTGAATTGATGCTAAAATATATCTAACTGTAATATAAACTTTGGTAGCTTTCATTAAATCAAAATTAATCGGGAGGTGGCCTAATGTGGTTGAGAAGAGGTAAATGGTATCTTGACATCTAGCTTTGTTTTCCTCATTGATTTGTTCTCTGATTTGTCTTTTAACTCTAAATTGTCTTCATCTGTTTATCTTTTACTCTATCCTTTTATCTTTAACCTGTCTTTTATCTGCCTTTGATGTTTTCACCTTTTTACTGCCTTCACTGTCACTGTAAACTCTCCTTCTACCTTACTGTTTTGTTTTTTCTTAACTCTGTTCTTTAACTGTTTCTTATATATGTTTTCATATTTACCCTAACTGCTCCCTTTTTTGCTTTTATCCGTTCTTCTGTTCATAATCTTCTATATAACAAGGCTTTAAAATTGAAATATCGAGAGTCTGGATTTAACAAGTTTTTGGGAACTTAGAATCGAGATTTTTTCATCCCATCTTCTGATATGTAGATCACTTGAAAAAATCAAAACAATTGTTAATAAAACGGGACTCGGCAGGGAGGCGGAAATGGTGGTTCATCGCATGGCGCAGGGTAAATATGTTTATAACATACGCATGGTGGGTTTAACTTCAAATAGGGGGTGGTTTTACTACACGCGAGGAGGCAGTTTTTGGTTCTATTGCACGATGATAAGCGGTTAGGCGACTTTAGTTGAGGGGATGTGATGAAGCATGGGGATAACACGTGGTGGATGGGAGGGGTTGCAAAACTGCCCATTTCGCAACCCCCCCATGGTTCTAAACAATAGGTAGTTTGGGGTGTGAAAATGGTTTGGGGCCGTCGGATTAGACGATGGAGATCGGACGGTGGTTGGGCGGTGGGCTGATTACGGGTTGGTTTGATAGGTGGAGTCGGGTTTTAAATGAAGTGGAGGGGTTAAATATAATAAAAATGGGGTTTTTAACATAGTAGGGGCCCAGGGATATAACAAAGCGGAGGGGTAAAAGAAAATAAAAAGCGGGGGAAAAGGTTTAAAGCGACGACTTTAATATATAAAGATGAGTAGGGTTTTAATATAACAGGGGTTTGCTGAAATAGATAGGGTCCATTTAAAGTGGGAACCGATAGTTTTAAAATTGTTTGAAAACAATGTAAAAAGTGGCTTTTACATTGTTTTTTAACAAAAAAATGTGAATGAGTAAAGTGGAAGGGATATTAGTAATGGGAATGGGGTTTTTAGGGTTAAAAATGGGATTTCAGAGCATGGGAGTGTCAGAAACAGGTAAAATGAAAGGTAATGGAGAGGGTAAATGAAAAATAATGAAGGCAGTGAGATTTGGATTTCCATCATACTTTATTAGAAAAATTCTCCTCTTTTAACTGAATCAAATGGTAGATGGACTTATTTGACCCCTTTGTCACCTATGATCTCCTTTCCTTTCTGAAAATAAGTGATAGTCACGGAATATTATTTTTAACATGAAAAATATAAGGAATAGGTAGTCATTTGGTTATAGTGTAAAAAATTCAGGAGTCTAACACTGACTACCATTGCACACTGTACTAGTGATGGGCAGTGCATTAGTTTCCCACTTTTATTTTATGTTGATTATTTATTCCAGACGCCATGGCTTGTGAGATGGTCTACCATTTTTTATGGCAATTTTTTATAGCATTAAATAGATGTCGTTCTCAAGCATGTAGGTAGTTGAACTTCCCTTTTGCTTCAGAGTTATTTTGTTTATTTTTTGAAAGGTTTTCGGAGACGAGGCCTTCTTTTGTTCAACAACCTCTTAGGTCGATGTTGCATGTACGGATGTAGATGTGGGACCAGATGAGGCCCAAGAGGGGCCTGTCCGACTATCTGACCAAGATATCTAGTGATACACATGAGTTGCTAGCTAGTGTTGATGATCACTCATTCGTGATGGTGCCATGTTCGTACACGGGTTTGGATTAGTGAGGGTGTACCAAAATTCTCTTCACATGGGATGAGCCACTGGATGCTAGAGGTAATATTAGTGTTTTCATTAAATTAACATAGTTTCATTTTATTGTCTTAATTAATTAATTAGAATAAAATTTATTCTAACACATTCTTTAACTTGTTTTATTAAATTATTTAATGAAATTGTCTAATTATTGTTGTGTATTATATATTTTGTAGATATTCACACATTCATTGGGTACATGATTCCACCTTCATTGGATGATCAGGTTGTAGATCATGACGAGGAGATGGCGGAGGTGGCAGATCAGCGTGACAGACCTAATCCTTGGGTGCAGATAACTGTGGGAATGCAGCGTAGGGCGGACATATGATTCAGGATGGAGTTGGGTGACTGACTGTGTTGACTCCTGGTTGATTAGGGAGTCTACACTACTACGATCAGAGAGATCCAGGCTGATTATGGGCTCATAAAGCTCTGGAGAGACATGCCCCATGATATGATGACCCTTATGCATCATATCGTTGGAGCTTCTAGACTACTAGCAGCTAGGAGGTATAGGTGCCATGGAGATGCGTGACAGAGAAGCACATATAATGATCATGATCACGAGGGGAGTGATCATCATTCTAGTACTCCACCTCCACCTCCTTCACCTTGTGCCAGAGACGGGAAATCAACATCAAGTCTTGATCAACATGCAGAGTAGTATGCACCATCTCAACAGGCACTTAGTCTTGAGCAGACATGAGCATCGACTGAGCATGCACCTGATCCTGAGTAGGCAGGTCCATATAAGCATGCACCATCCACTGAGCAAGTTGCACCATCGATGATGCATCGGCAGGCACCTCCTGAGAAGACTACACCATCTGATCAACAGGCACCTCCTGAGCAGACTACAACATCTGATCAACAGGCACCTCTTGAGCATACTGCGCCATCTGATCTATAGGCACCTCCATAGCAGGCACGTCATCCATCTTAGCATAAGGTTGAACCATCGACTAAGCAGGCCTCGACTAGTACTAGTTACAGTATTGATGTAGTACCACCAAATATTTGACATTTATATGCAGTTCTATTACATTTGTATATTTTTGATATATATATATATATATATATATATATATATATATATATATATATAGTGCATGTATTTTATGTTCATGCTGATGTACTTAATTTACATGTTGGTGTTCATCATGATGTGTATATTGTTAGGTCATGTTAGATATGTTCATTTAATGTGCTTGCAGATAGATGTGCATGTGATAGCAGTTATTTGACATGAGATGTATATTTGATGTTTGTGTTGTGATGATGTTATACAATGCTTGTAGTTTGTTAGATGATTATGATCATGATGATTATATGATGTTAGCGAATTTGAATGTGTATTTTAGAATATGATGTTTCTATGATGGTTATCATGATCATGATGTTTATTTTCAATATTAAATCATTATATTTATTAAATATTATGTATTGGTAATTGTAAAATTGTGTAATTGTAATTGTAATTGTAATTGTATTTTAAAATGATAGTAATTTTAATTTTTAATTGTAATTATATGTAAAATTGTAAAATTATAATTTTAATTGTAATTGTTTGTAAATACTTGTAAAATTGTAATTGTATTGTGAAATTGTAAAACTGTAATTGTAATTGTATGTATTGTCATGATTCAATTTTATTAAAATTGTAAAATTTGTAAATTTAAAAAATTGTAAAAATATAAATTAGTTGTCAATTTTGAACCATAACTACCGTAAGTAAAATGCCTACCGTAGATATTGTTAAATTACCATAATTGTAAAATTGTAAATTTGTATGAATATAAATAATTGTAAAATAATAAATCTAGAATAATATGAATTTTTGTAACATAATAAAGTTTAGAAAATAGTGCAAATAAATTCATGTTTAAAATTATCATTATTTTATTTATGATCTTACATACCAAAAATAAAAGTATACATTAATACATTTTTTTTAAATTTTGAAGGTATCATTCACACACTTTCAAAACAATCAAGTAATTGTTTTTTTTTTGGTAGTTTAGACTAATCCTAATCACCCACATTTTTCGAACCATTGACCTTGCAGACGAAGTGCCTTAACAGTGCACCCCATCACCGACTGCTCTAGACCACGTGGGCCAATCGAGTAGTTGTATTATTTTAGGAATTGACATTAAAAAAAAAGAACTTGATACAGTGTATTTTTTTCGAGATCAACATAATTGCAAATTATCAAGTTAAATGATTTTAACATTTACACAATGAAAACCAGTTAATTCAAAATACATATTATAATGTTTAGAAAAAAAGAGTCTTAGTTATAATATTAAGTCCTCTTCTTTATAAAATCCCATCTTAAATAATATAAATGATGAAATAACACATGTACCATATCACTCTCTGTTCTCATGATCACCCTCATTATCTTCCAGCTCGCTTGGTATGATAACACTATTGTTCTCAAAAATATGTTTTGATCTAGGGTCATGTCTCAATATGAACCACCAATCCCTATCTAACACGTCTCGGTAAAAAAACACCTAGTTGTAGTGTTTGGGGAAAACATAAGGCTCCTTAGCTTCATCCCACATCTTTCTAGAGTTGATACATATCAGCCTACTATCGCGATATTCCTTTACATTATTCCGATCAAAGGTGTACCACCACTTGCACCCAAAAATAACACATTGGAAAGAAGAGAAGTCCAGTTCAATGATCTCTTGTATCTTTCTGACGTAACATAACGTCCCTCGTACTAGGTTTTGATCATGGTGGCTAGCTCGAATATATTGATTGAACTCGAATTCCACTCCACAATCTCGTGTCATGTGTCCATCATCAACATTTTCTATGTGAAAATGGTGTCCATATGCCCACATATATGGGAACAAATGCACCTATAAAAAAAGTTAAAACATCATAGTGTCATGTATCTAATAACCCCAAATGTTAAAATATGAAATATAGATGTTACATTTCAAAGGTGAATTATTAAGTTCAAAATGTACATAAATAGATTATTACCAAGTTGTTGCACCCAATCCCTACGTTTAACACATCCTCTTCAGCACACGAGTAATGACTAGTTGCGTCGTATTTCTCTCTGACTTGGTCAACAACCCAATTGTTGGGGCATATAATTGGCATATTTTATTTTAAATGATCGGGATAAGGCACACTTCTACCATTCAACCGTCTAATTTTTTACCTGTCACTATCCCATTTCATCCTCTCTTTTCCATACAATGAGATCCATGGTTGTGTCACTTTGGAATTGCAAAGAAAAAATTTATTGATTGCTTTAATTTATGCATTCGCTAATGAAATAATAGCAACGTATAGTACATATAAGATCAGAATATACATTATATCGAAATTAAATGTGAATATTTACTTTGTGAAAATTTGAAAAATTATAAGTCACTCACTCTTTATCAAGTGCCTTCTTCCATTTGTTTAGAGAAGCTCCCCTTCTCTTTTGTCTTCATCACTTTCATCATCCCAAATCACCACACCTAGTTTTTTGTCGATTTGCTTGATGTACTCACTGGCATAATAGAAATACTCATATGATATGTACCCGTCGAGTTTTTCCCTTTGTCGAACAAAACCTTTCAATTTCTTCATGTACCTCTCTAAGAAGAACATCCAACGACAAGAAACCACCCCAACTAATTCAACCTCATCTACCAAGCGGATTAGAAGATGAACCTGCAAGTCCATGAAACTCATTGGTAGTTCCTTCTCAAACATACAAAAAATCTCAACTATCTCTTGATGCCACTGTGGAATGATAGCCACTTGAATCTCCCTTGACGTGATCCAACTTACAAATGCAAATAATTTAGATATGGCATGTCGTAGGTCTTAGGGGAAGTCATGTTTCACACACCCACACACAAAAAAAGGATAATAATACTGCAAAGTTAGAAACACATGCAATAATATAGAAAATTAGTTATGTTTTATGATCCCTGCATGGGATAAAATTTATTAATATAACAAATAATAAAATCATACTTTTGACATTATACGTAGTGAAGACCCAAATTAAGATGGAACCCTCACACCCATTATAACTTCCTTTGCCAAAGAAAGATAATTTTTTTTAAAAATCCATGGGACATCACCTCCTTTGAAATACCAAATAGAGGGTCTGTCCTCTAGTCCTGTACTTTCTAATCGTCTTGGCCAATGTTTCTTTTTAGTTTCGGAAGCAATAAGACCTTTTCTAACAGCCAATGTGTCAATTTGTTTTGATGATATGTGCCTTCATAAAGAAGATGAAACATTTTTAAATATATGCATGGGATCTAGTAAGTGGGTAATCTTAAGATGATCCCAATATGGGAGGTTATAAAATATTAATTTCCTTTTCATCCCAATGGGAAATTTTTGATGCAGCGAAAACTACATCTTCATAAATCTCGTTCTTTGATACCACTTTTATGCAACAAAACTGCATAATTACAGAATTTGCGCGGACCTGTGGGTTATGGGCCCACATATAATTGGAAGCACGCAATAGCGGATCTCTTATCAAAACTTCGCAACTTCATGCTTGCAATATAATAATACAATATAGATCGAATCAAGTGAGATCTGATCAACCCATAACTTTGCTCACAGTCCCTTAAAATAATAATTTCATTAATAAATAATTAACAAACTAAAATGAACGTGAGTAAATCTCATTCTCATTCCATGTTTGCGTTTTGAAAGGTTCACAAATTTCAACTTTGACTTGGGGAGGTTTTTCTCCTACACTAGACTCCCGCGGTACAAAAATATTATGACCTCCTGGTCATATGCCTTCTTTATATTTTCATAACAGCACTTGTGAGTTGCAACAAAACCTCTACAATAGCAAGCCTCCTCCTTGCTACACGATACCTCACTAATATTCTCTCCTCTGAGCTTAGTCTTTTGGCATGTCTCTCGTCCTCTCCTCTAGAACCATTTGAGCACTCTTGCTGTAGGCTGCTGCAGTATTCTCACCTTCTTCTGCCACTACCTGCACAAAATATAAATACCACATGCTTACCAATATTCGACATATTTTTACCTCCTTCCATTGCACGCAAAATCTTCTTCTGCTTTGATACCACTTTGATACAGAAAAAACTGCATCTTCATAAATCTCGTGCTCTGATACCACTTTGATGCAAAAAAACTTCATAATTACAGAATAATCGTGGACCTGTGGGTTATGGGCCCACATATAATCGGAAGCACGCAACAACGGATTTATTTATTGGAATTTCGCAACTTCACGCTTACAATTAAATAGAATAATACAATATGGATCGGATCAAGTGAGATATGATCAACCCCTAACTTCGCTCACAATATCTTAAACTAATAATTTCATTAATAAACAATTAACAAACTCAAACAAACGTGAGTAAATATTGTTCTCATGCCACATTTGCGCTCTGGAAGGTTCACAAATTTCAACTTTGACTTGGGGTGGTTTTGCTCTTGCATCAATTTCTCAATGTAGGTGTCGAAGAATTATGGATCATCGAACATAGACTCCCCATTTGAATCGAACATTTTTATGAAATCCTACTTCTCTCTCTCATATTCTCTAAGCCATTTAGTTGGTGTCGTTATTGCAAGCCTTTGGGTTCTCTCTCGTTTACCATTGAAAGCAGATGTTACTCTTCTGTAAGGGTGTTCTTCAAGGAGGAATACCCTGGATTAGTCATACATTGGCTTTCGCAGGTCGTTGGACCATGTAGCTTTCAGAGAAGGTCCAGAAAATTTACATCCATAATACCCTTTTGTTACAAGACCTGTGAAATTATTGTATACAATATGCATGGCATGTTAAATAATATCCTAAAGATCAGAACAATTAAAACAAATTAAATAAATAATATGCGAAAGAATATTTTACGTATATAAAAAAATCAATAAACATGTAATTTACCAGAGAAAACTCCTAAGCCTGGATAATCATGTGTCATGTAAGCACATATGCCATACAATGTAAAACTCCTTTCTGCTGCAATGGGTCTTGATACATCATTTACATTTATCCTATCCAATAATTCCTTCAATTCATATACGATTGGTTGTAAGTAGACATCCATATTCTTCACTTGTCTTCTACCAGGGACTATGAGAGCCAACATAAGATGTTCATTCTTCACGGACAACCATGGGGGTATATTGTTATTGATCACTACTATAGGGCAGACAGAATAGTTGGTTTTTTGGGGAATATGGGTTGATGCCATCCATGGCTATGCTGAGTCGTAAACTTCGTACTTCAGCCTTGAATTTTTTGGGTCATGTATCCTCAATATACTTCATGGCTATTGAATCTATTGGGATTCACACAACTCCCAACTCACTTCTGTGTGAGGCATGCCATCCCTGCAACATAGCTAATTATTTTCAACAAAAGAGCCTTTTAATCCTTGGGATTATAGGCACGTGCCTCAATATCTTAACAGGAGGAACACATGATTTACCCTTGTTTTTTTATTTATCATACCTTTCATGCCCACATTTCAGACATATCCCTTTGTCTGCATATTATCCTCTATATAGAATAAAATCATTTGTGAATGCCTGGTATGATATGTACTCAACACCCATCATTTTCAACAATGTCTTTTCCTCTTCGTAGCGACCGTGCAAGACATTATCACTCAAAAGAACCTTATCTTTGAATAACGTGTAGTTGTTCATGGAAAATATTAAATTTACATTAATGCCAATAATTATTAACGTTCGTTAAATTAACCATTTTTAATGTTGATTGTGACAAGATTTCTCAAAATATAAGGGACTTGAAGGTTAATTACCTCAAAATTTCCAAGAAACATGAACTTGACAAGCCAAAATTTTCTTTCAAGTTGTACAGTAACACCGTTGTCCCCAACTGGGTAGACTTTGACTGACCAGCAAGTCCAAAGAGAGGGGTGGTGGAAGAAAATATAAGGCTTTCGAAAAAGGTATCATCGATATGAGCATCATCCCCTGGTTGATCATCGTTCTGGAATGCATCTAACAACATTGTCTCCATGGCAGTCGTATCCCTTAATTAATCATCCATACCAACCTCTATTTTATTGCCTCCATTTCCAGCTTGTGAAGAACTACTATTGTTGTAGTCATTCCTAATTGGTGAATCTAGATACAGTGGGAATTGAATAGCTGGTTGATTCAACCATTTTTTGTATCTTTCCTCTCCGAGTTTGTCTCTTAACTTAACCTTCTCTCGATTTCAAATTTTCGTGGGGTGTAACATAAGATGGTAGGTAGGTTGGCCATCAGCACTAGAATCCTAATAATTTCAAAAAATATATTTGAACATGATTAGTACAAGATCGATGATATCAATTAGTAAGCACGCTAATGCATGATTGATTGGTTTGATGTTGAAATAATTACATTATACGAAACAATTATTATTACCATCGTTGTCCCAGGATTGTGGCTAGAAGATGGCATGTTACAATTGGCAGGGTGAAGCGGTTGTCCATTTTCATCTACCAATCGCGCCTTGCAGAATGTTGCTCCTGATAAGAGCTTCCGGAGTTTTGGAACTATTTGAATATTTTGTGCATCTGAACTCGATTATGAATATGCATGAACCTGCAAATTTGTAAACATTAATTTTATTTTGCTGATTGACATCGATAAAAAAATAAATTCAATTATATATTGAAAATATAAATAAAATTTGAAGTAATTACATCTGGAGATGGATAGGGAGAAATATGCGATGGACTTTGAGAAACATTATGGAATGAGTTGGATTTTGAAGAATTTTCCATTCGATATATTATGATTTTTTCTCCCTATATTTGAGTAAAATCAACAATAAATTTTGTTGTACATACCTAAAACTAATTTTGGTGCCTTAAAAAAGGACTTATTGTTATTTGTGTTAATTTAATGTTAACCGCATCGGTGCGGTTTTATTAACGGATGCACCCATTGTAAACTAACAAACACGGATATCAAAAAAAAAAAAGAGCACAATTTTTTTTTTTTTTAAGTGAAAAAGCGACAAATTGAAAAATGGGCGACACTTATTGTTATTTGTGTTAATTTAATGTTAACCGCATCGGTGCGGTTTTATTAACGGATGCACCAGTGCTGTTAGTTAACAAACACACCGGATATCAGGAAAAGAAAAGCACAATTTTATTTTTTTGAAGTGAAAAAAGAGGCAAATTGAAAAATGGGCGGAAAATGATTTTCGAAAATCTAATTTCATAAAAAAGTTCTCTAAAAAGTAAAAGTTATTCATTATTTCATTATTTTTTCAAAAAAATTCAGGGAGTGATTTGCACGAGAGACATACCTGGAGCAAGAGAGCACGAGAGCACTGTGGAGCACAAAAATACTTTCGAATGGCAGCACTATTCAGAAAATCAGAATTTGAAACATTTAGTGATTCACATAAAAACCCTGTAGTATAGTAAAATTGTTAAATTTTACTGTAATAATTGTTTTTTTACAGTTTCTATTAGGTTTAATACTTGCATAGTAAAAAATTTAAATTTTACCATGCTTTACTAACAAAATCATTTAAAAATTTAATTTGTATTTACATTTAATTAAAATTCAGAAAATAAAAAATAAAAATAAAAAAATAAAAAAATAAAAATAAAAATCCAATCTAACGTTAAACACTTGCTTCTTGTTTATGGTGAAATCGAAGTTGGGAAACACTTTTTGGCGGACGGCTAGAATTTGGGAGAAATTTTTAATTTCTCGTCTGAGAAAATAGTCAACTCTATTTCTCGACCGAGAGTTTTAAAAACTCTCGTCCGAGAGTTTTATTGGGTTTAACCGGAGTTAAAAATCTCTCGGACGAGAGTTATGCATTTTCTCGTCCGAGAGTTTTATTGACGGAAACTCTCGGGAAGACTTTCGGACGAGAGTTAAAAAAACTCTCGGATGAGAGTTTTGAAAACTCTCGTATGAGAGTTTTGAAAACTCTCGTATGAGAGTTTGGGAGCTATCTGGAAATATGAGTTTTATTCCTATAATAAAACACAAAAATTATTAAGTTTTTAGAATTGGTACGTTATATAATTTAAATAGTACTTTATTAAAATTAAAAAATGATAAAAAATAATAAAATTATAATTTTATTTTAAATTATTTTATTATTATTAATGATAAAAAATACATGAAGATTTAATTAAATAAAATTTGTTACAATATTTTGTAATATCAATGTTATATAAAAAACTAAAAATATTTTCATATAAAACTAATTGATATATTAATATAAATAAAATAAAATTCTAAAACATAAATCAAAATAAAAACAACTATATATAATTTATATAATAATTTTTTTGAAATTAATGAATAAATTTAAATTTAAAAAACAATTGACTAAATGCAATGAGGTGATAAAGGAGACAATGCATAGCACCTTAATATCGTTATAAATTCTTGGAAATCTCGAGAAATTTTTGAAGTGAGACGAGCTTCTTGGAATGGGTCACTTTATCTTCCACTTTAGTTTCACACAATTAACTTGAAAGGAAGTCTATTTTCCTAGGTATGGATGTAAGGGAATGAACAATATTATTTGAACATTGAGTGAGATGCCCTTCTTGGAATGGGTCCTCCTATATTCCACTTTAGTTTCACAAGATTAAATTGAAATGAAGTCTATTTTCCTAGGTATGGATGTAAGGGGATAAAGAATATTATCCGAAAAGGAAATGAATGTTAAGTGCGACATTCAAAGCAGAAGTGTATGGGATTGGAGAATTATGTTATTGCAGAAAACTAAACCTTGACCCCTTAACCCTTGACTGATAACCCTTGACCCCTTAAACCCTAATTCCTAACCCCTAAACCCTAAACCCTTAACCCCTAACCCATTTACCCCCACTAAACCTCTAAATCCCTAACCCATTTACCCCCACTAAACCTCTAAATCCATAACCCATTTAACCCCTAAACCCTTAACCCCTACCCCTAACACGTTAACCCCTAACCCATTTAAGCACCTAAACCCCAAAACCCCTAACTCCTAACCCCTAAAATACTTAACTGCTAAATCCCCTAACCCCCTAAACCTCTAAACCAATCCTAACCCATTTAACACCCTAAACCTCAAAACCCCTAACCCCTTAAACCCTAATTCCCAACCCATAACCCTTGACCCCTTAAACCCTATTTCCTAACCCCTAAACCCTTAACCCCTAACCCCTTAAACCCTAATTCCCAACCCCTAACCAATTCAACACCCTAAACCCCTAAAAACCTAACCCATTTAAGTGTTTATTCCATTTAACCCCCAAAACCCTAACCCATAACCCCTAAAATCCTTCACTGCTAAATCCCCTAAACCTCTAAACCTATAACCCATTCAACCCCCTAAACCCTAAACCTCTAAACCCTTAACCCCTAACCCCTTAAACCCTAATTCCCAACCCCTAACCAATTCAACACCCTAAACCCCTAAAAACATAACCCATTTAACCCCATTAACCCCTAACTTCTAACCCCTAAAATCCTTAATTTCTAAATCCCCTAACCCCCTAAACCTCTAAACCAACCCTAACCCATTTAACCCCCTAAACCCTAAACCTATAACCCCTTAAACCCTAATTCCCAACCCATAACCCATTCAACCCCTTAAACACCTAAACCTCTAACCCATTAACCCTTGACCCCTTAAAAACTAATTCCTAACCCCTAACCCATTTAACCCCCTAAACCCTAGACCTCTAAACCCTTAACCCCTAACCCATTTACCCCCACTAAACCTCTAAACCCCTAACCCATTTAACCCCTAAACGCTAAACCTCTAAACCCTTAACCCCTACCCCTAACTCGTTAACCCCTAACCCATTTAAGCCCTTGAACCCCAAAACCCCTAACCCCTTAAACCCTAATTCCCAACCCATAACCCTTGACCCCTTAAACCCTAATTCCTAACCCCTAAACCCTCAAGCCCTAATTCCCAACCCCTAACCAATTCAACACCGTAAACCCCTAAAAACCTAACCCATTTAAGTGTGGATTCCATTTAACCCCAAAAACCCTAACCCCTAACCCCTAAAATCCTTCACTGCTAAATCCCCTAACCCCCTAAACCTGTAACTCATTTAACCCCCTAAACCCTAAACCTCTAAACCCTTAACCCCTAACCCCTAAAACCCTAATTCCCAACCCCTAACCAATTAAACACCCTAAACCCCTAAAAACCTAACCCATTTAACCCCATTAACCACTAACTTTTAACCCCTAAAATCCTTAACTGCTCAATCCCCTAACCCCCTAAACCTCTAAACCAACCCTAACCCATTTAACCCCCTAAACCCAAAACCTATAACCCCTTAAACCCTAATTCCCAACCCATAACCCATTCAACCCCTTAAACACCTAAACCTCTAACCCCTTAACCCTTGACCCCTTAAACCCTAATTCCTAACCGGGCTAACCCATTTAACCCCCTAAACAGAACCCATTTAAGTGTGGATTCCATTTAACCCCCAAAACCCTAACCCCTAACCCCTAAAATCCTTCGCTGCTAAATATTGTAACCCCTTAAACCTCTAAACCTATACCCCATTCAACCCCCTAAACCCTAAACTTCTAAACCCTTAACCCCTAACCCCTTAAACCATAATTCCCAACCCATAACCCTTGACCCCTTAAACCCTAATTCCTAACCCCTAAACCCTTAACCCCCTAAACCCTAAACCTCTAAACCCTTAACCCCCAAACCATTTACCCCTACTAAACCTCTAAATACCTAACCCATTTAACCCCTAAACCCTAAACCTCTAAACCCTTAACCCCTACCCCTAACCTGTTAACCCTTAACCCATTTAAGCCCCAAAACCCCAAAACCCCTAACCCCTTAAACCCTAATTCCCAACCCATAACCCTTGACCCCTTAAACCCTAATTCCTAACCCCTCAACCCTTAACCCCTAATCCCTTAAACCCTAATTCCCAACCCCTAACCAATTCAACACCCTAAACCCCTAAAAACCTAACCCATTTAAGTGTGGATTCAATTTAACCCCCAAACCCTAACCCCTAACCCCTAAAATCCTTCACTGCTAAATCCCCTAAACCCCTAAACCTCTAAACCTGTAACCCATTTAACCCCCTAAACCCTAAACCTCTAAACCCTTAACCCCTAACCCCTAAAACCCTAATCCTGAACCCCTAACCAATTCAACACCCTAAACCCCTAAAAACCTAACCCATTTAACTCCATTAACCCCTAACTTCCAACCTCTAAAATCCTTAACTGCTAAATCCCCTAACCCCCTAAACCTATAACCCCTTAAACCCTAATTCCCAACCCATAACCCATTCAACCCCTTAAACACCTAAACCTCTAACCTCTTAACCCTTTGTTGGACCATAAAAAGGTATCTTTTAAACACCTAATTAGCCTACATTAATCATCAATCCGGGAGCGTCCTTTTATCTCAAGAGTGTACTCTGTCTGAGGCTGCGCTTATCTAAGAGCAATGCTTGTGAGGATGTAGCACATAAAAAAGTAATAAATGCTTGGAAAGGAAACCTAATTACAATGATAGGAATGTAAAAGGCTAAACTATAGCAATCTTGCTAAGAATCGATCAGGGATGCAGTAGCAATAACTCGTTCCCCTAGAAATTCCAAGGACTCGTGATGAGACCTCATGTTCCAAGGACTTTGCCTTTTGGACCATTTCCCTGGTTTGGTGGCCATAATGGGAATGCCACTTCACTATCTTCTCTATGATCATGGTAGGCTGGCTCTTAATGAGACCCCCTATCCTCCATCTGCAAAAACATTAAAATATGTCAATATTTTTCTTTTTCAAACAGCACTTTTCCTCAGTTATTCATAAGGGATGGCTCAACACTCCTTAAGAGTAAGAATGGTGGAAGAAGTCTGAACATCTCAATAGAAGAAAAATATATACCCCTATTTCCATTTCAAAAATAAATATCAAAGAAAGCTTATAATATGTGGGAAAAGAACCAATCATGATAAAAATAATCGATCAAATTAATTTAATGGTGATAAAATAGCAATGTTATGTTATTATGCTACTTTTTCCTCTTTTTTCCTTATTACTAGACAATTCCCTTAGAAATGACGATTTCTTTTGATTTGCTGATTGCAGTAATCCTTAATTTGTATGATCGTTTATGATATTTTTGCCTTGAAAGAAAAAATTCAAAATGCAAGCTTAGAACAACGAAAAAAAGAATCATTCAAAAAGTGTTGTTCCTTTAAATGGAATAGCAAAAACAATCTGCGAAATTGTTGTTCCTTTCGAAAGGAACAGAAAAAAACTACTCTGTTGAAATGATGTTCCTTTAGAAAGGAACAACAAAAATACTGCGCGAAACTGCTGTTCCTTTCAAAAGGAACAGCAGAAAAATACTCTGTGGAACTGCTGTTCCTTTCGAAAGGAACAACATAAGTGTTGTTCCGTTAGAAAGGAACAGCAACGCGAAAAACACACCATTTTTTATTGTTTTTATTTTTTATTTTTAAAGCAACCAAATTCAAACAAAATAAAGAAGTATTAACAAAGAAAACGAATTTCGTAAAACAACAATAAAAAACAAATACACAAATCGATTTCAACCTTGTATTACCTCTCGAACACCTGATACACAAATCGACAATGTCAGGATAGCTTTCTTGATATATATCACCTTTTCCCATAAGATTTAATGTTTCAACCCATTGATCTTTCATTCCCCTAATTAATGCATTTTTCAAAAAATTATCAGGTAAGGGTGCAGATGCATAAGGGGATCTTTGCAAATTATATTGAAACCGTTCCACATATTCCTCCAAAGTCTCACTTGGTTTTGCTGTCATCTGGAATATTTCATCTTTTAATTCCCGAGACCTGCAATAATCCTGATATTTATTTAAAAATGAAGCCTTCATATGATCCCAATCAGTTATGACACCCCCGCCTAATCCCATAAACCATCGTAAGGCTGCTCCTTTTAGTGTAGAAGGGAACAACTTCAGTTTTTGGGCATCAGTGGTGTAATCATATCCTCTACACAGCACATCAAACTCAAACAGAAACGCATCTGGATCTTCTGATGTCAAGCCATGAAATGTAGGAATATGTTGAAGCGGAATAGCTTTCATGGGTGCGTTGACTGCAGTGTCTACTATAGGGTATTGTAGTGTAGAGGTTTGCTGCCGGTTTTGATTTTGGTTCTGGGCCATTTGATCAAAAATATGCCAATACCCCTCTGGGATTTCCAGGGAATTTCTAGGTTGGCGAACAGGGGTAGAAATAGTTTTAACAACACTCCCTCTGTCTGGAATAAGTATTCCCTGTTGTCCGTGATTCGAGACCTTGGTTCTGGATAAGTTGAACAACACTTCCCCTATTTGGGCTGTTTATTGTTTGGGTAATTCTAATAGGTGATTTTAAGTTTGTAGTTTCTCCTGTTTCCCCTTCTCCTTCTTGGATATTGCTAGAGTTCCCTTCTTGAAGGAAACTTATGCAAGGATTCTCAATTTCTTGGGAATCTTGCTTAATTCCCTCTGTTTGACTGTGTATCTCAGCGAAGGCTTTAGATGGTGACCCTGTAGCCTGAAGGGAACTAGTAGGCTGTCTAGAAGTAGTTCTTTTAAATCCTACAGATGGCTGAGATTCAGTTTTCTTAAGGATTTCGTCAATGAAGGTCGTGCGCCCAAGGGTCACCGGCCCCTTAGGTTTTTCGGCTTTGGGAGGGATTTTGTTTCACTTAACTAACTTACTCATTCAAAAAAACAATCCTTCATTCCTACCCAAAAGAAAAGCTTACTTACTTCTGCTGTGAAGCGAGCTGCGAGCAAGTGTGTTTCTTGCCCAGTGCGCAGGTTCTTACCTTCCATCTTTAATACCCAATTCTCCGCAAGCAGAAGGAAATCAGTTGTGCATTACTCCTGTGAAATGACATACACTCTCCCCGGCAACGACGCCAAAATGTTGGACCATAAAAAGGTATCTTTTAAACACCTAATTAGCCTACATTAATCATCAATCTGGGAGCGTCCTTTTATCTCAAGAGTGTACTCTGTCTGAGGCTGCGCTTATCTAAGAGCAATGCTTGTGAGGATGTAGCACAGAAAAAAGTAATAAATGCTTGGAAAGGAAACCTAATTACAGTGACAGGAATGTAAAAAGCTAAACTATAGCAATCTTGCTAAGCATCGATCAGGGATGCAGTAGCAATAACTCGTTCCCCTAGAAATCGATGCAAGATGACCAAATCTGGGGACTCTGGAGAGTATATCTCTATCCACTACAGTTCGGTGATCTTAAAGAAAGTGGAACAACTGAAAGGAAATGAAATCCAGAAAAGGAACAACAGCATGAAATAAACAGCAATTGCAATTCTTAAAAGAAACAACACCTACGATCCTAATGCAAATTGAACAATTAAATCTTAAACTCAAACCTGTCGACAGTTAATTGCAATCCAACCACAAACCATAGATGAATGGAACAACACTTACTGTAATTACATAACAGCAAAATCACAAGGCAATAACGAGATAACTGATCGTTAAATGTAATTGCGGTAAGGAATGAAACAGCAATGATTCTGCACTTGCTTCAACGATCGATGAAAGAACTCTGTAAATGAAATCAACACAGAACACGCTTCACGCATAAACAAATAAAGATTAATAATACAACAGCAAAGTAATCCACCAGAGCCGGGCCCTTAGCACCAGTGAAATACCGCTGGGCTTAACTCAGAATTCTAAAGAATAGCCGAAACCTGTGTCTTTATATTAATCCAAAAGGCATTACAAACAATGTTCTCTCACGACAGAGAGTCGATAAACATTCAATCGCAAAGGAAATATAAAAGTATGTTTTTAAGGAAAATGTCTTTTACATAATAGCCATTCCCTCCCCGGTCACTACAGATCGTTGCCTTTATAGTTGATCCTTGGACGGACAAATCAAGAGATATGATAAATTTGCACAGCGATCCCTTAGGATCTTCCGATCCTGAGGGATTCGCTCCTCTCTTGTTTTGTTATCGTTCTGTTAACTCTGTTCAAGGTCGAGCTGTCCCCTGCCATTTTCGGGCAATTCGTTCAGATCTTCTTGGCTTTATCTGGATATGGTTCATCACGAATGGAGTAGAAGTCAGACTGTTTTCAGCCACGCCTTTGATACAGCTGCTCACCTCTTCGAATTCCTGTTTTGACCATAAAAACAACCTTTTAGTCATTTTTTAGGCTAAACATAAATCTTTCCATTTTAATTGCAATTCTTATGGTAAATTACCTTTCTAAGGCAGTCAATAGTATATCTATGGTAAAAGAATGAACAAATACATAAGGATTTCATACCTTTTTCACAGCTCAACACCCTTGACCCCTTAAACCCTAATTCCTAACCCCTAACCCATTTAACGCCCTAAACCTTAAACCTCTAAACCCTTAACCCCTACCCCTAACTCGTTAACCCCTAACTTCTAACCCCTAAAATCCTTAACTGCTAAATCCCCTAACCCCCTAAACCTATAAACCAACCCTAACCAATTTAACCCCCTATACCCTAAACCTATAACCCTTTAAACCCTAATTCCCAACCCATAGCCCATTCAACCCCTTAAACACCTAAACCTCTAACCCCTTAACCCTTGACCCCTTAAACCCTAATTCCTAACCCCTAACCCATTTAACCTCCTAAACCCTAAACCTCTAAACCTTAACCCCTAACCCATTTACCCCCACTAAACCTCTAAACCCCTAACCCATTTAACCCCTAAACCCTAAACCTCTGAACCCTTAACCCCTACCCCTAACCCGTTAACCCCTAACCCATTTAAGCCCCAAAACCCCTAACCAATTCAACACCCTAAACCCCTAAAAACCTAACCCATTTAAGTGTGGATTCCATTTAACCCCAAAAACCCTAACCCCCAACCCCTAAAATCCTTCACTGCTAAATCCCCTAACCCCCTAAACCTCTAAACCTGTAACCCATATAACCCACTAAACCCTAAACCTCTAAACCCTTAACCCCTAACCCCTTAAACCCTAATTCAAAACCCATAACCCTTGACACCTTAAACCATAATTCCTAACCCCTAAACCCTTAACCCCCTAAACCCTAAACCTCTAAACCCTTAACCCTAACCCATTTACCCCCACTAAACCTCTAAACCACTAACCCATTTAACCCTTAAACCCTAAACCTCTAAATCCTTAACCCCTAGCCCTAACCCATTAACCCCTAACCCATTTAGGCCCCTAATTACCAACCCCTAACGAATTCAACACCGTAAACCCCTAAAAACCTAACCCATTTAAGTGTGGATTCCATTTAACCCCTGTTGTGGATGATTTTGTCACCCTCCTAGAGACAACCTAGAGTTGCTATAGACCAGTGCCTAGGACATCTTAATATAGCAAGGAGCCCTTTTAGTTTGGGTTGTCAGTCCAAGAACTCGCTTACTATCTCTTGTTCTAAACAAGGAAATCAGATTTGAATGGGACCAATCTCTCTCAGAAGTTGATACAAAGATAAGAATAATGTAGGGACACAATGTAGAACTTCAGCATGAAAGCATCAGACAGTTAAGAGACCGCTTACTGTAAAGAGGGCCGATTCAAATAATATATCACAGAAATCAGATATCAGGAAGTGAGTGCAGTGAGGAAACATAAGGAGATATTAGTTGACATGAGACTGATACCCAGATACACAACAGAACCATATAAGGGCACACCAATTTACGAATCCTTATATGACAATGGCGTTTTAAAAGCACCCTCCTCATGCAACTAATATAGCAGAAAGTATGAAAAGAGTGAGCATGGAACAGTATATCATGACTAGGCCTATTTAAAGCGCTTAACTAATTCCAAAAAGGGCACCACTTAAGATGAATCCTTACTGCAAACTAGTGAGCCACTCGCATTCTAGAACATGATACAAGAAGATAAATAGTATGAAAAGAGATATTGTATTAACACATGAGAGAAATTACATACTGTGAGATATCAAAGACCAGAATCCTCAATACAGTTATAACCCCTCCTCACTGAGACCCTACGGGCTCTGAAGCTTCATATAGAAATCTTACAAAAATGTATACAGAAGTCCTCTCGCTGCACAGTTTTCTGATAGAAATCTGGAACCCCTCAAAAATCTCAGTTTTGAGTATTTATAGAGAAGACAGAAACTTCTGGAGGAGGAGGGAGACGAGGCACAATTAATGACTCAGTTTGAATCAACATGGCGGAAAACATTCGCGCCTTCTCTTATGAATGACTGACTATAAATGAATACAACTAGCAGTCCGTCTAAAGAAATAAATCCTGGGAGATAAAATCTCCTTATATACAAGACAAAAATAATAAAATATATACAATGTGATGCCCGCGGCTGAGGAAAATCTGCTGCCGTAAGAGATTTGAAACAATCTGTATTTCAGTACTGTACTCTCGGCCCTTGGCTTTGGATTTGAGTCCTGGATCTTTAATGCGGGGCGGACGCATCTGGAGAGTTCTGAGAATCCATATCTACGTTTTCTTTAATGGCGGTCACCTCTCTGACCTACCCTTGGCTTCTTTCCTTAACTTCGCCAGTTAAAATATCTCCTTCAGATCTTAGCAGCGGAGGCGGCAAGTTAAAGCGCCAACTAAGTCGTTTTAAAACCTGCAAAACCTGCAAAACATTAGAGAAAATTGACTCGGTGACAGGGAGTGGGGATACGACAGCGGCCATGGAATCGGTAATACAGACTAGGCGAGATATTGAGAAGATGCAGGGTGACAGGAAATGCATGAATATAGTGGAGAAATAGAGGGTGACGATGCAGAACACAATGGAGCGACAATGACTGAAAGGATCAAAGGTTCATAAAATATAACATGTCACCAGAACATGTGGATGGTGGAGGAGAAACACGGTGTACACTGATGCATTATGATGACACAACCGCAGGGAGTGGGACCCGAATCGGAGATCGTAATCGGAAGATGGAGCGGGGAGACCGGGGTGGTACATTTTAGAAGTTTCGATCGCGATTGAGGGCAGGACTGCGATTGACCTAGGACCGTTCGATCTCGGAACAAGATCAACGGCTGCGCTTGCATCGGGGGACAATAAAATGGTGGGCCGTGAAATACCGACGATCTGATGCGCGCGGGCCCTTCGTATAAGCTGATTTCCACGCCGTTTATTTGAACCAGATCAGACGGCCAGCATTACGTCCGATCGTTAAGACAATAGGCCCCTTCTTGCTTTGAATTATGGTTTCCAGACTCGGGTCATATGGAAGTTGAAGCGGAAGGGCGTCAAGCTCTTTGGGGACTCGGCCCGATTATTAAATTTGGGTTTTTTAACTATTGTGAAGCAGATTTTCGGGCGGAGATAGTAGTATCAAGCGGGGTCATGAGATTTTAGGCCATGGCGGAGGTTAAAAATGAATTTGAATGGAGCAGCAGGGCAAAAATTCACAGACAGAGGTAGATATGTACAACATCGGCTCCATCTGGAGACGACATGTTCGTCCTCGGGCATGTCAAGAACACGCAGACCACTAAATATTTCATCTTATTTTTGAATTCCCCTGCACTTTTACTTCAAGTAATTATCAACATTCTTTTCCTTTATAGAAACAAAAGCCGAAACAAACTATATACAATATATACAATCAGGTATTCCCAGCCTGGGTCAGAATTGGAAATAAGGCTTGAGGAACTGGCCATTCACGGGTGCATCCAACAAATCACCCTGTAGATTTTCTAAAGTAAAGGTGTTGTTTCTTCCCAGCTTTACTATTTTGAATGGTCCGAACCACAATGGATCAAATTTAGCATGTTTTCCCTTTTCTGCTCTGCGAACATCCCATCTAAGAACCAGGTCTCCAACTTGGAAATCCCTATCCTTTGCGTGCTGATCAAAGACATTCTTCATTTTTTCCTGGTATTCTATCAATCTCTGATCTACCTGGTTCCTTGTTTCCTCCAATTCTACCAGCTGATTAATTCTTCGGATCATGTCATCTGGTTCTTCCTGATTTTCTTGCATAAAACGTGCCACTGGCAATGCCAACTGCAAAGGAAACACTGCAGCCCGCCCATACACCAGCTCATAAGGTGACTTCCCTGTTGCCCTTTTGCTGGTTATCCTATTTTCCCATAGAGCAAACTTTAATTGAGAGTCCCAGTTTTTCTGATTTTCAGCTATTGTCTTCTTAAGGGCTCTCACCAGGGTTTTATTGGATGACTCTGCTAGACCATTTCCCTGTGGATAGTATGCTGTAGAATGAGTCAGGATGATGTTATATCTTTGGCAGAATTTTACGAACCTGGCAGACTTGAAATCCTGTGCATTATCAGTTACAATTCTTGCAGGACAGCCAAACCTAGATATGATATTGTCTTCTATAAAATTCATTATTACAGCATCTGTAGCCTTTCTGGTAGGTATGGCTTCCACCCATTTCGTGAAATAGTCTGTGGCTGTTAATATCCATTTATGTTGGCCACTTGATGGGGGATGTATCTCACCTATAAAATCCAATCCCCATTTCTGGAATGGTTCATTTACATGAATAGGGATCAAGGGCAATGCTGCTAATTTCTGCCTTTCTGCAAATCTTTGGCATTTGTCGCACGATCTAACCCAAGCAAAAGTGTCTGAATACAATTTTGGCCAGTAGAAACCAGCCTTCAGGATTTTATGAGTGGTAGCCCTCCAGCTGTAATGTCCTCCACATATCCCCTCATGAAATTCTGTCATTACATTTTGCACTTCATTTTCTGTGAGGCATAAAATTAATATGCCTAGGGGGTTTCTCCAATAGAGCTGCCCATTGGCAATTGCGTATTTCTGAGATTTCATCCTTACAGCTCTATATTTCACTTTATCACAGCCAGGGGGACAGCTGAGTGTTAACAGATATTCAACTATTTCTTTATACCAAGGACTAGTTAGGTATTTCACATGTATCTTTTGAGTAGCCATCTCTAGTCCATGTTGCTCTTCTTCTTTTTCTGATTCTTCATTTGCTATCACAGACAGATTAATGCCCAAAGCTTGATGATTTGATTCAGATAACATCTTGGTGAGTCCCTGTCCTTTCACCAATTTAGTAGGCCTTATATCCAAATCATACTCTTGGATTTTTGCAATCCATCTTCCCCTTCTACCTTCGCTGTCTCCTTGAACCAGAATGTCTTTGACTGCTGCTGTAGGGACATAGGCTGTAATGTGAGATTGCAAAACATAGACTCTGAAAGCTTTAAGGGATTTTACCAGGGCATATGCCTGCTTCTCCAGTATATTATATTTCAATTCAGCATCATAAAGCACTTGACTGAAGAAAGCTATGGGTTGTTCATATCCCTCTTCATTTTTCTGCAATAACACTCCAGCAATGGTATGAGGTGAAGCAAATGAGAAAATCATAAATGGCTTTTTGTAATCTGGCCCTGCTAGCACAGGAGCTTCAGCGAATGCCCGTTTTATCCTTGTGAATGCATCTCTAGACTCCTGGGACCATTTTACTTCATTTTCCTTTTTCAACATATTGGTTATGTGCCTAACTATCTCTGCATAGTTAGGGATGAATCTTCTCAAAAAATTAATTCGGCCTAAAAATACCTGTACTTATTTCTTATTTCTTGGCAAAGGGATGTTGTTTATCACTTCAACTCTCTTAGGATCAATTTTCACACCATCTTTAGTCACAATATGCCCTAAGAGTTTTCCTTCATCTAATGCAAACAAAGATTTTTGGGGGTTAAGAGAAAGGCCATACCTTCTGCATTTTTCAAAAGTTCTTTTTAAATGCTCAATATGCTTGTCATCATTCTTTGAGAACACTGTGATATCATCAAGATACACCACCAAGAACTTGTTCTGTTCTCCAACAAAGGCTATGTCCATTGCCCTTTGAAAAGTAGCTCCTGCATTGATTAATCCAAATGGCATCCTCGCATACATAAAGGTTCCCCATGGTGTAGTAAATGCAGTTTTCTTCTGGTCTTCTGGGAACACGGCTACCTGATTGTAACCCAAAAATCCGTCCATCATTGACATTCTGGATGCTCCCACTACTTTCTGCAGGATGTGGTCCATCTTGGGCAGTGGGTAATTATCTTTGAGAGATGCTCTGTTCAAATTCCTGAAATCTACACACAGCCTTATTTCTCCATTCTTCTTCCTAACAGGAACAAGATTTGCTACCCATTCGGAGTATCTTAGTGGTACAATTATCTTGGCCTTCAGTAATTTCTTAATTTCTTTTTCAATTGAGGGAAGCAACAAGGGGTTTATCTGTCTGAGCTTCTGCTTATATGGCTTTGCATCCTCCCTCAATGGAATCTTATGTTGTATTACATTTACATCAAAAGTTTTTAGGTCCTGATAGGACTAGGCAAAAACATCTTTATAAGATTGAAATAATTTCAAATACTTTTCCTTGTATTCTTCTGGGATTCTTTTGGATAATTTGACAACTTTAGGATCAGCAGGGGTACCCAGATTCAAATCTCCCACTTGATCTTCTTCTACTACTTTATTTGGCTGCGTTGGAACATCATCTTTATTGAATAACCTTTCTAAAGGTACCAACCCTCTAGGTATAACATTACCTTTCAGTTGCAGCACTTTATTACCTGCTATTCTTTCTTCCCATTTGTGTTCAGCAATATTTTCAACTTCTTCCTCTTCATCACCATCAATCTCCATACTGGAGAATTCTCCCACAGTCTCCATAAATCTTTTCATTTGTTCATCATCTTCGAATACCTGCCAATGCTTTATATTATCTGGAATGGATGGTCTGTACCGTACCTCCACTTCATATCTTAGGAGTGGATTCTGAGGAGGACGAAAGGTACTGGCAGCTACAGCGAGAGAGTCTGCTATTCTGTTTTTCTCCCGGGGCATGAACTGTATGTTAAATGCTGAGAAGAAATTTTCTATCATGTCCCATACTTCATTTCTATATGCTCTGAGCCGTGGATGCTTAGTTTGGCATTCATTTTTTATCTGCCTCACTACCAGCTCAGAGTCTCCAAACACTTTTAGACACTGGATGCCCATACTCTTGGCTGTCTGGAGTCCCAATAATAGTGCTTCATATTCAGCTACATTGTTTGTAGCCTCATACTCCAGTTTAAAGGACAGTGGCACCCATTTCCCTGTGGGAGAAATCAACAAGACCCCAGCTCCATTGCCTTCTCTTGAATTAGCTCCATCAAAATGCAAAGTCCAAATTTCTGATTCCTGATCTTCTTTAGGCTGCTCAGCTTGGATTTGACCAAAAAGGGGTTCATGTGCATAATCATGATTTTCTTCCAACATTAAACATGAAAAGTCTCCCTCTTTGTTATAAACTGGGGAATTATCTGAGCAGTCGGCCTTAGTTACCATTTTAACAAATCGAGTTTCTCTGTACAACCTCCTTTCCTAACCTCCAAAGACTGGGACAGTAGCATATGTTAAATCCAATTTAATTGATCCCCCAATCTTGGTACCCCAAGACCTTGACAGCAGCATGCCAAAGCGAGCTGGGATATCCGCAACCACGATGTCCATGACTACACTCTTTGCTGGGATTTGAGCCAAATTTACCACTAAATCTTTAATCATTCCCAAGCATTTAACCCTTTTAGAATCAAATGAATATAAATCTTTATATGGTCTTGTAATTTGCAGCCCTAGTTGCTCCATGACAGTCAAAGGCATAAGATTATGGGAAGCCCCAGAATCTAACATGCAGTTATGTAACAACAGGTTATGAATGACTAGAGACACATAAAAAGGAGGAGTAGAAGGGTCTATCTCCTCGACATGTGGGCCAAAGACTACCATGGGTCTCTCTTCTTGAAGATTTAAACTATCAGGTGTAATTGGTAGTTCAGGAGGAAGAATGAAAGAGGTAACTTGAGACTGATATGCAGGCTGTTTTAATAATTCAGTCAGAGGGACAGGAATCTTAATCTTCTCAAGTTCTTTTTGCAAATTGGAAGCAGATGTGGGCTTTTCTATCGCAGTTTCTTTGGACTCCTTATTCTCAACTGAAGACTTGATTTCTTTTGATGCTGACTCAATATTAGGAGGACCAACTTGTTTAGAAGAGGAGGGAATCTGATCATTAGACTGCAAGGGGTTATTTAGAAGATTCTTACCTTTTTCTATACATTTCTTTGCCGTTGATTCCTTCTGAGCAGATGCTTCTTTCTGAGGTGGTTCTTCTTCTTGCTCCTAAGTTCTGGTCCTTTTCCTCGAGGATCTGAGATCATATTTGACGTTGAATTGTGCTTCCATGAAATCAGCGAATTGCTTGCAGTAATGGTCAATCTCTGCTTCTTCGTCTTCTTCTTGTAGGGGGCACTCCATATCATCATTATTTGAAAAAGCTAGATTTGAATCTTCTAGTCTATAAGTTGCATCTCCAGCGGAGTCATCTGCTGGTCCTTCCAGGTACAAGGGATGAGGTACCTGATCTTGCTGTTCTTTCGCTTCCCTTGGCAATATTTGCAATGGAGGCTTTCTGTACTGAGGATTATATCCTCTGCTTGGAGCATTATAATAGTTTTTGGGAGTTGCGTTCTTAGCTTCCAGTTCTAGCTTAACCATCTTCTTTATCATCTTGCTTATCTCGTCCATTTTATCTGAATCCTTTTCTTGATTAGAGGTAGAAACCTCTTCTTTGCCTTTTCTTCTAGTTTCAGGTTCTATTTTTCCTTTTAACTTCCCAGTGGCAGCAAAATTTGCCTCCAACTCTAGAGCATCTGTCTGAGCATCATCCAGGGTGACAGGCATTCTTTCCCGCAGAGAGAAACCGAAATCAGAGTCAAAAGCTGCTATGAAAACAACTTTGGCAGCAGCTTGGTGAGGTTTCATATTAGCAGGAAGGTTCAGATATAATTTATTAAACCTTTTGATAAATTCTTCCACCCCCTCGTTATGTTTCTTCTTTAGCGTATTGAATTCAATGAGGCACTGCCCGTGATCTTTCTTTTCTCCCCACTTCCTGAGAAAAGCATTCTCCATCTGGTCCCAGGTGGTGATTGAATGGTTTGCCAATGTCTTGAACCATTTTCGGGCTTCACCTTCCAAGGATTGCACGAATAACCTCAGGACCACATCCAGATGTTCAACATTTAAGTTCTCTGCAAAAGAGCAGAAGGTCTCGAGGTGCTTCTGAGCGTCAACTTCATTCTCACCATTGAATCTTGGCAAAATCTTCAAGTAATCTTGTGGCATATCATTTAGCACTTGGGGCAAGGCCAGAGGAGCATATTTATTTAACAGAAAAGCAGGAACATTGGCCATTGGGGGAGGCGGGGGTTGCACAACAATTTGAGGTACAGATGAAGGGAGAGGAGTAGGAGGAAGCGGAGTATGAATAACAATGGGAATATATTGCACAGAAGCCTGGGGTGTAGATGGGAATAACTCACGGTTAACAACAGCTACTTCTGTGACCTCTTTAAGTTCTTCAGCCTTGAAAGCAGGATGAGATTCTCCTTCAATCCAGGTATTTCCTCTACGTGGAGTTTCTGAGTAAAACTCGGATTTTTCTGTTCTAACTTCTTGAGAAGAAGAGGGCGGATGATCTTCAACGGAATAATCAGGATTTTCGGAACGAACTGACTTCTTCTCTTTCCAAGCTCTTTTATGAATGATCTTCTCCGGGTCAGACACGGGTGTTTTCGGCTGGGAGGTATCCGACCTCAAATGGGGCTTCCGAGAAGCCAGGACTTCCAATAAAATTTATCAATCAAAGACCAGTGGAGTCGCCAAGGTGAGAAATCTGCAACTCTTCACCTCTCTGTGCTCACCTGATTAGAGAGTGAAAATAAGATGTCGAACCCAGGGAAACGGATATTCTTGAATTCGCTCCCCGGCAGCAGCCTTGAGAAAGATGTTGTGGATGATTTGTCACCCTCCTAGAAACCGGCCCTAGAGTTGCTATAGACCGGTGCCTAGGACATCTTAATAAAGCAAGGAGGCACTAGTTTGGGTTGTCGGTCAAAGAACTAAACACTATCTCTTGTTCTGGAGAGATTAGATTTGAATAGGACCAATCTAATCTCTCTCAGTGATAAAGGTAAGAATGATATGGGGAAACAATGTAGAACATTGTGAAAGCATCGAGTTAAGAGACCGCTTACGTAAAGAGGGCCGATTCAAATAATATATCACGAAATAAGATATCGAAGTGAGTGCGTTGAAACATAAGGAGAGATATTAGGCTGACATGAGAGCGATACCCAGGATACTGTGAGAACCATATAAGAGAGCTTACAATTTACGAATCCTTATATGACAATGGCGATTTTAAACACCTCCTCAAGCAACTAATATGAGAAAGTATGAAAGAGTGAACATGGAACAGTATACCATGACTAGGCCTATTTAAAGCGCTTGACTAATTCCAGAAAAGGGCACCCCTTAAGATGAATCCTTACTGCAAACTAGTGAGCCACTCACATTCTAGGACATGATACAAGAAGAAAAATTGCATGAAATGAGATAATGTATTAACACATAAGAGGAGTACATCTTTGTGAGATGTCAAATATCGAATCCTCGATACGATTCCATAACCCACTCCTCTGTGAGACCTACGAATAAAAGAGCTTCATCTACAGAAATGTTACAAAATGTATACAGAAGCCTTCTCGCTGCACAGTCTACTGACAGAAATCTGGAACCCTTCAAAAATCTTATTTTTGAGTATTTATAGAGAAGACAGAAACTTCTGGAGGAGGAGGGAGACGAGGCACAATTAATGACTCAGTTTGAACCCACATGGCGGAAAACATTCGCGCCTTCTCCTATGAATGACTGACTATAAATGAATACAACTAGCAGTCCGTCTAAAGAAATAAATGCTGGGAGATAAAATCTCCTTATATACAAGACAGAAATAATAAAATATATACAATGTGCTGCCCGCGGCTGAGGAAAATCTGCTGCCGTAAGAGATTTGAAACAATCTGTATTTCAGTACTGTACTCTCGGCCCTTGGCTTTGGATTTGAGTCCTAGATCTTTAATGTGGGGCGGACGCATCTGGAGAGTTCTGAGAATCCATATCTACGTTTTCTTTAATGGTGGTCACCTCTCCCACCTACCCTCGGCTTCTTTCCTTAATTTCGCCAGTTAAAATATGTCCTTCAGATCTTAGCAGCGGAGGCGGCAAGTTAAAGCGCCAACTAAGTCGTTTTAAAAACCTGCAAAACCCGCAAATCATTAGAGAAAAATGACTCGGTGACAGGGAGTGTGGATACAACAACGGCCATGGAATCGGTAATGCAGACTAGGCGGGATATTGAGAAGATGTAGGGTGACAGAAAACACATGAATATAATGGAAAAACAGGGGGTGACAATGTAGAACACAATGGAGCGATAATGACTGAAAGGGTCAAAGGTTCATAAAATATGACACGTCACCAGGACATGTGGATGATGGAGGAGAAACACAGTGTACACTGATGCATTATGATGACACAACCGCAGGGAGTGGGACCCGAATCGGAGATCGCAATCGGAAGATGGAGCGGGGAGACCGGGGGTGGTACATTGTAGAAGTTCCGATCGCGATTGAGGGCAGGACTGCAATTGACCTAGGATCGTTCGATCTCAGAGCAAGATCAACGGCTGCGCTTGCATCGGGGGACAATAAAACGTTGGGTCGTGAAATACCGACAATCCGATGTGCGCGGGCCCTCCATATAAGCTGATTTTCGCGCCGTTGATTTTAGCCAGATCGGGCGGCCAGCGTTGCGTCCGATCGCTGAAACAACAGGCCCCTTCTCGTTTGAATGATGGTTTTCAGGCCCGGGTCATATGGAAGTTGAAGCGGAAGGGCGTCAAGCTCTTTGGGGACTCGGCCCGATTATTAAATTTGGGTTTTTTAACTATTGTGAAGCAGATTTTCGGGCGAAGATAGGAGTATCAAGCGGAGTCATGAGGTTTTAGGCCATGGCGACGGTTAAAAATGGATTCTAATGAGGCAGCGTGGCAAAAATCGCAGGCAGAGGTAGATATGTACAACACACATCAAGCAGAATTAACGGTTTCTGGCGCGTCTTGTCAGCATTCAATTCAAAACCCGCGCCACCTAATTAAAGGATTTTTGGTCTATTTTTCAAATTTACTTGTGAATTGCTGCGCTGCATCTTGTTTGAACTCTCCGCCGCCTTCAAAATCCGACCACCCTGTGAACTTTCCACGTAAGCTTTTATCCATGGCTAAAAGGTCATCCCTATCAGGTTCCACCAGCCATATCCCTCTCATGGATACTGAGAGGGATATCCAAGATACCCTCTATTCAGTAATTCATCACCCCTTTTACCAACAATTTGTCTTGAATGCTAATGCCTCTCCTATATAATCTACCATGATCAATTTCGGAGTCTTGTCTGCATGCATCCCTAAAACTCACCTTTTCCCTGAATTCATTTACTGGCTAGCATCGGTTATGTATCCAGGGAAATGCTTTGTCAAGAATTCCCAAGGAGAAAATGTTTTGCAGGTGTCTACTCTATTAATCCGCCAAGCCCTATGCTATCCCGAGTCTGAGTCCTGCATTCAATTTTCTGAAAATTCACTAGTTCAATATTATGACAATCTTGCAGGGGAAGAATTCAATCAGTTCATGTTTCATTTGAAACCTGACATGAAGCAGTTTTAGCCAGATTGCAAGCAGTTTGATATGGGAGTTTCTGATGCTAACACTTGTCCAGTTTTGAGTCATATTGCAAAAATTCTGGGTAAGAACGATGATAATGCAATGGACAAATCAGTTCTAGGAATGTTTGCCATGATGATGAAGCCAAGAATTGTGCTGGATATTCCATCTTATTGGCAGGAAGAAATCAACTCACAGTTGATGAGCCTCTCATTAACAGGTGATGAAGATCCTCAAACACAAATTATTCAATTAAATACTGAGTTGCAGATGGCTGAAAGAGATAGAAAGAAGGCTCAAACAGATCTAGAGACTGTAACAAAATTGATGAAGGTCATGGAAAATGAAGCAGATAAATACATAATGGATTTTCGAAATGACGAAGCTGAGATTAAGAATCTCAAAGAAATAATGAAAGGTAATTTTTCATAAATACAAGCTAAAGATATCATTTGGATTGATATCATTTCAGAAATGAAGTCCAATTGGTGCTTCCTAATGATAATTGCAAAATAAAAAAGTCTTATTGTAGAATGTGAAGAACCAATTATGTCTGATAAGTTAAAAGGGATTAACAGAGCCATTTGGGCCAGAAGATTTATTGATTTTATCAATTCCAAATCAGATCAGGATTTAGAGGAAGATGATATGCAGGATAGAATGTTATATGCAGTGGAAATTAATAAAATGATTATTAGGAATGATCTCAGAAAGGTTGCATAAAAGAAACTAATGGAAATCAAAGAAGCAGTAAGTCAATTTCACAAATCTTTTGATAAAATGACAAGGGTAGGCCTTGGTATAGCATAATTTTTCACTCTCATGTGAATAATGATTATCTCTTTGGCCCTAGGCACCCTTTCCTTCCAGACTTGAACAAATTCATTAAAAACAATGTTAAAATCCCCATACGTGATTATGCCTAGATTTTTCCGCGTATATATGCGAGTCCGTTTGTACTTTTTCGCGTATGCCATTTAAATCACTAAAAAAATATATAAATTCCTTATTTTCATGGCAGGCTGATGGTTATTCCCGTAATTCGAGCACCCCAGCCTATGGCCCAACTGTTTCCAACTGCTGAAACTACTTTGAGGGAGTATAAAAGCCCCTCATGTGTATGGCCTAAGGGGGAGATAAAATTTATAGATATTATACTCTGTTGGATCCCTATTTCAAGTATGATGTTCCCGTGCCTCCTACACTTCCCAAGTATATTCAGGAAACCCTTGTTTCCTTGAAGATGATCATCATCCTATATGACATCTAGTGTGCACACATCGTGGAAGAATCCTAGCGAGGTGAGGGCTAAACGGATCCAGAGGACGGTCTACTCGAAGGCTATGGAAGGATTCAGGTGATCTCTCCACTTACTATTCTTGTACATGCCATTTATAATAAAGAAGAACCATCTTGTTCCTGAATATTCACGTGTCTATATATGTGTGAAGATTGTTATTTAAACATTCAGTATTGTTTATATGATATTATACATGAATTACACTGACATCTAGGAACAATATATGCTGTGCAACTAGTGTTTCGTGTTCGCTCTTTATTGATTTCCAGGTTACAAAGCACAAGGAGTTGCTGGGGGTTTGAACCCTGCGGGATCTACATCAAACGTAGGACTTTCAGATAAGTTCCGCAATTGATTAAATCTAGTTTTCAGCATAAAAGATAGGTTAAGTGAGTCCTTCTTGAATGGTATGCCCTTGATCTGTGAAGGTTGCCGACCTAAAAACCATTAGGGAGTTATTTCCCGAAACAGAAATGGCGACTTTGCTGGGGATCACACTTTTGTGATTTCCCTTTGGGTTGTTTCATCTGTCTTGAAGGTTTCCAACAATTTTAATCTTTTTTTCCAATTCAGTAAATATTTTTCCAGTCAGACTGAAGACTTGGTCTCTTGATCAGGCTTGACCTTTTTTTTTCTTATTTACCTTTTCATATGCGGTTTTTCTTCTGCACAGTCACGTATATACGCTAGTTTGTGTAAAGGAAGCCGCGTATACATGAGTTTCCTTTACAACAGTCGCGTATGCACGCTAGTTGTAAAACTACTAAAGTGCGTATGTTTGGGTAAATTTTGAAATTTTTGGGTTTAAGCTTTTTTGGTCTTGTCTGCCTATGGGGACTTGTTCCTGTGATATCTTTGAAGTCTCTAGATTTTGTTTAAAATGGTTTTATACTTGTTTCTCTCTTGATTTTCTGAAGACCGGATCATTTAGTGAAATCTTTGTTTATTGTGCTTGCGATTCTGGCTTGCATTAGGGAAAATTTGAGGTCTAAAATGGGCCTCCTAAGAAAAATATACAACAAAAATAAACTTTATAACAACCAATAGGATTCAAGATGATGATTTCAACCATGGGGGATGATTTACTATTTTTTAAATAAAAGGGTAAAAATATTAAAAAATAATAAAATAATAAAACTACTTTTTCAACTCGTATTTTCAACTTATCTCCCACAATTTTTACTAAAATTTCGAGTGGGAGTACTCGTTGGATGCAAAATTTAATTCTTCATCCAAAGAGTACCCATGTTGCATACTTTCAATGAACCCTGCTACATGAAAAATGAGAAATACATAAAAAAAACGTGATTACAATCATGTTTTTTATGTATTTCTCATTTTTCGTGTAGTAGGACCCATCGAAAGTATGCAACATGGGTACTCATTGGATGAGGAATTAAATTTCGCATCCAATGGTATATTCAGCTAAAGTGGGTTTAAAAATTTAGAATAGTTGAAAATATGAGTTGAAAAAGTAATTTTTTCATTTTTCCCTCTAAAATTTGATGATGTCATCAAATCTTGTTACATTTTTCCACTATTGTTATAATTTCATGGGAGGCCCATTTTTAGACCTCAAGAAATTCCCCTAATGACCACCAAGATATTTTTCTGAAGATTCTTGGCTGTTCTGAGTATTCAGGACAGAGAGCTTTTGCTTATTTTCTCTTTCCTAACTTTATGAGTTTCTTTGCATCTTGATTTTTGCCTCTTTTTTCATTTGGTTTTCTTGATTTCATTGGCTAGGTCTTGTTGCAATTTTCGAAGAGTCTCTTTTGATTCTTTGATGTCTGAGTTTGCCGCAAGTTTATGCTATTGTACTGAGTTGATTTGTTGAGTTTCTTGTCTTCCTCTTGCTCATACAAGTCCTACTACGAGAGTAGCATAGTTGGCTTAGAGCATCTTGTTGAAGTTTTGCTTGAAATTTGAAGTTGGTTTGGCTTAGTAATTTGATAGTTTCTTAGTTTTTGAAGTCTCTTTTCTTCATAAAATTCAAAATCCAAAAAAACATTTTTTGTTTCCCATTGCTTCTGTTTTGATTTATAGTTTCTTTTCATCTTTTTGAAGCCTTGTTGAAGTCTTTATTCTTCGGTTCTTGAATTTATTAGGAAGGGAGTCTTCTTTTGATTTCATTTTGTTATATTAAGTTTGATTTTTGGCATTTTTATACCTTGAGCTTCTGATTTGGAATTAGACTAGTGGACTACCAAAAAGTGATTGAACCTTGGTATCATTAGAGATTTCTCTTTGCTTTATTAGGTCTTGCATCTTAGAATTTGCATGCCATTAGTAATTTGCATTAGGTGCACATAATCATTTTAGTATTTTTCATAGTTTTCTATGTGTGAGGTCTGGTTATCTAAAAAGAAAAGTAAAATATATAGTCTCGTAGAACCTGTGTAGAAATCATTCTTCATCGAAAGGAAATCAGTGCATTTGCATATAGTTTGGTTTTCATTGGTTTCTTGTTGCATCATGCAAACATCATTGGTTTCATTTCCATATGCCCTTGACATAAAATAAAAACCAATTAAAATAAGCGATATAAATTAAAAACAACTAGCAATTTTTTTTAAAAGTATCATGCATCAAATAGCTAGGTTGTAGGGCCTTGGATTAGGTTAGTGGAGATTTAACTCTCCAAGGCCACTCAGATTTTGAAACATAGAAGTTTATTAATGAGCGAAATCCAACATCGTTAGGTGGACCGAGAAAGCTCTCCTACAGAGAGTCAAGGTGAGGAAAGTGTGGGCGGAGAAGAGATGTGCCCTTCTACGATATCTTTGAAATCTTGACCTAAGATCGTTCCACCAATTGCTGATATGGATTATCTTTATTTGTTGTCCTTAGTTTCCCATCCTAGGTATCACACGAGGTGACTACGGGGGAAATACCTATGGTACGAGGCGGTGCTTGTATCACTTCCAGTACTTATGGAGGTGCCCTTACAAAGCTTGGGTACTTACACATGAAAAGGTACATTGGAGGTCGGTGTAGCTACCTACGGTACCTTCGCTAGTGGATATGGGTCGTAAGTACCCCAGTTGCTTTCGGGAGGTCCTATTTCTCGCTTTCTGTATTTTGGTGTCCCGGTCTTAATGCGGGAGCATAAATACATTAGAAATTTTGAGGTCTAAAATGGGCCTCCTAAGAAATTATAAAATAATAGTGGAAAAAATCAAATAAGATTTGATGACATCATCAAATTTTAGAGGGAAAAATGAAAAAACTACTTTTTCAACTCATATTTTCAACTTATCTCCCAAAGTTTTAACTCAAATTTAAAGCGGGAGTACTCATTGGATGCGAAATTTAATTCTTCATCCAAGGAGTACCCATGTTGCATTCTTTTGATGGGTCTGTTGTGGATCATTATCTACATATCCTTTTTTTATTTCATTTTGAAATTTTAAAAGAAAAAATAAAAATATATATATAAGAATTCGAAAATGTGCTATAGTATGAAGTTGTTAATACTTTAGCATAAACAAAAAGAGGAACGCAATGTATTTACGTTATATATTTTTGAACCTGATTATCAACCTTATGTTGATATATATATATTTCAAGGTTAAGACCAGAAGCTTCTTGAGCGGAAGTCGCAATCACACAAAGGACTTACGAATAAGCTATTGCGGGGGTGAATTAGCCCGCGGTTATGCGTCTCGACCCCGGGTTGACCAGTGAGATCTTGAAATGGCGTGATCAACGGTTCGGATTGATTACGGGGGGTATGGATCAAACTTCTCCGCCGTACTCACAGACCCCCCGCAATGACGTCAGCAGCCAAGGTGGAAAATAGCTGTCACCCGCTTTCAACTGTTTTTCCACGTCATTCCTGTATTTATTGCGGATTTCCGTAGCCTATAAAAGGGGTTCTTCCGTCCCGTTTTGCTGTATAGGTGACTATTTGCCCATTTTATCCGTGTCTCGCCACCTTTGTCTTATCCGTTGTCCCGCGAATTGCTTTCGAATTCTTGTCAGCCATGGCGAAACGAGCATCGTTGTCTGGTTCACCTAGTCTCAATCCCCTCCTAGATAGTGAAAAGGATGTTCATGATACCGCATCATCCGTCAATCACCCCCTACTGCATTACCAAGTAACCCCGAACACTGACAAATCCCCTGTGTTCTCTGCTATGAAAAGTTCTGGTCTGTTATCCGTCTGTGTTCTGAAAACTCACTTCTTCCCCGAGTTCATTTCATGGTTAGTCTCATCTATGTACCCTGGCAAGTGCTTCGTCATGAATTCTCAGGGGGAAAATGTCCTACAGATATCAACACAATTGATGCGTCAAGCATTATGTTTTCCAGAAGATGAGTCTCTGTTACAGTTCTCCGAAGATTCATTAGTTCATTATTTTGAAGAACTATCAAATGAAGATTTCGGCCGTTGTATGTCATTTTTGAAATCAAATCCAGAGAAAACTTAATTTGAAGGAGGAAAGTTCAGTTTGGAGGCATTCAGTGTTCAATATAGGCCAGTTCTTAGCTGCATTACGGAGATTTTGGGAAGAGACGATGATCACGAAATTGATAAAGCAGTCTTGGGGATGTTCGCTCTGATGATGAAACCAGGGGTGGTGATAGACATCCCGTCTTTTTGGCAGGAAGTAGTAAATTCCCAATTGATCGCCTTCCCTCTAACAGGTTTTTTCAGATTTCCATCATTGGTGGTTTACTTATTTTTATATCAAAATGTTGAAGAGTTCATGAGTGTGGGTTTAAATATAGTTGATAGTAATAAAAATAAGCAGTCAGTTTTATTATGGACCGATATGGTTAGAAAGGAAGAGAACGAAGTCGGTCTGTTTGAATTTGCTGACCATTTCATGTCTATTGCTTATAAAATTCTGAATGGAACTCTTCCTCCATGCTTTCTGCCAAAGGCCTAGGAGTTCCTACAGTTAGGACCCAATTGTAAATTTGGCGATTGGTTTGTATTTGAATATTACTCTGAGATAAGGCTGTATAGAGTTAGTATTGAGCCCTATAGGCTCCCAACCTTTGTTCCCATGAGACTTTTTTCCCTGGAATTTATAAGGCAAAGTCTTAATGTAGACCAAGTTCATTTTCTACCCATGAAGAAAGGATTGATGTACAAGTTTCCTATGAGTGTACGCCCTTTTGTGGTCAACACAAGACAAGCTTTTGATGAAGTATCAAAAATATTGGAAGGGACACAGTTGTTGTTGAGAGAGAAATGGCCTTATGATCCACATGGAATAATTTCTTAGAAAAGGGTTGAGAATGGGTATGCTGCATTTTCCCATGTAAGTAAACCAAATTTGCAGAAACTGGCTAATCCAGGAGAGTCAGGTTCATCAAAGACCAGTATTCAAACACCTGCAATTTTGGAAAGAATGAAGGAATTGATTGAAAATTCATAAACTTTATTAATGCCAAGACAAATGAAGATTTAGGAGATATGGGGATACAGGATAGGTACTTCTATGCTAAAGAGGTAAATAAAATGATAATCAAAAACGACCTTCTAAAGGCCGCAGAGAAGCGGTTACGGGGAATT
>CM076577.1:737910012-738167596 GCA_034641835.2 Pinus albicaulis | reverse complement strand
AGTGCTGTTAGTTAACAAACACACCGGATATCAGGAAAAGAAAAGCACAATTTTATTTTTTTGAAGTGAAAAAAGAGGCAAATTGAAAAATGGGCGGAAAATGATTTTCGAAAATCTAATTTCATAAAAAAGTTCTCTAAAAAGTAAAAGTTATTCATTATTTCATTATTTTTTCAAAAAAATTCAGGGAGTGATTTGCACGAGAGACATACCTGGAGCAAGAGAGCACGAGAGCACTGTGGAGCACAAAAATACTTTCGAATGGCAGCACTATTCAGAAAATCAGAATTTGAAACATTTAGTGATTCACATAAAAACCCTGTAGTATAGTAAAATTGTTAAATTTTACTGTAATAATTGTTTTTTTACAGTTTCTATTAGGTTTAATACTTGCATAGTAAAAAATTTAAATTTTACCATGCTTTACTAACAAAATCATTTAAAAATTTAATTTGTATTTACATTTAATTAAAATTCAGAAAATAAAAAATAAAAATAAAAAAATAAAAAAATAAAAATAAAAATCCAATCTAACGTTAAACACTTGCTTCTTGTTTATGTGACTTCACAATTAGGGCTTTTCATTTTAGATTTATAGGTTTTGTATTACTATATATATATATATATATATATATATATATATATATATATATATATATATATATATATATATATATATATATATATATGACATCTAACTCATGGGATCACTTGTAGATTCAGATCCAAATCCATGTCGACCCTTGCACGATTGCGTTAAAAATGGTTTTTTTTAATCGGTGCGCACTGTTTAAAATAGTGCATCAACATGCGATTGTAGTATAGCACACCAAACACATACTGACAAAAAACATTGTTTGATAAAAATAGTTTTTTATTCATTTATGTTTATGTTAATCGGTGCTCTGGTATTAATATAACACACCGGGTCTCCTTATTGATAAAGATCATAGTATGGTGTTTCTACAGTATTGGCAGTGCATTTATAAGAACCTACTGCACCTCGTTCAGTGTGTAAGTTGCGAAAGGCACACCGTTTTCTTGATTTTTTTTTTCACCTAAAAGGTATGTGATTTATTTATAAAATATATTAATGAATGGTAAAGGTTTCATATTGATAAAGAAATGGCTAACAAGAGTTCAAGTTTGTGAAAATGTGAAGTTGCGTTACACTATTTGCCATTTTTTGAGAAAAAAATATCATTTTTAGAAGTTCTTCAATTTTCTGCAAGCCAAAACAATTTTTCTGTTTAGAATTTCAATTTATGATAAATATAAAACTTATCAGAAATTTTATTAGCTTTCAATTACTTTTTTTTTTGAATTTTTTTATTCACATTTGACATCTCAACTTAACATTTCTTTGAGTGTGTGTTCTTTAACAATCAAAGGATTCATAAAAATTCATGTTGAAATCCATTGGTGTATTCTTTGAAAACTTTGTGTTTTTGAGAAAAAAAATGTGTTACAACAATCTAGACAAAGTCTACTTTGATATCGTTATATTTACGAAACCAACTGATGCATAACATAATTACTAGAATTTTTTGAACTGAATCAATATAAAAAAAAATCATATTTTATATGTTTCGTCCCGCGTGAAGCTTCTCATCATATTAGTTATAAACTAAAAATCTAAAAACTACCCATTACAGACGACAGACCAATGTAATGCACCATAATTTTTTCAATTATTTTTACAATGTATTTTGGAAGATACATAATTTTGATTTCACTAAATCATAATGAATTTTAGAAATTGTTTGCACCCATTTTATTAAAAAATTAATTAAAATTAGTAAATATTTATAGAATTCCATAAAAGTTAGATTTCCTAAAAGTAGATTGAATTATGCAAATACTTGTCTTGGTTTCGAAAGTTAATTCATAAAATTTGATGGAGTTTAATCATTCCAAAGTTGAAGAAATGTGTTTAGAGCTGAGTTGCAACGTAGTTGCAGACATTTTACTTCGACCAAATTGTTTTTTTCCACTTCGTCCCGTTAGTTTTAATGACAAAAAAATTCAGCCTAGCTTTTTATAAAATTTTGGCCGACCTTATGCTCGTAAATTACGTCTGCCAAAAATTCAATGAATCCCCTCAAAAATAAATAAATTCACAACTATATAAATAGCCAAAAACGGAAGCATTATTTTCGCACATTTCTTCATTTGGGCTAAATTTGCAAAGGAATTTTTTTGGGCTTAATTTTCAAAGGACATTTTTTAGAGGTATTTTTTAAAGTTGCATATTTTTAAATTTTTTTGGGCTTAAATTTCAAAGGACATTTCTTGGAGGTATTTTTTAAAGTGACATTTTTTTAGAGTAAGTGTTTTGGGTTGAAGTAAATATTTTATAATGATTTTTAAACGTGATTTTTTGTCTAATTTTTTAAGTGAATTTTTTTTGTAGGACTCGGAATGAAATATTCTAAGCTTCATTTCATTTTTAAAAGACATTTTTTTGGTGGAATTTTTAAAGTGTTTTGGGTTGAAGTATGTATTTTGTGCAAAATTTTTAAAATGAGTTTTTTTGAAATTAAATCTTTTGTGATGCTTTTTTGAATTGAGTTTTTGTCTAAATTTTGATTGTGAGTTCTTTTTATAGGATTTTGAAGGAATTTTTTTGAGCTTCATACTAAATTATCATGGGAAATCAAAGGAGTTGCAAGAGAAAATATGATCGAACAAGAGACCATGAGGCTCGTAGAGAACAGGGGAGAGAATATCACAAAAAAAGAGAAAAAAATGCTCAAATATTGAAAGGGAAAAGCAACCTCAACCAGAAGTTGAAGCAGGTATGTAGATGTAAATATTATAAATTTGATATTTAAAATTTAACTATTGTATTGTGAAACTTAATTCTTATTTGATGAACTAATTTAAAAAATATTTTGCAATGTAAAGAGAGAGATATTCCTCAAAATATTGATGATGAGATAGAAAAATTTGAAATAGAAAGTGAAAGAGATATTGAACCAATGATTGAAGATGTTGAAAATATTGAAAGAAATTCAAGTGAAGAAATTGAATCACCGGGAATTTATATATATGTTGAATGTGTATTATTGAAATTATACATATTTATTAATTTAATTATTTACTGAATATGTAAACTCATCTTATAAATTTAATTCTAATATGTACATATGAAATCAATATCGATGATGAGATGTTAGAAAATGTTGACACTAACACATATGGAGATAAAAAAGATAACCATGTTATGTGATATCGTGTTAAGTGCATTATTGATATGTTCTTCAAAGATGAAAATGTGGTAGTTCAAGCCAAATTTTTGCAATGTCTCTTAACATCAAAGAAATTAAAAGAAGCTACGACTTTATTGGGTATTCGAAAATCAACAAAATATAACAAAATGAAGGAAAATGTGATACAAAATATAAATAGTGCTCTAAAGTCAATTAGAAGATCTAGAAAGAAAAGTGATTTAGAGTCTCATAGAGCAATGCAAATGGTAATGGTTTCATCAAGTACTAAAGAGAATCGTTTGGTAAAATCTATGGCAAAAGCATTAGGAACCTCACGAAAAACTTTACAAACATCAGAAATTTTGGTTGCAAATAGATGTAAATGATGAACTCGCTTGTTGGACAGTTATTTGTAGGCAAACATACAAAGATAGACTTGGAGAAGAAGTTTAAAAAATAATATATGAATATTGGATGAAAAATTCACGTGTTTCACCAAAAGCAAGGGATGTGATGCGACGAAGAATAGCATGAAATCAGTAAGAAGAACATGCAAAACATATCTTGGACACCACTCAGATAGAGTTTTTCAACTAGTTCATAGAAGAAAATTGTGAAATTAATGGCTTAATCAGTTCTTTTGTGCAATAAAAACCATGGTATGTTAAACCTATCACTGTACGCGACACTTGTTATCGTTATCATGTGGAATTTAAGTTATATTATGACACATTCCTTAATTTTGGTTAAAAAAAAATTGGAAACATTCACCTCCTCCTTCCACTATCCATGATTTCATATCTCAAATTCTATGTGCAAAAGAAAGCCATGAATTATTTTACCAAAAGAAATGTGTTGGTGGTAAAAAATGTGATGATTGTGGACATTTGATTTTATTTCAAAATAAATATCGTACTGATATAAATGATCAATCATTGTCCAACATAAAAGTGAAATGTTAAATATATGAATATATTCATATATGGATTGGTTCAAGTAGTACTAAAAGTGTTAAAAGAATTGATTTACAAGAAGAATATTTTTTGTGATAGATTTTTTGAGAAAGTTTGAGGCATAAATTTATAAAAACCCCAAGCATTCCCATAGAGCTCGATGGCAAGACTTAAAATTCAAAAAATCCCGCGAAGTTTTTCCACCAAGGACCATTTTGTCAATAGTTGATTTTGCAGAGAACTACACATTTCTTCCATAAAAATAAATATTGAGTGAATACTATCATTCTGACCAAGTCTCCATGCTTGTCCATATTCTATATAGACACGCTAAACAAAATGTTGATCATATAGAAAGCACTAGTGAAACCGACATGTCATTAAAGAACATCACTTTTATATCAATGACAATCGTACACATGATACATATTTTGTAGAACATTTTTTTGAAAATATTTATGACTCCTTGAAAAGTCGTGAAATAAAATTCAATGAACATTGGATATGGTCAGATGGATGCACAGGTCAATTCAAATCCTCATGATCATTCTTTTGGTTGTGTCATCTTCATATGAAAACCCACATTAAACATTGTTGGAATTTCTTTGAGACTGGTCATGGAAAAGGAGAACATGATGGTGCAGGGGCATGTATAAAATGAACACTTTGAAGACATCAAATGTTCCACTTTACAAACCAACTTGCCTCAGTTGAACAAGTTGTTCAATGGTGCATCGCTGCACTAAGCCATGAGTTAACCAGTCAAGGGAAGTACGAAGATACATGTACATATATATACAAATTAACTTTCATATATGTGTGTGTGTGTGTGTATGCATAGAACTTTAATATGCACATGATCTTATTTTTATTAGATTTCTAATTTTAAACATTGTTTATCACAATGATTATCTTTGATGGTATTTTGAATAACATATTTATATTTTTGTTTGAATTTTCCATATGGGTTTTTTTTGCATATTGGGGTCTAAGATGTAGAAATATCGATTGGAAATGACGTTGAAACAATAAAAGGGACTCAGAAATTGCATTCAATTAAAACAAATCAGTACCAAAATGTGCTTGCATTTGATAAAAGAAAATATTATTATTTTTGTCATGTTTTCTTGGACAACACTGAATCCAATGATGTTTGTGAAAACAAAATGTATGTAAAATATTGGCAACATACAGAATTAAATACAAAGGGGAAAATGTTCATTGCAAATTTTGAAGAAACGCAATCAGAGGAGACTATAGTATCATCTGAAGGTGATCAAGTTTATGATCTTGTTAGAGAAGGTAACATTTAAATTTCTTTCAAATGATAGAGATCTAGAAATAGATAATAAAATCAAGTACACATGTTAATTTTAAAGTTAATTTTTCATTTAATTATGATCTAAATTTATGTAAGATTATTTTATTGTGTAGGAGATGTTTTTTTTGTAGCTGCACCTATTACGAATGCAGAAAATGTGAATTATTATTCGATGCGTTGCACTGAATGAAAGATGAAATTATTGGAAAACTATGATGATAACGAGTTTATATATGAAAGAGGGTCTATTATACTAAAAGGTTATTTTTTCCAGCAAACTCATCAAATTCAGTATTTTGTTTACTTTCAAACCTATGAACCTGATGTCATAAGTTGTCAATATAATCACTTGGTGTGTGCAACACGCATAAAGTTGATAGAATTTCAATCAAATAAAAAATTGAAAATTAATAAATGGGAAATGTCAAAAGCCAATCATGAACGGATTATTGAAGATGGAATTCCATTAGAATTTTTTTGATTGAACTCCCCAACAATTTCTTCTCCTTGGATTCATGTTTTAGAACTTACAAAACTCAACTAAAAATTGTTAGCCTTTTTTTGTGCATTCTTAAGTTTTACATTATTATAATATGTATATTTTATGTTGTGTACAAGTGTTTGCATATGTACATTGTTTTGGTACATGCACATGAGTAATTTATACACATGTACACATACATATAGATTATCTGCTCTTAAACGATTTCATACATTCTCTGGTACAATTTATGTCATTATGTCATTATTGAAAAATGTACATGTGTACCTAGAATAGTTGATATAATGAAAATTTTAAGTTCTAATTTTTTTTAGACATCTATTAAGTAAATTATAATATTCATTCTTGAATGCAAAAAGTGTGGCACATGTTTTGTAATTTCCAATTTACTATCAACTGATATCCATAGTAGCTTTTCTATGTACATTAATGAAAAATGTTGTGTACTGGATATGTTTTAATGCAATTTTAAAATTTTATGATTGTTTGACACATCTATGAACACCTAGAATTTTATGATTTTTTTAGATATATACATCGATATGTATTGTATATTAAAACATTATAAAAATGATTTTAAATGCAAAATGTATGAATTAAATGCAAATTTGCTTTCATTGCTACATATTCATGATTGTTTTAAATGACCCATGATCATGTGCAAAATGTACACCTAAATGTTTCCTTTAATAGATGTTTGTTCTAATTATATAAAATTCATACATGTTCAAATGCATTTAGCATGTACCACATGTGTTTTGTAATTTTCAATTTCAATCTAGATTCATTTTAAATAACAAATGCCAAAACAACTTGAGCTTTAAAAATAAAACATTTAATCTAAGATTGAATATAAGTTAACACTATAACAACATGTCATCATGTACATGTGCAAAATGTAACAACTAAATGCAAACGTACTTCATTCATTGTTACATATATTCATGAACTTAAATATGTAAAACTATAGATACATGATTGTTTTAAATGACACATAATCATGCAAAATGTACCTAAATATCACATTTAATAGACATCTACACCTCATTATATATCATTCACACATGTTCAAATGCATAACATGTACCGCATTTGTTTTGTATTTGAAATTTCAATCTAGATTCATTTTAAATAACAAGTGATAAAACAACTTGAGTTTTAAAAACAAGACATAATCTAAGATCGTCTAAGCTAACAATATATAGAAACATGTGATCATGTATACAAAATTTAACAAATAAATGCAAATGTACTTCAATCATTTTTGCATATATTCATGAACTTAAATATGTAAAACCATCTATGATTTTTTAAAATGACACATGGTCATGCAAAATGTACCTAAATATCACCTTTAATAGACATCCTAATTATATAACGTTCATACATGTTCAAATGCATAACATGTACCACATGTGTTTTGTAATTTGAAATTTCCATCTAGATTCATTTTAAATAACAAATAACAAAACAACTTGAGTTTTAAAAACAAAACATATAATCTAAGATCATCTAAGTTAGTTCATTAGAACAACAGGTGATCATGTATGGAAATTGTAATAACTTAATTAAATGCATTTATGTACTTCAATCATTGTAACATATTCATGAACTTAAATATGTATTTAACCATCTATAATTGTTTTAAATGACACACGATCATATGCAAAATGTACACCTAAATATCACTTTTAATAGATGTATGTCCTAATTATATAACATTCATAAATGTTCAAATGCATTTAACATGTACCACATGTGTTTTGTAATTTGAAATTTCAATCTAGATTCATTTTAAATAACAAATGACAAAAAAACTTGAGTTTTAAAAACAAAACATATAATCTAAGATCATCTAAGTTAGTTCATTATAAAAACATGTGATCATGTATGGAAAATGTAACAACTAAATTAAATGGGTTTATGTACTTCAATCATTGTTACATATTCATGAACTTCAATATGTATTTAACCATCTATATATGTTTTAAATGACACATGATCATGTGAAAAATGTACCTAAATGTCACCTTTAATAGACATCCTAATTATATAAGATTCCCACATGTTCAAATGTGTAGCATGTACCACATGTGTTTTGTAATTTTCATTTTCAATCTAGATTCATTTTAAATAACAAGTGACAAAACAACAAGTTTTAAACACAAAACATTTAATCTAAGATCATCTAAGTTAACATTATATAACAACATGTGATCACATGCCAAATGTAACAACTATCCAAAATTTAAAATCATTCAATAAAATTTAATGTAATTCAACTATCCAAAATGTAAAATATCTTTAAAATTTATATCATGAACAATAAAAATAAATATAACAATGCATAGTGTTACAAGTATCAAGTTATATAGAAAAGTAAATATGACTGCATAAATAAGACTATCTATATAGAAAAGTAAATAAGGCTATCTATCAAATAAAATGTTTCATGTGCATCAACAATAAAATAGAGAATTTGGATGTCGTGTATTTTCCAGCAGTGTCTTGAGCCTCCTTGTGCTATCATATGATGAATGGGGAACCTACAAAATGTATAAACATTAAAACTTAATGTTTTAAAATTGAATGAGAATGTAGAAATTCATTTAAAAAAAAAAAAAACTAATTCATGCAATACCTCATGTAGTTCCCTCTCCATTATCCCGTGTTAGTCGTCCATCAATGCATCCTCCATGGTAAACTGTACAATATACATTTGATATATATATATATATATATATATATATATATATATATATATATATATATATATATATATATATATATATATAAATTCAAATGAAAATGCATAAACTAATGCAATAATATTTTTAAAAAAATTAAAAAACTTCTTGTTAAAATTGTTTGGATGTTCCTATCTCCATCATACACTCCATCGCTAAAGTCCTCAGAGAACGGAAATCATCTCCACAAATCTAAAATTCAAAAAATTTAAAATTTTAAAATAACTCAAAATCTAGATCTCATTTTTTAATGAAAATTTCACTTCAATTTATAACTTAAACATAAGTGAAAAATTGAATACTTCTAATGGTGGATTTGGAACATCTCCTAAGAGGGAAGAAGAGGGTGGCTCCAAACGAAAATCATCTCCACAAACCTAAAATTCAAAAATTTTAAAATTGTAAAATAACTGAAGATCTAGATCTCATTTTTTAATGAAACTTTCACTTAAATTTATAACTTAAACATAAGTGAAAATTTGAATACTTGTGATGGTGGATTTGGCACATATCCTAACAGGGAATAAGAGGGTGGCTCCATTGCAAAAACATTGAACGAAATCAGAATTTGTTAACATTTAATTATATACATACATGTGTACACAATAATTTATTTTAAAAATGTGTCATCATGATACCGATATAATAATAGAATAATAATTGTACTTCAACATCATGAACACTTAAAAAACACTAACATTTCCCAACATATCATCTTGATTATGAGAACCTGAAGCTTTGACCATGATATTATCAAAAAACAAATTCACCAAGCATGTTAACTGCAAATGGTGAGCATATGATACATTTTTGTTAGATTATCATATACAAATAAACATGTATATGTAAATTACAAATTACATTAAAATATTCACCTTAACCATTAACACATACCAATCCCATGCCCTCTTCCTCATGAATAATTAAGTCATGCCAACCATTGTGACAATGATTTGCATATCTTCTAAGATCTTCAATACTCATGTTGTCTATCGCATCATCTGTATGATACACAAAATTAGCATGCACATTCTCTTGTGCTCTTTTTCGATTCAAACCAATATCAATTCCACCAAGTCTAGTCTGAACATTGTCTATGATGGCATCCCTTGCTTCTCATCTAATTTGAGAAGTGGCATCCATATCTGATCGCAAATTTTCCACACGAAGAAGTCGGCTTACCAATGGTGGCTCGGGACAAGGCAATCCTAATCTATTGAAACACATTCTCCTGAACTTGAAGAAAATTTGTTACACTGAAGCTTCAAATTCGAAATTTTTGAGGGACAAATTCGAAAGACTGGTTCTAATGTGATTTCACAGCTGTGATACCATGTAGAAATTTGATACAAATTGCAACTGCTCAAGATTTCTAATTGAAAACAAGAGACACAATTGTACTCTACTAATTTATAGAATAGAAATCACAATTTAGAACAACACGCATAGACATGTAACAAGAAAAACCACAAGTACACAATGATTTCTAGGGGAACCGAACTAGGAAAAAACCCTCTGCTACTTTTCATTAATTCAGATGAAAAGATAAATAATTACAATGTCTTGCTTCAACTCTGAAGCACACCATGCTCTACAATCTTGTTCTCCTGCTTCCTGACTTTCTTTGGCCAACACTTAGCCAATTCAAGTGTTAGCCAAGCCCATATTTCCTTACACAATCCTAGAGGAATTAGCCCGTAAAAAATAGGAGGAATTCCATATTTCCTTGTGCAATATCTTGAGGAATTGATCACTTGATCAATGAAAAAGCATTTCACACTTAATAGTACATAATTATACAAATGTTCCTTTTGCATCCACTCAACTAGGAAATTCAAATTCCATGAATGACTAGGTCTATATTTAGTCAATTGACTATTTAAGTGAGATCACTGAGCTAACAACAATATTATTTACTCAATTGACCTTCAACTAACTTAGCTAATGACTAGAGCTCAGTTACCTGAGTTAAACTAACAATAACTCAACTAGATTGCTAAATCTTAACAATCACTACATGCACAACTCTACTTCTAACCTATAACTCGAATTCACTAAGTAAACTAGTAGAAAAGGCCATGTTGCAAAAGTTAACTACCTTCAAGTTGTCTTGTTGATATGGAAATTTGATTTACTAAATTTTACTAAGGCATGAGTCCAAAGTGAGCCTTTTTCTCGCTACAATTTTAACAACCTATGCCAAAATGTTGTTGTTGTGTTAATCGAGGACTTCTTGTTGTTATTGATATTTATCTCTCGGAATTATATTATATAATATGATCCAACAATGATTGGCACTCTCGCTCACGATGAAGAGTTATTCTATGATGTAATGCTTTGGTTACTAATGAAAAGGAGTTGTGGGAATTATCTGTGTGCTTGAAAATTATAATGGATTGTCAACCCCTTTTAAAAATTTTAAAACTTGTAATGTTCTTTGTGATTTTTGTTATGTTGTGCCATTGTTCTTGTTCGAGTATGTTATGTCTACAAGTGCGAAACTTATGAGATGATTGTATGTAATGGGCTATTTATTGTGTTATTACTTTATACCTCTCCCTGATCCTTTATCTTATTAAGTCTCAGTAAGCCTCAAATGAGATGCCTCTCTTTCCTACAAAGAGAGGTGAAAATGTTGACAGATTACTAGAATATGACATACTATTTTGTTATCACCTTGTGCTTGAACCTAGAGTCTAAGTCTGCCTATATTTTAAGCCAAAAAAATTCAATGTGAAATTGTAGATTACACTTGTTAGCCTATATCCATTCATCATGAACACATTTACATTACTGGCATGGGAATAAAAAGTAGGAATTACACTAACCCCCCTCTAGATTTTATACAACCCTTCATTCACATCATCAATATATACAATAATTTTTACATTAGAATATCAATACAACTACATATATACCTCCCAAATTTTTTCCTCCAACTCCCACATCACCTTTTTAAGGCTATAGTGGGTGCATTAGATCTTTATCTACCTTGTGACATTGTTCTTCAACATAATGACCTCCGTGTCTAGTCTACTCATTAGTTGTACCCATAAGTGTTCTTCTAGTTCCACTTGTATTAGTGCCCATTCAACAACATTTTTAGGATCACGCACATACTTTGTCAACTATGATGAAACAAACATATTATGAATATTTATGGTAGCAATAAATTGATTCATGAATAGAATTATGTCTTATCTTATCCAAGATCTCGAAAGGACCACAATATTTAGCTCCAATTGAGTGAAAATCCCCAGCTTCAATGAACCTCCTTTGGTTTCACCTTTGAAAGCATATGCTTCCCAACTTTACAATTGCTTAGTTTTATGGATCTGTCTTTATTTCTCTTTTTTCTATCATGTGCTACCTTCAAATTTGACTTCTTGTAAAACATTTGTACTTCTATTTCTTTAAGTAATGCTTCCTCAATTATTTCCTAGTTTGTTATATTATATCAACTACCTAGAGTATTTCAATTTTTCCTCATATAATGTCTCAAATAGACTTATCTTTAGTGATGCTTAATATTTAGTAATATAAGAAAATTAAACTAAATGCAATGATCCTATCACTTTGATGGCTTATTCATCACACACATTCTTTGCATATCTTCAATAATCACATAATTACTCTCTTTCTTTACCTATATTTTGTGGATGATAGGTTCTACTGAAGTTAATATTTGTGCCAAAACCTTTGAACAAAACATTTGAACTATCCTACACAAAAGTTTGATGAAAAGTTTAGACCCCTATTTGAAATAATTACTTTAAGTATATAGTGCAACCTAGCAATTGTTTTCGAATAAATCTATGTTATATTATGACCAATCTAATTTATTTAAAGTGATCAACTTTCCTTAATTTTTCCACAAGTAACATTATACAATCAAATTGCCTTATCATCCTAGCCAACTTAATGACAAAATTAATAGTTACTTCCCAATTTGATTCTAATAACAAATTTATAAATTTTTATACTTAATCTCTAGTCTTTAAACATTCTATACACTTAAATATAAAAAAAATCACATATTTTTTTTAATTTTTTTTTAATAACCAAACAATAAGATTAAATTTCTTTTTATCCTTATACGAATTTAATTTATTAGGAATAAAGGAAATGAAATCTATTTTTTATAAATAAACATGTTATTATCATTTTTGTATTGGTATATGAACATAGCCTTTCATTTTGTTTACGACAACTCCAATTTATTTAACTCTATTTTAGTGAAAAAATATATTCTTGGGTTTCCTTATATTGCATAATCATAAACAAAATGAAAAGGTGGGCAGAATTGTAGTTAATGACAACTCTACCTTATTAAAGAGATCACATAATCAATATAAATGGCAATGAATTTCGTTAAATAGATTTCCATGGAATTTATATACTTATAAAAGAACTATATAGTGGTGACCTTGTAGAAAATTTCCAACTTACATGATGTACTTTACGAACGCTCTACATTTCACGTCACAAATATGATCCCCCTAATTCAGGAGATACCTTTTTATTTTGTATAAAATTTATAAAAATTTGAAGTGTCCCTCCAATAAATGAAAGAATACAAAATATCTATTTAATGATGAATGACAGTGATGGAGTTGTCTATCTAGGAAATGGAATAGCCTGGACAGTAGTTCTTTTGTTGGAATCCGGTCAACTAAAATTCAAAAAATCAGGAAGTTGGAGTGTTTGGAATCCATTTTTTATAGTGGAAATGGATTCAGCACTATCAAAAACCCTTAGGGAATTCAAAATACTAAAGTTTAACAACTATAAACAAGATTCTGATAAAATATTTGCCAATTTTTTTCAAAATCTTTGTCGAATTCTGGGCCAAAACATTGACTACGGCGAAAGGAATTGCTCAGCAGCTTCGGATTACCAACCCCAAGTATGTGAGACTGGAGGCAAAACTATCACCGCAAGATGTGCTTACTTCTCCTGCCCACAACCTTCGCCTGTCATGGTGCACTCTAAAGAAAGCGCGTTCGTTCCTTCGTTTAAACTTTAAAGTCAACGAAAGCGATACGGTCAAAAGATGTCGCATGATGCCATTAATATTCAATACCATCCACCGACATTTCATAATCCTTGCGATGGACACGTTGAGGAGAGTATGATCTGGTCCTCTGAATCTTTCCCTGCTTTCCAAGGTAATGTCACCGGCTAAAGCATCGAGATCCTGATCTGGAAATTTATACTTCAGCAATAGATCCTGGCCATATGTCTCCATCATCTTCTGCATGAGCTCTGTAAAGCCAATACCTCTGTGGGTCGTGACAATACGAGTCTCACCCCCCACATACCTAAGGGCACCATCACTTCGTCTTGGAAGAACTTTGCCACCAAAACTACACACAACAGAAAAAGATTTACTAAAGGTACAGGTGTATGGAGAGTGGTAAGAGATTGAAAATTTGTACTTTGAGATCAAATGTAAAAAACAAACAGAGTCATCAAGATGTATGGTGAGCTTTGGCATAAGCAGTTATTCCAGTTTATAAAAACTTCTAATCATCAAAAGGACATTTTTTAGAAATAGGAAACCTTGAATCCATGCTAGAAATGACAACATTGGGCTATCATCCCACTTGCAGAAAATTATCATAACTGAGAACATCATTCACCCAAACCAGAAAAAGGAGGAAATACAAAGATGAAACAAGTTAGAAAGTCCTTAAGAGTTTGAATGCAACCATGCATTCAAAGGAAACCATGTGATATTTTGAACTTCCATATTGTTCGTGCAGATTAAAAACTTGGTACATGACAGAAAAGCATTTCCTACCCAATCATATTTCATTTGCTGCAAGCTTAAGGAAAACGAAAACCTTTATGAGAATAAATTGGACTAGTATATGTTCCCCCACAAAGACATCTATTAGTTCATATAGTGAATGAGAATGCAATGTGTCTACCATGTATCAATGGATAGTGACACTCACTGTCTGTAATAGTATTTTTTACTGAGACAAGATTTTATTTTTATTTGATGCTACTTAAAGATTCTCGGAGATTTAGGGAAACAGAAAAAAACAATGAACTCAGACTACACCACCAACCTAGAAATGATGAGAATATAACTTTATATACCTTTTTCTTCAGTGCCAGAGCATTTTCTAATTCTTCCCTTTGTCCAGTCTGTTCACAAGCAATAAAAGTTAAAACCTTTAAACACTGTGCATATAATGGAAAAATTAACAGCACACAATTCCTCCATTTCTACAATATAGTTGGGAACAGTACTAGCACTGCATGCATTCATGTGAGGTAAATAAAATCTGTGAAAGAAGTATAAATATAATACCAATTCTAAAAAACATCACCAATAAGCTAAATGTTTTAACAGGAAGAGTTGAAAAAGGACAGTTTCTGATTAGGATGAGAAAGAAGAGTCTTACAAATGGTACTCCTGAACACTATCTGAGTACAATAGTTCAATTAACAAGTACAGTGTAACTATGCTATTCTAGGGCTAGAAACTAGCAAGAAAGAAAGAAAAAGTTCTTAACTGCACTTTCCATCTTCAGCTTCAATTAAACTGCTAGAACTGTATGAACTTGAAGAATCTTTGATATGCAGTAACCAAGGATTGCACTAAAATTAGTAGTCCTTGTAGAGTGTCAGTTTAGAGATAATATGGAAAAATTCTTAATTCCAATCAAGCTTGCTTTCATGCTCCAAAATACCAGATTTGATCTCCATTTGTAGGTCTATTATTTGATCCTCTGCGAAATGATTCCACAAATCCAAAGGAAGCATCACATGGTATTCCAAATCCCAAGTTTCTGATCATTTCCTGGGATTGGGGCTAGAAAGGTTGATCAAATACTTTTCTTTCATCGCAAAATATACCTTCTCTCATTGACTGATGCATACTTCCACCGGATTGGTTCATGCCTCCACTAGATTGGTGCATGCTTCCACTAGACTGGTGCACACTTATACTACACTCACTATTATTGTTGCCCACCATAACAACCTGACCGTAGAAAATATCTTCTGGTGTAATTCTGGAAAAATATTCTTTTGGAAAGGTAGGTTCTGTGATAATTTCAAGTGGATTATTACCACTAACAAACTGGGTCGTTCCATTGGTAGAAGCCTTGTTTTGTTCCACACTACTATCATACAAAGCCAATAGCTCATTTATATGCTGCTGAGTTTTAGCAGGCATAATAAAAATGCCAGTATTAAGAGGATGAACAGTTTCGTTCCCCAGGGATGCTAACTGTCCTCCAATTTTTTATTCAGAAACACCTTTCTCTTGCAAATGAGGATGATCAGGTTGTCCCACAGATGTGTAGAATGTGGAAGCATTAGTTTCACATTCTAGTCTCTGAAATTCCATCCCTCGCACATCTGTTCTGTAAGGACAATTAGACTGATGAGCATTCCTTGAGTTCAGGTCCAAAAATCCATTTTTGCGCTTATGATGCTGGCACTGCTCATATGGGCATGTATAAATCTTCTGGTCTTGCATCAACAACACTTCAGGTAGTTTCCTCTTTCTATTCATACTGGCATCTTCTCCAATTCCAATAGACAAAAGGGTATCCTTTGCATCAACCATGTTGAAGAAATCGAAGTCTTGTGCTTCGTCTCCTTGTCCTTCACTTTTTGGACATGCTGAATTAGGGACATCATCAACACCTTCCACATCATACTCACTGCTGCTCCTAGATGTTAAAGTTAATCCATTTCCAAATCCTTCGACACTTGTGAGAAGGCAAGTATTTGGATTTTTTTGTCGAGCCAATGCCTCCCACTGGTTGAAAAATAAAAGCCATGTTGCACTCTACTTTGCTGTCATCTTATCCTGCAAACATTTAGACTGCCTCACAAGTTTGTGAATTTTTGCAATATTGGGAGACATGTGTTTGATTACAGCAGTGAGAACACCAACCTTCCAAGCCTTTTCAGATCATGAGGCTTTTTATAAGGAAGGACTTGTCCTTTAGGCAAACTCATTTGTTGCCACCAGTCCTCATTCCTAGTTGGCCACCATGTGGGAGGAACACCCTTTTCCAATGGGTATCTCCTCTGAGGAGGATCGCAATGCTATATTAAACCAGACAGTAAAGAATCCAGAGTGGTATCCTGGAGTTTGTGAAGAGTATGAGGAGTTGAAACAAAAATTTCATTAAACTCATCTTTCCCGGGTGTTGAGTTTTCTACTTGATATTTTGATATTGTAGCAGGACCATTTCTATCAAAACCTAACCTTCTCCTTCCACCAGGCCTTGAGATTATTAGAAGCACCGCTCACCGGCTTCCCTTTCTCTGGAATTATACCATATACAAAACCCTGAGCCTTACAAACCTCCATCATCTTTAGCATGTACTTCAAAATACCATCCTATGCCCTCGACATCTTCTTTCTTCTCGATTACTCTTGAGATTGCCTCTGCTTTGCATCATCAACGAAATCATTTCCTTTCTACTGCTCCTTCAAGCGTCGAAGACTGATCCGATCCGATGCCTTCTAGAAGCTGTACACATTACATTTCTTGGTGGCAATAGAGTAATGAAGCCACTCAGGCGCCAGGTACTCGATCATCCCACGCACCACTGTTATGACCTGCATCATGTCGTTGTTCAGGAGCTTCGACATGCCGAAGTCGGAGAGCCTGGGCATGAAGCATTTGTCCAGTAGGATATTCTGAGGCTTTATGTCCAAGTGCAAGATGGCTTCTTTGCACTGCTCGTGTAGATAAACCAGGCCCCTCGCAGTCCCCATGGCCATGTTGTAACATTGTTCCCACGTCAAACACTCTCTGTTCTCGTCCGGACCCGAGAAGAGCCATTTATCCAAGGAACCATTGTCCACAAGCTCGTAAATTAGGAGCCTCTCGTGGGAATCGGCGCAGAATCCCCGTAGTCTCACCAGATTCATGTAGCTGATGTTGCATATCATTGCTACTTCGGCTCTGAATTCCTTGTAGCCCTGTCTTGGCCTGTCCAGCTTCTAAAACTCATTAAAATGACAGGTAGCAAATGGGAGATATAGGAAATTTGGAATCGCCAGAGGAGTCGCAACTGCTTGGAAACTGCCAACAGGTGGCAATTCTAATTGATGGTTGAGCATGATTGATTCATTTAACAAATAATCTAATGGCACATATTATGACAGAAAGGCACTTAGGAAAGTTGTTTTCAAATAGTGATGCCTTATGGCATAATTAATAACTGAATATGTCATTGGTCATAGTAGCACTGCTGTGCAATTTTTCCGCTCATATGAAAGATGTTATTTCGGGATCAGAAACATAGAGTCCATTATGGCTAGTTAAAAAATCTACAAAATAATTTAGAAATTTTGGTAAAAATATGAAAAATTTTAGTACAAATCCTTCAAAATATAGATTATAATTGCCAAATTTCAAAATTTTGAGTGTTTCAGACATTTTTAATAATACTGATTTTTAATTTTTTTTTACCAAATTCCAAAAAAACAACTCTTACTCACATTCCAAAGTGTTGATTCAGTAAGAAAATAATGGAAATCAGTGTTGGAATTTCATTAATTCGATGGATTTGAAAATTTCGTCATTTATTTTCACAAATGCAATAAAAATTGTGGAATGTTTATAGTTTTGAAAAATTTTGAACAATATTTAATGGGTAAGACGCTCTCCTTCATTTTTATTGTTTTAACAACTTTTACTTTTAACAAAGAAAAATGTTGACCTAAGCTTTCTCATCAAATTTCATTCATAATGCGAAGAAAGTTCTTCAAAAATTCTATAGTTTATTATTTTATTTAGATTTTCTAAAAAATTATGGTTTATTATTTTGATTAACAATTAATTAGTAATTGCACTATCTTTATAGATATGTCTATAAAATTATTAAATTGAAAAACTTATAGTGTGTTGCACATTGTATTAGTGAAATTCCGATATTTTGAAATAATTGTATTTATATTTGTAGTGTGGTGAATATGAGTAGAACATTAAAAGAATTAAAAACTTGGGATGAAAATAAACATTTACAAAACTTACACTAGTCATCAACAACTCATTAAAATAAGTTTTTTACAAATATATTTAAATTTTTATAAATATATTCCATTTTTTTAATAAATATATAAAAAAATTTCAGCCATATTCTAAAATCTATTGAAATAAAAAACTAGATTTCTAAATTTACATAAAGTGAAGCTTTGAAAATTTTGCACACCTCATTTGCTATAGCATCATTGAAAGTTTTGTCATTTTCTAAACACCCAATATTCAGGTTTAAGTCTAAGTTTGTAAGGGGAGTAACATTATGAGAATTCGTGGTTGCATTTTATACTATGCCACATATTATAAGGATGATGATTGACTGATATCATGCATTGGTTGAAGTTGAAACTCAATGGACATGCTAGAAAATAGAAATCCTCCATGTTAATAACATTTCTATTTGCAGTGACATAAACCCATGCTGTTTTTTTTTTTGAGAGATTTGCATGCAAGTAATGTCGTGAAACCCATGCTGTTTGTTTCCTTAGAGATTTGCATGCAAGTAATGTCATGAATTGTCTCGTCTTTTTTGGTTGGGATATTTTAGAAGTACTACTATAGTTCTTATTTAATGATTATTTAATGATGGGAGGAAGAATTAAATCGAATTATAATTATACTAGTAATTGCACCACATGGTTCAAAGGAAACATCGTAAGGTTGTGGTATAGGAAATAATAACATATAAGAAGGAGGTAGTGGGAACTTTCTCGACTCCAACTGATCCTCCAGAATAAGGGGTGGAGAATTAAGTTTACTGGACCTCAAATCAAAATATCCATATTGGGTAATTGATGTGGAACAACTTCTTTGTTATTAATTACATGTAAGAAGTGTTTTTTCATAATGGATGAGACATTTTGGCCAAAGTACTCAAGACCTCTATATGACCAAATCTGATTGTTTTTTTTTTTTTTTTTTTTTTTTTGCATGAAGGACGCACTTGGTTTTTATGACCAAATTGGGCAGACTTCACCCTTCCATGAAATTATTTGCTTCTATCGCATTCGCAATGTTTAATTCCTCTTATAGTACTCCTAGAACTCTGACTCTGCTCTACAGCTAGAATTATTTAATGGAATAAAAAGACATGTTGTACTTCATAAGAGACTACTAAGAATCTTAAGTATGGTAAATCCACATTCACCTGTCATTTGAACATAGAGCATAGAGTTATCTTAATCCTCAATTTTATGGATAAGAGACATTCGGGCCCTTTTTACCCCTTGGGGATGATTAATTAATCTCAGTTCAGATAATCTATATATCAATCAATTATCTACAATCATATTTCCATAATTCCTCTTTGAACGACCAATATTCCACTTCTTTGGAACTTTTCACCTCAGTTAGAAAAACAAACATCATGAAGACCCAAAACTAAGAAGAAAAAATCAGCTCATAATCAGGGAATCTAGTGACTTTTCTAAGGATCATAATTCAAGGCTTTAGTGCCATTTAAAGATAATTTATTTTCCCATCAAATAAAAAGCAACAATCAAATTTTGTAGTGACAAGAATGGGAACAAATTTTAAATGTAATAACTCCCTTCCCTAGTGATAGTACAATTTTTTTTTGAAATGAAAATATTTTCCTGAATTTTTAAACAATAGATTTCTCCCCAAGTTACCCTTTAGAGATACTTTTTTTTTCAACTGATTGCAATAGGTAAGTGTCTTTTGTCTAGTATTTTCTGAGTCCTCCTTGCAATTGGAATGTTTCTCTTCCCATAACTCTATCTCAGGTTATAATTCTAGCTTTCTCTTGTTTATGAATAAATTGCCTCTATATCACTATTGTCTGTCTCTTTTTGAGCGTTTGCTTGAATCAGTGAGATAATGTAGCTCATATGGATTCCAAAATCCTTGAGTAACCCATTTTGTGAAGAGTCATCTTCTGTTTTTAATTCTACTTTTTGGTCCTCCATAGCCTTGTCAACATCGTTTCCTTCTAAAGAATCATACATTCTTGATAAGTATCCATTTTCCTTATTTTCTTCTTCCATATACTTCAGATCTAAATGAATGGAACATGAGATAAGCTTCGTGACACTTTCCAAATTCTAAGATTTTTCATTGCACTTCTCATGTGTATGAGGGAAAATGGATTCCATACATTCAACGTTATGCCTTTTTATGGCTTGTTGTAAGGTTGGAAGCTTCTCTTCGCCATGTCTCCTTTCTTCTGTATCCTTGACTTTGATACAAACAATTGTTACTGACTCCTTTAAAGGTAAATTTAGTGTTATTTAAGAAATGAGAATTATGAACATTCATCATTATTGCTCAAGATAAATCATGTCCTGTGAAATAATTTAGAAATTTAAAAAAGATCACATATTTTAAAATATTTCATTATTGATTTAATTTTTTAATAATACTCATGAATTATAAAACAATTGTAACATAAATAATATATAACAAAAAATTCTGGATGCGGGTGACAGAACTAGCACGTATGACACTCATCTCTCCCACACCTCGAAGGATGGAGATCTTCTGTGCAGAGCCTCACCTGCTGCAGATCCTCAAACTGTTAGCCATCCGCACGAGACAAACATGATAAAGTATGATGATGAAATGTTGGGTACAACATTACCCCATACAAGGCACCCCCTGCCACTCTCACCATAAATTATTAACATGATTGATCTGTCTATCAACCATCACCCTTCCCTTGAGCTTGCTCAAGAAATCGTCTATGGCACGCAGTTGCGTGAAAATATTACTCATTACCATCCCCCTCGCATGTGTCCAATACCATTTAAAAGAATGAACCCTCAACCTTGAGAAACTCACAGTAAATTCCCTCTGCCTTTCCTTTTGATTCTCCTTTGGCTCTTCCCCTATTCCATATTGCCACACAACCCTTTACTCATCATTGTGCTACGCAGTCCCCTCTGGGTTGTGACTTCCCATTTTGCGCACCTCTTCCCTGGCCCTTCTGCTCCCTCGGTCCTCGACACTGTGTGCCCCCCTGTCGTGCACCCTTCCATTGAAGGCTCTCCCCTGCAACATTGTTCAATGGTCCCCAGACTTTGTCGAAGAACCATATGCAATGGACAAAGAGGGGCTCTCCCTGGCCGTTATCACTAGGGAGAGGACAACTGTTTCGATTCGGTGGAAGGCTCCTCCTCCGGCAGTTTTATGAGACAGTGTCCCGATCTTGAGCAAGATGAAGAAGCTCTTGTACAAGCTGCATAGAGAGGTAGGTGCGGCCCGTGGAAGTCTACCATCACGCATCAGGCGCACCCCCTGCCTCACAAGACGGATCCGCTGCCGAATTATATGGAGGAATATGATGATTCAGATGTCTGGGTGATGGAATCTGAAGGCCACTGGATGCACGTCCCTAATGCAGAGGATCTGGAGTCCCCCATCCTCTGCACACCTGTCCCCAACTCCAGGCATCCAATGGCAGAATCTAACGAAGTGGCTGCACAGGTGCTCGCTTTCCCCACAGAGGAGGAAGTCCCTGATAGAGATGATGATAAAGATGAATATTGAGGCCTGCGAAGCGGCACAGTTCTTCCATGTTTTTTGTCAAGCATGCTACCACCAATGTTGTACCCTTGCTTCTGTTTTTTTTGTAATATCTAGATACATTAGCATTGTTGCCCATATTATAATTTTCTGTTTCAAGTACTTTCCTGGCTAGCTTCCTCCACCAAGGCAACCCTTAAACCACGCAACTAAGGCTGGAATTCGCTAAGCACAGCTTGCCAACCCCACCTGTATCATATGTAATGTTTCTTTCTCGATTTAATAGAATAGATTAACTTACCAATATATATATATATATATATATATAACAAAAAAAAACCATGTATTTTTGGAATAATAAAATAGTTGTAACAAAAATAATACTAAAAAAGAAAAATTATGTATATTTGGATGTATGAAAATTTAGATACATTATATTAAGTAAAATTTTAAAAGAATAATGGTTATAAACATTTAAAAATAATTTTATTAAATAATTAGTTTAGATCCATAGTTAAGATTGATTTAGGCCATCTTAGTTCCCCCCTATAAAGAAAGTACATTCCACATTAATACCATGGGCTGTATTTATAGTTTATCATTATTTATTTTATTATTTTTATTTTTTATTGTATTTTGACCTAGTTAAAATGTTCATATTTTGATCTAGTGGCCTAAAACATTTCAATCGTCTAACATTTTATCCAATGGCTCAAACATGGACACAGTGGCAACTAGGGGAGTTGGTTTCAAATAGTGACGCCTTACGGGGTCATTATTAAATTATTAGATCTCAAACCTTAAATTTGGTTGTACTAGAATGTTTTCCATTCTCATTTTATTCATCATATTAATTGTATATGTTTTTTCATGAATTTCTTTACATTTATTTGAATTGCAATTATTATTACATCATTATTTTAAGTATCTTTTATACAATATTAATTCATCATATTTCTTTTTGCGAGTGTATTATTTTTAGTGATATGCTTTTGGAATCACAAACCAATGATAATATAATTTTTTAGAAAATTTCAATGGGTTTTGAGTTTTGGTGTCTTTGTGATAGTTCCAAGTGACACATGCATTGTCCTTAAAAGTCTTGGATACAAAACACTTTAATAGATGGTTAAAATTTTTGCTTTAAATTTTACTCTATACATTTAATGATTTTTCCCAAGTGAAATTCCATCTATTTGATTAAAATTAAAGTTTTTAATGAAATTTAGGCTAAAAATTTTCAAAACTTCATTAAAGAGAATTTTGCAACCTAATTTATGATTAGAGTTATGCATATGCTTATATTTTGTTGGTTTAAATATATATAGATTTCCACCAGTCTATAACAGGTTTTCTTATATTTTAACCCAATCAAATTAATTGGATCTCAAATTTTTTCAACTGTTGGCAATATATGACTAATTAGTTAGTATAAGTCACTCATTAGAAGACCACCAACTTTTAATTAAAATAATTTAAATTTACATAAGAAAAGAAAAAACATTTACTACTTTCATTCTATTATTTTTTTTCACTTCTTCCATCATTTTGGAAATTAGTATAGCTACTGACGAAAAACCATAAATTTTCAATTGAAATATTATAAATTTATGTTAGATATAAAATGTATTAGAATTCTATTATTTTTTTCACTTTTTTTAATAAATAGGAAACATATCATGTTGTATATTAATGGATAATGTATATTTAAAACAAAAAAAACAAAAATGACAATCGAAAATATATTTAAAGGAAAAACTAAATAAACTACTGACATATAATATGATGTAACATGTTTACATGTTGAAAGAAATGAAAAATTATATATATTTTTATTTTTAAAGATACCTTATAAACAAAATACACATTAACGTACAACATGATATGTTGCCTAGAAGTTGGAAAAAGTTTAAAAATAAATAAAAATAATTAATATAGTTTATATCTTACATAAATTTACAATATTTAAGTGACAATCCAGCAAGATGTAAATTTGTTTCTCGTCCATAAGTGAAATTTATTTATCAACTACAATGCATACAAAGGGTTGTCATGACTGAAAAGGATCAACCCTTCAAACGAAGGGTTTCAAAAATAACCTTGTATTTTAAGTCATCTAAAATAATTAGTAATCGAAGGAAGAAGATATTTCCAATATTTTATGATTAGCTTGAGTTGAGTCACTAATGCATGTGATGGAAATTTGACACTCACTTATAGACATTCTCAGTGTTAATATTTCATTAATAAAATTTCTTCAAAACATTAACATTTACTATACTGGCATAAAGTTGTCCTCCTGCTTTATAGCCAGGGAATTTATGAGCATAACCTCAAATTACTTTTAAATCTAACAAAAATGAGCCCTTTTAGGCATCAAAAATCAATGCAGAAAAAGGGTATTTGCTAAGGAAAACGAGTAAGAGGTTACATGTCAAGAATAAATTGAGTAATATTAAGATAACTATAAGTTTCCTCCATGTAGCAGCTTCAAGTGTCCTCATCTTCCTTGAAAAGTGACCCCATCCTAGCCTTTTAGGACTTGGAACTATTTCAAACACACATGTTGCTTCACTTCACCATGCATTTTGGCAAACCATTCACCATAAATCATTATTTTTTATCATCTGATAAAGGAATTTTCAAATTGATCCAAGAGATGCAACATCTCTAAGTGCCAACCATGAAAAAAAAAATTATGCTAAAACCTCATCACTCAGCTGGAAAATCCCATAGATTTCATAGTAGAAATATCCTTGTCCAATTACATTTGGCCTGTATAAGAAAGGATAAAACAATGAATTCTATGCACATCTAGTAGATGCCTCCTTGTAAAAGGGTAATGGCATAAGACTCAAGTCAATATTTTCTTTAGTGAACAACTAAATTCATATAATGTGTGTGATCATCCCATAATCACCATGAATTGGAGTCAAGCAGAGCCTATTCATCAGGAGAGTCCCATCCCTTCTAAAGTTCAACAACTCACCTTGAAATTCGACACCTTCATCAGGACACCTTCTGATTTCTGAAACCACCGTGGAGTCTACCATGGGATTCCTTCTTAACGCAAATGGGCCTCTGTAATGTAGAAACCACCTGAAAGACAAAAACAACAATGACCATCAACTCTTTTTGTTAATATCCCACTCTAATCACCAAATATTTTTGTTAATATCCCACTCTAATCACCAAATATTTTTGTTAATATCCCACTCTAATCACCAACTCTTTTTGTTAATATCCCACTCTAATCACCAGCTCTTTTTGTTAATATCCCACTCAAGGCCTAGATGCTAAAATTTAAAATTAATCTTGATTTTGTGACAAAACAAAATCATTATCACAATACTATGTAAAATGGTGAATCAAACGTCTATCGTTTATCAAACAAATGTAAGTTTAAATAACTTTCGTTGAGAAGGAAACATCACATAGGTCAAATGTTTGTATTTTTCTATGAAAATAAATAAAATAATTTGAACACACAAAATGATTTCATTAGTAATTTGAACATTATGATATGAGAAGATTGCTACTTTTTTTATGTGTCATGTCTCTAAGCATGAGCAATAGTTTGTGGACTTGAAACACATATATCAGGAACATAAAACTTGCACAAGATGGAGGCTAGATTATTTTAATTAAGGAATGCTTGAAAAATTAAAATGGATATTAGACCAAGAAGAAAAGAAGAAACTTAAAAGTATAGTATCTAAATTTTGGATACATGTCCATTAAATAATGCTCCATGCACAATCAGAATGTACTGCTAAATCACCAAACCCTCTCCAAAATCAGGAATCGCCAAATTTCCTGCAAAAACTAGAAGAAAATGTGCACTATTCCCAAAATGTGAATCCAAAAAAATCAATCTAACAATCTTTGCAAAATGTTGTTCGTAAAAGGTAATATTGTCCAACTTAGAGTCCAGGTTCAATTTTATCTCTTCTACCTCAACTACACTACCTACTCATCTTGCAATAATATTTAACAATATATATTAATTATGAATTATCACCCTACCATAGAAAAACCACTTTCCTTCACCCTCAATCCCTCATAATATAATAAATTCCACACATGATGATATTTGATATGTACCACTTTCCTCTACATAATACTAAAATACATTTAACATTCATGAAATGAAAATCAATCTTGAAGAGTATCATTCTATATCGAGTACCATAAAAAAAAGGTGTTATCTCACATTATATGAGATCATAAAGGACACATACTAGATGAGACACTACAACTTTATACAACCAAGCGATTACTGCTTCACAATGTGAATAGAAGATACCATCGGGAGCTTTCCCTCAAGATAGTATGGCTTTATATAAATCCAATGAGAAGAAAACAACTCAAAACTCGAATGGCCCAATCACACAGTTTTGGATTTTACAACACCTTTGCCTTACCTTTCACCTTCATTTGAAGTTCAATACCTTGATACCAAAAAAAAAATATAAGGTAAGAAAACAAAGAATCTGACCAAGGCTCTAGCTATTGCACCCAATAAATCATACTTGTATCCAAAATAAAACTCCACAAACTTATTCAGTGTTCTTTCTCCCTCACCTTGTACTTCCAGAGGGTCTGTAACATCCCCATACCATGATACAATAAGGTGATAGATGCTCCAGTCAAAAAGGTATCTTCAGTAGTACCAAATCTACCATCTTGGGATTCTCTACAGACATCCATAAACCCATTATAACAAGATGATTACTATTATGAACTAGTGATAGTAAGTTGTTGTATATGATTCACTTTCTCAAAGTGAAAAATAGATATACATTATGTTCTTTCTTATTTATATACTATAATAGATTTTAGTCGAAAGAAACAGGTTGCATACCAGTTTAGTAATGAAGAATCCTTAAAACTGATTGAAAAAAAATTATAATGCCTCAACTACTATTGACACCACTTGTTGGTTTGGAGTTATGGAGGCTGTCATTATCCCGTAATAGGTGAAATAAAGAAATGTGAAGTACTTCATGAAAAATAACCATGCAAAATTCTTAGTTGTCTACTTGAAATGGACCATACTATAAACAATAAGAGTTTTCCTATCTAGGTATGCATGGAAGCTCGATAAACACCTATTAAATTTTTTTCTTAATCAGAGAATACATATATAAATAGGAATTTGATCCAACTATGTGATTATATGAATACAAAATTTTGACAAATTCATAGGAATAAGAGAATTGAATAGTTTCGATAATGCAACTTGATGGTGTTAACATAATGGTCATCTCCTAACTTAGAATTGGCTCAACCACAATTCCAAAGGGTAACCTTAGAATGTAGAAGCGCCATTTGATCCTAATACGAGATAATGGAAATATCTTGGCACACTGATCTCAAATCTTACTCTTGAATTGGAATGCCAGAGGTTTATATTGTGCTTTATTGGAAATGTTTAGAACATGGAGAGTTTGAATATGGACAACAGGGAAAATTTAAGGATGGAAATTTATCTTAAAGTTTAGAAGCATTGGTGAATCTTACTAATCCCTAATATGAAAATTTCAAATTGTTTGGGGATATTTTTGTAAAATTACTTAGATATATAATAATTTTATAATATTATATATAAAATTTTGGCAATTGTTTAGGTAAAATAATTTTATATTTTAAAATTTGGGCAAATAACTTTTAGAAAAAACTGGAAATTGGTGTATCTTTTTTTTAGGAAAATGATGGTAAATTAGCCCACTTGCGAATATTAGCCCCTAAAATTTTCCCTGGCGGACAGTAATGATAGAGAATAAAATGAAACAATGAACTATGACTAACCTGAGAAAGAACATAAGGCAAATTAGAGTACATTCCTACAACCTTTTATGTAGAACACAATTCACTCTACTACAATGGCAAGATACACAGTTGATAAACAGATCATTGTTGTTGTCCTTGATATATACTCAATTAAGATATTTATTAGTATCAAAGAAGAGCAATAGTCTATAACAATCAAATTAAGGGAAATAAACATATTTGTGATTTTTCAAACCAAACAACTTAATGCTTTGGCTAGTAATCTGTCTCGTAGAGTTAAGTCTGAGGTACATATTGTTGTGTGTTGTCCTTATAGGAGATCGTTCCAAGGAGGAGAGCATAGAAAAGTGTAAAATAATATCTAATGGAATTATAGTTAGGACTTCATAGGTAAGTCCACATTGCTTCCACAAACACGAATTGAACTGTCTAAAGAATGTTTGTGTGTACTGGGTTACAATGTAAAGATAAGTTGCTTCTGGAGATGGATACCTTAGCTCTATAACCAATGCCCTGTTTCACCTTTATTTCAAAAAATAGGGAAAAATATTAGAGAGTGAGTATAAAGCTAATATATTTGATTCTTGTAGAATTCTTGTAATGATAGCTATCATATGCATAAAGAATTTGGTGGGGAAATATTGATAACTATAATGATTACTTATAGAGGGAAAATTGTTTATAATCATTACGATAACATGAAACCCATTTTATCAAGAACATGGAGACTATAAAGAATTTTACACTCAATAATATACAATTATAAATACAAATATGCCTTTTCCATCCACTCAACTAGGAAATTTGAATTGCATGCATGACTAGGTTTGCTTTTAGTTGATTGACTAGTTAACTAAGAGATCGGTGAGTTAAAAACAGTCTTAACTACTCAACTGACCTTTAACTGACTCAACTAGACTCCCTCTAAGTCTATGTAGATAAATTTCCTAGACTCCCTCTAAGTCTCGATCTCCTAGTGGGAAATCCCTCTTCTCCTTAATCTTCCAATATCAATGATCACAACTCCCATTTGTGTCACGAAACATTGGCTCACTACTCTTCCCACTAGCAATCGTCTAGCTCCATTAAGAAGTCTACACGTAGGGTCTTCTGGATCTTTCTTGAACAAGGGCTCCATCAATCTACCTCCTAACATGCCATGGCTCCTTTCATGCGTACTGTACTTGAGCTCTTCAAGGACTACCCACTTGTTAAGATTATCGCTGCTCCAGAATGTTGCTCCTAGAGCACTTGGGATGATCCTAAATATGTTCCAATCTCATAAATTCGAACTGCCCTCCGATGAATACTCTAATCTCAATATGTTGAAACACATTCTCCCGAACTTGAAGAAAATTTGTTACACTAAGCTTAAAATTAAAAATTTGTGAGGGGAAAATTCGAAATAATACTTCTAGTGTGATTTCAGGGCTCTCATACCATGTAGAAATTTGATAGAAATTGCAACTCCTCAAGATTTCAAACTGAAAAAAAAGAGACACAATTGTACTCTACTAATTTACGGAATAGAAATCACAATTTAGAACAACACGCATATACATGCAACAAGAAAAACCATAAGTACACAATGATTTTCTAGGGGAACCCAACTGGGAAAAACCCCTCTTCTACTTTGCATTAATTCAGATGAAAAGAGAAATAATTACAATGTCTTGCTTCAACTCTGAAGCACACCCTGCACTGCAATCATGTTCTCTTGCTTCTTGACTTGCTTTGGTGAACACTTAACCAATTCAAGCCTCAGCCAATCCCACATTTCCTTGCGCAATCCTAGAGGAATTAACCCCTAAAAATAGGAGAAATTCTCTATTTCCTTGTGCAATATATTGATGAGTTGATCACCTGCTCAATGAAAAAGCATTGTACACTCAATAGTTTATGATTATACAAATGTTTCTTTTGCATCCACTCAACTAGGAAATTCAAATTCCATGCATGACTGGGTCTATTTTTAGTCGATTGACTAGTTAAGTGAGAGATCAATGAGCTAACACAGTCGAGAGTTTAGAAAACTCTCGGTCGAGAGTTTAGAAAACTCTCGACCGAGAGTTTAGAAAACTTTCGACCGAGAGTTTTCTAAATTCTCGGCCGAGAGTTTTCTAAACTCTCATACGAGAGTTTTCTAAACTCTCGTACGAGAGTTTTCTAAACTCTCGGTCGAGAGTTTTATTGGGCAAACTCTCGGGGTGCAAACTCTCGTCCGAGAGTTTTTAAACTTTCAGCCGAGAGTTTGCCCGGGTGGTTAAATCTAACTTTAGGCGGGTTAAACTAGTTTTAAATTTCTCGGTCGAGAGTTTTAGAAATTTCTCGTCCGAGACATTTTCTCGGCCGAGAGTTTCTGGTCAACGAAAAACTCAAACAATTCTGCAGTTTTAAGAAACCTGCAACTTTGGAGGGACAGAACACCTACAAAAACAAAATGTTTTATGTCTGACCAAGTACCATTAGATTCATCTCTAAATCTAGTTTTTGATGATGTAAGATTTATGGAGTTTCATTAAAAAATTCAATTTTTTATTTATTTTTTACTAAAATGTGTCACTATGGAATTTCATTGTTCGAAAAATTGCACTGAATGAAAATTCAATAACTTTCAAATGAGGACACCAAAAAATTCAAAAAAATCATACCGCACTTCCTCTCCCTGTCTACTTCAAAAGGGTACTCTCATTTTTCTTATTGACGATCACATTGAAAAGAAAATCAAAGGATGATAAAATGTACTGAAACATAACTGTTTTTTTGTCTTCGTCCATTTCAAAAAATAATAAAAAATAGTGATTTAATCCGAAAATTACCGAAAAATAGTCTGTGCACTAGTGCAATATATGCAGATTATGATGCTATGGTTTTTTTCCAAAAAATGTATAACCTTCCCTAAAAAAAGTAAAGGATGATAAAGTGACTATTTATGTTTGCCTGAAAATTTCAAGTATATGCAATTAGTAAACAAGAAATTTACCCCTATATATGTCAATATTTTTTTTTTTTTTAAATATGGGTATGGAGGTGAGACAATTCTCTACAATTCTTGTTTTTATGTCAAAGCATAATTTGCAATAAAAATATGAGTTTAGTGGAGTTGAAGTTGAAAAACATAGAAAATTACAATTTTCAACGACAAAAAAGGGCAAAAAGTGTTTCCCAACTTCACATTTTCACCCCTGAGTTAAACTAACAATAACTCAACTAGATTTCTAAATATTAACAATCACTACATGCAAAACTTTACTTCTAACCTATAACTCGAATTCACTAAGTAAACTAGTAGACAAGGCTATGTCACAAAAGTTAACTACCTCCAAGTTGTCTTGCGGATATAGAAATTTGATTTACTAAATTTGACTAAGGCATGCGTCAAAATTGAGCCCTTTTCTTTGCTACAAGTTTAACAAACTAGGGAAAAATGTTGTTGTGTTGATCGAGGACTTCTTGTTGTTCTTGATATTTCTCTCTCTGAATTCTATTATATAATATGATCCAATAGTGTTTGGTGCTCCCGATCATGATGAAGAGTTGTTCTATGATGTAATGATTCAATTACTAATGGAAAGGAGTTGCGGTAATGATCTATATGCTTGAAAATTATAATGGATTGTCAACCCCTTTTAAAATTTTTAAATCTTAACTTAGAATGTTCTTCGTGATTTTTGTTATGTTGCCTCATTGTTCTTTTTTCGAGTATGTTATGTTTACAAGAGCGAAGCTTATGAGATGATTGTATGCAATGGGCTATTTACTATGCTATTCCTTTATATCTCTCTATGATCCTTTATCTTATTAACTCCCAACCAGCCTCGAGTGAGATGCCTATTTTTCGTACAAAGAGAGGTGAAAATGTTGCAGATTACTAGGCTATGATAGACTATTTTGTTAGCACCTTGTGCTCGAACCTAGAGTCTAATTTTGTCTATATTTTAAGCCAAAAAAATTCAGTGTGAAATTGTAGATTACATTTGTTAGCTTATATCCATTCATCATGAACACATTTAAATTACTAGCATGGGAATAGAAAGTAGGAATTATATTAACCCCCCCTCTAGATTTTATAAAACCCTTCATTCACATCATCATTATATACAATAATTTTTACATTAGAATATCAAGAAAACTACATATATACCTCCCAAATTTTGTCCTCCAACTCCCACATCATTTTTTTAAGGCTATAGTGGGTGCATTACATCTTTATCTACCTTGTGACATTGTTCTTCAACACAATGACCTTCATGTCTAGTATACTCATTAGTTGTACCATAAGTGTTCTTCTAGTTCCACTTGTATTAGTGCACATTCAACAACATTTTTAAGGATCACACACATACTTTTTCAACTATGATGCAACAAACACATTATGAATATTTATGGTAGCAAGAAATGGAATCATGCATACAATATGTCTTATCTTATCCAAGATCTCAAAAGGACCACAATATTTAGCTCCAATTGAGTGCAACTCCCCAACTTCAATGAACTTGTTGTGGTTTCACCTTTGAAAACACATGCTTCGCAACTTTACAATTACTTAGTATTATGGATTTATCTTTATTTCTCTTTTTTCTATCATGTGCTACCTTTAAATTTGCCTTGTTAAAAAAAAAAACTTCTATTTCTTTAAGTAATGCTACCTCAATTATTGCCTAGTTTGTTATATTATATCAAATACCTAAAATATTTCAATTTTTCCACATATAAGGCCTCAAATAAACTTATCTTTAGTGATACTTCATATTTGGTAATATAAGAAAATTTCACTAAATACAATGATCCTATCACTTTGATGGCTTATCCATCACACAAATTCTTAACATATCTTCAATAATCACATGATTGACTCTCTTCTTTGCATATGTTTTTGTGGATGATAAGTTCTATTGAAGTTAAGATTTGTGCCTAATCCTTTGAACTATCTTTACAAAAGTGTAATGAAAAGTATAAATTCCTATTGAAAATAATTACTTTAGTATATAGTGCAACCTAGCAATCTTTTTCAGATAAATCTCTTTTATATTAACAAACTTATGACCAGTCTAACTTATTTAAAGTGGTCCTTAAGTTTTCCACAAATAACATTATGCAATCAAATTTCCTTATCATCCTAACCAACTTCATGAATATAAATTAATAATTACTTCCCAATTTGATTCTAAAAAGAGTGATCATAACAAATTTTTAAATTTGAATACTTAATCTCTAGTCTTTAAACATTCTATACACTTAAATATATAAAAATTCACATATTATTTTTTAATAATCAAACTAGAAAATTAAATTTCTTTTTATCCTTATACAACTTTAATTTAACAAGAATAAAGAAATGAAATCTAATTTTTATGCATAAACATGTTATTATCATTTTTTAATGGTACATGAACATAGCCTGTCTTTTTGTTCACGACAACTCCAATTTATTTAAACTCTATTTCAGTTAAAAAATATATTCTTGGGTTTCCTTATATTTGCATATATCATAAACAAAATGAAAAGGTGGGCGGAATTGTAGTTAATGACAACTCTATTATTAAACAAATCACATAATTAATATAAATGACAACTAATTTCGTTACACAGATTTCCATGGAATTTAAATACTTATAAAATAACTATGGTGACCTTGTAGAAAATTTTCCAACGTACATGACGATGTACTTTACCAACGCTCTACATTTCACGTCACAGATAAGATCCCCCCTAATTCAGGTGATACCTTTTTATTTTGTATAAAATTTATAAAAAATTAAAGTATCTCTACAATAAATGAAAGAATAAAAAATATCTATTTAATGATGAATGAGAGAAATTGCTCAGCAGCTTCGGATTACCAACCCCGGTCCCCAAGTATGTGAGAGTGGAGGCAAAACTGGCGCCAAGCTGTGCTTACTTCTCCTGCCCGCAACCTTCGCCTGTCACGGTGTACTCTAAAGAAAACGCGTTCGTTCGCTGAGTTTAAACTTTAAAGTCGACGAAAGCGATACGGTTAAAAGATGTCGCGTGATGCCATTAATAGTCAATACCATCCACCGAACATTTCAAAATCCCTGCGATGGACATGCCAAGGCTTCATCGTGGTGTAAGGAGCCACTCTGTTGATTCTGTACCAAAAAATTTACACTGAAAATGATTATCAGTAAATAATTTAAATTGGAATTGCTATTCAATCTTCTGAATATACATAATTTTTTTTAGATGATCTAGAGTTCCTATACCTCTCCTTTCGCTTTTGGAGGAAGCGTTGCACAGATAATTTGGGGACAATATCCAGGCCTGCGCGCGAAATAGGAAACAATGTTAAAAAGCAGTTTTCAATCTTTAAATTCTTTTTATAAACTTTCACATTCTGTCCAATAGTATTAACCAATTTATCAGTATAAAATACTTTACGATTCGCGTCTGACCAACGGGAAGTCTTTCAGGCTCATTATCGGCGTTCGATGCAGGCTTGGAAGGAAATATCTGTTTGATTTTACTGATATTAATCTCAGGCGTTCTTGTCCTGCTCGAGCTTACAGAGTCGGCAAGCCTAATAATGGCTTCTGCCTGCCACGAAAATAATGAAATAAGTCTGCGATCAATTAAACAACGCCAAGAGGACTAAAGATGCAACCGTTTTGTCAAAAAAATATATGCGAAATTTTCTGTTAATGTATTAAAAATTTTAATAAGTCTGCGATCAATGAAATAACGCCAAGATGACTAAACATGCAACCGTTTTGTCAAGAAATATATGCGAAATTTGCTGTCAATGTATCAAATTTTTTGCTCGGATCAAAATTATACCTTCTCAGTCGGGACATTGTAAACATTCACCATTCCTTTATAAAAAATAACGAATTGACCTCTGGACTGATGCTCGGGAGATTTTGCTGGAACTGATCTGCTGCATATAGTGCAAGAAGACATAAAGTTAGCCTTTTCCAACGTTTAAGCTCGTTCAGCTATCAAGAATTAGCAAATATATCAAATTACAAATGTCAGGACATGAAAATACCTGGAAACCGGACCAGTTTGGCTGATTGCAAAAGGCATGGTGAGATTTATTTCTTTAACTCCAGTGTTTAAACCGAAATCGGTGCTTACGGGAAATAATTCCATGGTTTCCGCGTAATTGAATGCCTCAGAGCGTCCATTAAAGCTCTTGGTCGGCTGATGATTGACATAAGCCAATTCGCTTTGCTTGTCTTTGTCTTGTGTAACTCCGATCGACGAAAGCACCTTTTGCATCATCTGCGGTTTTACCCGCGACAGATCTTGCACGGTTGCATTCATTAAAAAAAAATACATACAAAATTAGAGAATAACAACACTAAGAAATCTTTTGTCTTAAAAAGTCACTTTTTATTTTAGTTATTTTATATTAAAATTTAATATCAATTGAATTGTCTTAAATATAAAATTTAAGACAAAAATAGTGTGAGACAAAAATAATTTGAGACAAAATTTTCTATATTTAAGACAAAAATAGTGTGAGACAAAAATAATTTGAGACAAAATTTTCTATTTAAGATAAAAACAATTTGAGACAAAAATATTTAAGACAAAAACAATTTGAGACAAAAATATTTTAAGACAAAACTTTATATTTAAGACAAAAACAGTTTGACACAAATATATTTTAAGACAAAAGCAATTTGAGACAAAAATATTTTAAGACAAAATTTTAGATTTAAGACAAAAGCACTTTGAGACAAAAATATTTAAGACAGAACTTTATATTTAAGACAATAGCGACTTAAGACAATGACAATTAAGACGAAACCCATTTAAGATAGTTAGCAATTAAGACAAAATCATTAGCATTGGGAAGTTTGCATTAAAATATCATGAGTGGATAGTAGATAAAATTATATTTTTTATTTTTGAAAATCGATATTCAAACCACATGAAATTTAATCATGTCATATTTATTTCTTTTATATTATATTTTTATTTTTTCATTAAACCACATTCTAAAAATTTAATAAATAAATAGATAAAAAAATATTATTTTTAGGTTGGCAACTCAAGGGGATTTGAACTTTAAATCTCGTGTTTTAACCATAACTGCTCCAACACTAATATTCTTGGGCATATTATGTTTTTTCCTGCTAACCGCTCCAAATACAACCTCTAAGAACTAGTAGGGTCCAAGGAAAAGAGCTACAAGTTCCCCAAATCCGATCTATATTTCATGGACAACCACATTTCCCCCAAATGTCCTCCACATATTTTCCTTGGTGTATTGGAGTTTGAAAAATACATAGGATGCCACAAGTAATCATAATCATAAGACTCAACTCTCCTAATGACTAGGAGGCCTTAAAAATAAAATAAAAACATCTTAATTTATGCCTAAAATTACTAAAATATCCTATCCCAAATATGAAATTAGAAATTCTACAAAATTATAGGGCAACAAGGAAACCAACTTCCTCTTCCAAAAATCTCTAAGACCTTATGGAGGACAAATACAAATTTTGAAATAAATTGTTGAAATTATGCTCTTGCATCAATAGCTACCAATGTATCCTTGTAGGCCACCCCCTTTAACAATAGTAATACCAATGTCCTTTACCAACTAGAAGGAACTCCTTATATAATTCTCTCTTAGATCCCCTTAACCCATTGCAATGATTGTCTTTGATGCCTACCTAGTTGCAAGCACATTAGGAAGCAATGTAGCATATTGCTGGTTGAGGATTTCGATAAGTATGTGATTTTGTTGACATCTTGTGACTATCTCATATGTGAATATATAAAATCTTGGATGCATGTCACCCTGACACTATAACATGACTAAGTATTTCCTATCATACCGTGTCATTCCTTCCTCGAGACACCTAGAACTCGCTAACACTCCCTGTCACACACTCTTATTCATTCATTTATGAATTTTGACCTAGTGCGCCTCTGTCATGTTTTCCTGGCACTCCATAACACTCCTTAGCACACATTGGCACACCTAGGCACATGGAACAACTTTGTATGCTTCCCTAGCACTCTAACATGCCTTGGCACTTCCTAGAATACCGTGTCACTCCCTTCTTAACACACCTGGAACTGGCTTATACTTCATTTCCATGCATTTTAAACTAGTGCCCCCTTGCGTTTCGCTGACACTTGGCCCTCACACTCTCTAGCATGTGTTCATGCCACACCCTAGCACCTGCCACATCTTGGCATGCCTATCATGCCTTGGAACTGCCTAACATGTCTTAGTACTTCTAGGAATTCCCTGACACACCTTGGTATTCCTTAACTTTCATGTCGCCATAGATAACCTTGCTTTTTTTGTGACTTGGGAACCCAACCAAGTCATTGGAAAATTGATGTTGTGCCCAGCCCAAAGTTTCCCTTTGTCTGAAACTACTTTGTCCAACCCTTTATGTAACCATAGGCTTACCTCCTACAAGTCTTATTTTGACCTTCTCCTAACACACTTTATCCTTGAGACACTTGGAATTCGTTGACACTACTTGGCACACACTCTTATTCATTCATTTCCATGCATTTTGACCTAGTTCTCCCTTGCAATGTCCTAGCACTCCCTAACAGTCCTCAACATCCATTGACACTTTCTGGCATGTGTTAGCATGCCTTTTCATTCCTTGGCACGCATTGACACTCCTTAGTTATCATGCCCTCACAATTACCCTTACTTTTTTTGAACTTGGGAACCCACCCAAGTCTTGCCTTGAATATAACAACTTGACCAAGTTACGGTTACTACAACTAGATTGTGCCTTGTTCACCTAAGAAATGACTATAACCCCTCACCCATTTAACCCCCTAAATGCTAAACCCCTAACCCATTTAACCCCCTAAACCCTTAACCCCTAACCCCTTAAACCCTAATTCCCGACCCCTAAACCCCTAAAACCCTAACCCATTTAACCCCCAAACCCTAACCCCTAAAATACTTAACTGCTAAATCCCCTAACCCCGTAAACCTCTAAAACCCTAACCCATTTAACCCCCTAAACCTCTAACCCATTAACCCCTTAACCCCTAACACCTAACCCATAAAATCCTTAACTGTTAAATCCCCTAACCCCATAAACCTCTAAACCCCTAAACCCATTTAACCCCGTAAACCCTAAACGTCTAACCCTTAACCCCTAACCCCTTAAGCCCTAATTCCCAACCCCTAACCCATTTAAACCCCCTAAACCCCTAAAACCCTAACCCATTTAACTCCTAAACCCTAAACCTCTAAACCCTTAAACCACTAACACCTAAACCCCTAATCCCTTAACCCCTAAACCCCTAAACCGTTAACGCTTAACCATTAACCCATTAACCCCTCGATTATAACCCCTAAAATCCTTAACTGTTAAATCCACTAAGCCCTAAGCCCCTAATCCCTAATCCCTGAACCACTAGCTCATTATTCACCTAACCCCTAACTTCGCCTAAATCCCCTAACACCTAAGCCCCCAATCCCCAATCCCTTAACCAATAACTCATTATTCCTCTAACCACTAAATGCGCCTAAATCCCCTAACCCCTAAACCCCCAATCCATAACCCCTTAACCACTAACTCATTATTCCCCTAACCCCAATCCCTAATCCCTTAAATACTAATTCATTATGCCCCTAACCCTTAAGCTCCCAATCCCTAACCCCTTAACCACTAACGAGATTATACCACAGTGGGCATGCACAAGAAGAAGAACCAAAGAAATCAAATTCAATAAAGAAAGCACAACCACCACTCCAAACTGGCTTCTCTAAAACACATACAACTGAAATAAATCCCACTGAAGCTTACAAATTTATCAAGCCCTAATTAACTTACTAACAAATTCAACAAGCCAACATGCTACAATTTTTTGAGTCACCCCCAAATCAATTAGTAATTATTGCATGAATGTACATTTGTTTTTAGTTTTATTTAAAAGGTTGAAATTCTCTCAAGAGCTTATAGAATATATCCAAAAGTTTAAAAAAATGGAAATTTTGCTTACCTCCACAAGGTATCATCACACCCGGATAGGTGAAAACATACAAGTCTAAATCTTCTACCTCTAAGTCTCAATGGCACTTCAACATGTCAATAACATACTTGCAACAATGCTTAATGATTTTTGTCTATTGGCTAAAGAGATGTACATCCATCCATCCAAAAATAAACATCTCAATCAATCCAACACCATAAATTGTGCTAAATAGTTCATCATGTTATTTCAAATATTACAATATTTTCTTATATAATTAGCTCACATATTCCTTGAATATTTGAAAGCCAAACTACCTTAGCACAATATACTAGAAAGATTTGTACTCTAAAAGACAAAAAAAGACAACAACCTAAAATAGGAACTTTAACTCTAATCCAGACACTTCATTCTTAGCAACATGATATCTAATGAAGATGATATGTGGAAAAAAAAGCTTCATATATTGGCTATCACATGTCAATCCGAGTGAACAAACACATGCATAGAAAACATCAGAAATAGGGTTCATAGATTGACTTGTATTATATGGTTTCAAACCCTTCTTGTCTCCTTCAAGGAGGTTTTTGGAGGTCTTAAAAAAAACTTCCTTTTGCTAACCAAATGGATTTTTTCTTTCACACATGTATGGAAACGTACTTTCCAAATCATATTGTAATAGATTCATAAGGTGATATTATTGGTATTAACTACACCTTATTTGGAGACATCATTTTTATTGTAGGGGTTGGTACCTTTCTATTGGATGTGGTTGGTGATGTGAAGACTACTCAACCTCTAGTAAAGATTCATACTAACTCTAACAAGCTTATGGATGATTTTTTACAAAGGGTGACCCCTCTAAGCTTAACTCATTGGATTCTTTGTTTGTTCATGCTAATTATTGTTCTCAACTTTCCTTCTCCAAGGGGTTGAGACTATTTGCTTCATTTATTTTACATGGCCTGATGAAATAAGAAGAATGGAGATTGTCTCCACATCTTTTCCATTTCGTTAAGTTACAAAAAAAGAGTCAAATTCTATAGCCAATAGACTAATAGTCTCTTGATACACCTTTAGTGAGCTATGCATAGCTCTCACCTATCACTATAGCTCAATGAAATGACATCTAATAGCTCCAAGACACCATTATAAATGGAGTAGTTGTGAAGTTGTTGTTAAATGATCGCCTCCAAATGTTCAATTATCATTAATTTTGGGGGAGGGGGGTCTTTTGGTGTATTGAGCAGGGCAAGGGGACATAAGGGTAGCATGGATGGGTAGAAGTGAGAGGTTCGAGCATGGTTTATTAAGATCTACAATCCAAACGTTAGAGAATGAGAAGGAGCCTTAGGGCCTTATGGCATAGGGGCTAGGGAACCTATAGGTAAGGTAATGAGAGAAATTGATAGGGGAACCCCCAATAGTTGTGACAAGGGGATTAGGGGCCACATTATCACAACCCATACACACTTAACCCATAACCACTAAAGTCCCTATCCCTTTAACCCCGAAGCCACAATCCCTTAATCCCTACACCCATAACTCATAACAAATTAACCCCTTGATCCCTTAAACCCAAAGCCATTAACCCCTTAACCCCTAACCACTAACTTAGAATCCTTGAACCCCATAAACCCTAATCCCATATCCTCTTAAAGCTTGACCCTTAACCCATAACCCCTAACCCCCTAAACTCATTAACCCCTAACCCCTTAACCTTCTGACACCTAAATAACATAACCCTTAGGCACTTAACCCCTAAATCCCCTGACATGTAAGCCCTTGATGGTTAATATTAACCCCTAAATCCCTTAACCACTAATCCATTAACCTCTAACCCTTAAACGCCCTAACCTTCAAATCCCATAAGCCCTAACCCTTTACCCTTTACCATTTACCCTTAGCCCCTTGCTCCTAAACCCTTAAACCCATTAACTCCTAGAACCCCTTATCCTTTATCCCAAATCATAGGTGCTCCAATGCTAATATTCTTGGGCATATTATGCTTTTTCCTGCTAACCGCTCTAAATACAACCTCTAAGACCCATTGCCACCTCATTCAATTTCCCCTACTCTTTATGAACTTTCACTGATGGGAGGAGTCTCGGTATAGGGAAATTACTAGAATGATGAGACCAATAATGATGCACAATGTGATTTCCAATGCCCATTCAAAGAAGAGGATTAGATAATAGGTTCCCTAATTTAGAAGCAAAAGAAGGACTCTCCAAGAAAGGCTTGAGGGAAAGATGACCTCGGGTTTAGGAATATTAAAAAATGATGAATGCCTAAGGTCAGAACTTCCAAAATCCCTCTCTTGTGATTGATGTGTTTATACTAGGCTTCAAAGTGAGGCAAGTAAAAATTCAATTAAAGTATGAGCTTTGGGAGAATCTAGGGTGACTTTCCATGAATTGTTTTTTGAGAGAAATACTATAAGAGACTAAGGTTTGGGAGATATACCGTGGTAAAGGCTCATCCAATTATCATTTATAGTTAAGATAATAGGTTTTGAATGATGAACTACAAAGTGCAAACCTTCAAGAAATCCTCAAGTCAAAGGAGCATCCAGGGTTCCCTTTTGGTGTGATAGTTAGGGCATCAATTTATTTGAAATTCCACCATCGTATTTTGTTCAAAATTGGAGGATGCCTAGAGCTCTAATCTAGCCTAGGAAGCGATGCCTTGCTTGAGGGCCTTTTGCTATTTTTATACACCTTATCCTTTTTTATTTTAGCCTCTCTATGCATCATACTATTTTAGAGAAAATAAACCTTTATTCCCACACCTTGCGTGTGAGCCTCTTCTTGGAAACTCCACATGATGCAATTCAACCTAGCCATATATGCAGGGTTTCTTTTCTTCATGAAGTCAAATTAGCCTTACATTTTTTAAATGCTCCTAGCCATATATGTTGGCAATTCAACGTAAATGCTCCCTTGTGTTTCCCTGACAGTCCCTAACACTTCCTAGCGCATGTTGGCACACCTTGGTACCTGTCACATCTTGGATGCATGTCGCCATGATACTATAACATGACTTAACACTACCTATCATTCCATGTTACTCCCTCCTCGAGACACCTAGAACTCACTAACGCTCCTTGTCACATGCTCTTATTCATTCATTTATGCATTTTGACCTAGTGCTCTGTTATGTTTTCCTAGCACTGCATAACACTCCTTAGCACACATTGGCACACCTTGGCACTTGGAACATCTTTGTATGCTTCCCTAGCACTCTAACATTCCTTGGCACTTCCTATAATATCGTGTCACTCCCTTCTTAGCACACTTGGAACTGGCTGATACTCCATTTCGATGCATTTGAAACTAGTGCTCCCTTGTGTTTCCCTGACACTTGGCCCTCACACTCCCTAGCATGTTTGTATTTCATCCATACAAAAAACAACCTAAACCATGGCAAATGATCAATTCATAATAAATCCATACTTGTTTGACATATCGGGCTGATCAAGAAGTTTACTCATTGCCTCTCAATCAACTAGTTAAGTTATGTATGCTTGTAATTGTAAATGGATCTTCCAACTAGCACAAGCTCTACTTGTAATTTATTAAATCCATTATAGGAAAACACCTTACTATGGAAGCATACCTGGTTTAAATCTCTAACCCTCTAACCCCCCTTCAACCCACCAATAATATGTGGATGACACTCTTCTTATGGGCTCTCCCTCGGTCAAAGAAGCCCTTTCCTTCCACAATATTCTTGTTGATTTTTCATCCATAAATGTGTTTTGTATTTTTAACATAAATAACTGAATCCTTAGAGGGCATCTCTAACCCAATAATACTAGCCGATCTCACATCTGGCAAGTTTGACTTACAAGCACCACATAATCAAATTCAGAGCCAACCTAACTTAGCTCAGTAGCTGGACAAGAAAAGAGAAATTTTAGTCAGTAGTACTTAGGCAATATTTTCTTGACTTACAAGCACTACATAGTCAAATTCAGAGCCAACCTAACTTAGGGCTGGACAAGAGAAATTTGAGTCAGTGGTACAGGTGTTTTTTTCTATGAAAAAGGGTATGCAGAACAACTCACTGTCAATGGAAAAAGGGTATGCGGGTGCTTTTTTCTATGAAAAAGGGTATGCAGAACAAATCATTGTCAAAGGAAAAATATTTAAACCATAATACCCTTTTGACAGATTTGCTAGGAAGTTTAGAAATATACAGCTTCATTTCAAAGGCCTTATATATCTTTTCTTCATCTAAAACACAAGGTATTGCCAATTTTTTTTTGATATTTTCCGTTCTGAACACCTTATAGATATTTTCCACATCTAAAACACAGGGTATTGGCCATTTTTTTGGTATTCTAACTCATGCTTAAACATGTCTTTTTATAGGATCTGAATATGGGTCTCACCCATTAGAGCACGAGTCTCTCCAGTTAAGGTTGCAGGGTGATGTGTGATGTCACATTAATTTCAGTATATGTATTCCATCAGGATTTCAACTGGGAAATTATGTAAAATTAGAGGTCTTAACCGATCTATCAGCCCCATAAAGTCAAAAAATATTTCATTTTTCAATTGTCAAATTTACATCTTCTGATAGCGAACAACATCCAAAAGCCCTGCAACTGCTACTTCTGCATCTTCTGGGCCACAACCAAGTATATTCCCCCGATTGTAATAATGACACTCAGGATAGGAGCATGAACCAAATACGAATCATAATGTTACTTCACTCAGAAGGCATTGGATCCTTCAAGCTCAAATAAAATATGCAGGACCATCATAGTAAAGCCTTTTAGGATCAAATAAAGCTGACTTATGACCTACTGTAGAGTTTTCATGTCCATTTGTTTGAGCTAGAAGGGAAATCATATGATACAAATCTCATTTTCAATCCAAGGCCTCTCTTCAATCAAATTCTTTGTGATATATTATAAAAATTCCATCTGTTGTTGATGCAGAACTCTACAGCCATGTAGCTATATTTGAGCTTACACTTCCGTGGTTGGAGAACTAAAAAAACAAATACGTTGTGTTTATGGGTTACACAGAAACTCCCCACAACTATCGTGTGTACTTTCCATCCTGCATATTGATAGTTGTGTGAAGGGATGTAATATTTAATGAGGAGAACATGATGTGGTGCTCTCTTGAGAGGGATCTTTTAGATCCCACCAGAAGAGGAGCTTTTAGCTCCAAAGGAGAAGCCTCATGAAGTTGTGGAGCGACAAAAATATTGAGGAGCAGAGAGCGGAGACATTCACTCAAGAAAAACCATCCAAAGAAGGTAGAAAAAGAACCAGGGAAGCTGATATACTTGTGTAGGATGCTAGGGAGAATGTGGGAGCTCCTTAAAATTTGTGCAGGCAAACAAGGTCACCTAAGAGGTACACTAGTTACATGGCTCTTATGGCTGAGCTTATAGAGACTAAGCCATCCTATTTCGAGGAAGAAATAGAGAAACCTATATGGGTTGATGCAATGGTGGAGGAATATAATCCATTGTAAAGAACAACGTTTGGGAAGTGGTCCCAATACCATCATATAAATCAAGAGTGGGTTCGAGATGGATATTCAAGGTGAAGCCAGTAGCAGACAGAAGCATAGAGAAGTATAAGGCCATATTTGTGGCCAAGGGGTACTCTCGAGTTGAGGATATTGACTATGAGGAGACCTTTTCTCATATAGCAAGGTACTCATCCATTAGATCAATTCTTGCTCTGGCAACGTAGATGGGGTGGAAGACCCACGTGATGGATGTAAAAACAACATTTCTCAATGGGTTTATTGAGGAGGAGGTGTACATCGAGCAAACAAAATTTCTTGAGACATTTGATCGGGAGTCTCATGTGTGCAGACTCAAACAAGTACCTTGTGCTTGGTACACCAAGATCGATAATTATATCACTGGTTTGGGCTTCACCATAAGTGAAGCAGATGCAAACCTTGATCACATCTTGGTAGATGGTAAGTACCTTATTATTGCCTTATATGTTGATGATTTTATTTTAACTAGTGATTAATAGTTGATGATATTTTGATTAAAACTTCACGAGTAGTTGAAAATCTACACCATAATTTCTACAAGGATGGTGGAGGAAAATTACAGAATATCCGTTAGCAGACAATAGGCCCACTTCAAAATATCTACGACAAATTTTTCAAGAAGAAAACACTGAGGATAAAGGATTGGATTATGGAAGCATTAGTCACAAAATTCACAAGGGTAGTAATTTTGGCTGGAGGTGTGGAGGTAGATGGATTAAATGTAGCCTTCGCTGGTGCAGTTGCTGGTGTTGTTGGGTGTAATATGTCTAAGCATAATTATCTGACCTAGATTTAGTTTTTATGTTGCTTTTGGATGATCTCAAGTATCTCTACTAGTTTTTTGTTTCAAGGTACACTAATAACAATTTGTTTTCCACTCTAGCTATTGGTTTACTCTGTGGTCTATTTGAAACACACTGTCTGGCTGTTTATGTGGTCTTTATTCTGAACCTTTGCTCATGTGGATCTTCCTGCTCCTTCTCTAGTTTGGGATTGGTCGATCGGGGGATTTCCAAGGATCTTAGCTACTACTTGTTGGTCTTCTTTGTGGTCTATTTGAGATGCACTAGCTGGTTGTTTTATGTGGTATTTATTTCGAACCTTTGCTCCTGTGGATATTCATGCTCCTCATTGGTTTGGGATTGGTTGATCGGGGATTTCCGAGGATCTTTACTGCTATGTAAGTGCATTCATTTTGGTTGGTGGAGTTGGCAACATATTTGAAAGGAGTCTCTTGGGGTCATTGATTGGTCTAGGGGGATATTTATTTTCCAAGTTGTTCATTAATTATATGAGGGACAATCCATTAATGGTTTGCATTGTCATTGAAGATCTTTGTCGATTGTGTCCTTGATGAGATTTTCTGAAGGATATTGATTGGCGATGATTCGACAATCTATTGTATTTGAAGGGGTGTCCTAGTGGATTGAGCTGGTGACGATCTACATCGAGTGGGGTCTATAATTTATAAGTGACATTAATTTTCCTTGTTTACATATTTTATCAAGGTTTTTTCAGACACTACTACATAAGGTATTTTTTGGTAATCTTATCTACTTTGGTGAACATATAGGCAGGTTTGCAGAGTGCCAGTGATGTTAGCTGTACAACTGAACTTTGCATCTATTTATTATGATGTCACTTGATACAAGGAAATTGGGACGGTGACATGCCATCACTCGATGCGTTGTTACATAAAATGGTTGGGGAGTGGGTGTTACAAATTGCTCCATTATATTTATCATATATATCTTATATATTATTAATATTTTTCTATTACTTAGTAAATGAATTATTGTTTATTTCATTTTTCAAAGAATATTTTCCCTCACTCACGAATGTATTAAAATTTATAAGGGAGGCTGGTACATTTTCAATCCCCATAGGTTTACCTTTCTTTGTCTTCAAATGGAGCACAATAGTAACTAGAAACTAAAATACCAACTAGTAACCCTAAAATAATTAATAATATTTTGTATTAAGAGCTCTATGAACTCTTTTGTAAGAGCATTTACCGATTGAATTAATCCTTATTTCCTCTCGATCTTAACTAAACCTTTGACACTTTATTATTAAAAACATTGAAATAAAAAGCATGTATAATTAGTGGATGATATATTCCAATTTATCAAATAACTTAACAATCACAATATCAATTAGTTAATAAGGGGAAATTTTATCAATGACATGAGGATAAATATTATTGAAGTAGTTTAGTTCTATGGTGTGCACGGAAATTGTTTTATACTCAATGCATTTTGTTTTTCCATTTTTTCCAATAGGTTCCTTTCTTGAGAAACATATCAAACACTAAGATTTACTAATGACTTATAAATATTTAAATCTCCATAGTGGAATGATATTTTTTCATATTGGAATTTCAATCCACTAGTTCTACCTATTAGGATTAGTAAAGACACTCCAATAAATTTAATATATCAATTCAAATTACACAAGTGACACCATATAAAGAGAAAAAATTAAATTGAGGTTGGCTATTATCATATTTGCATTGAAATTATACATTTATTTTTTGGTTAAGTCAGGCTAGTATAGAGAAATAAATATACTTTCATCACGAAAAAAGGGCAAACCAAAAGTTTTTTTTTTGCAAGTAAATTCCAAATACATTATCATGTTAGTTTAGTGGTTTTCATTTATTAATATGAGTATGCAATTGAGGAATGGTAATGGAATCCAAATGAGAGACCATGAAATTAACAAACCTTGGACTTGGTGTGAGATCTCTACCTTCTACCCTCATTTTCTTAGGAGTTTCTCCTATGATATGATGAAACATGTATCCCAACATAGACTAAACTAAATTAACACCTAATTTTGCAATAGTGTAGATATGACATCTTGTACAAAATGAAGTAGTCCATAGTCATGGGCATCCATATCGACATTTTCTTCAATAAATATCTTAGTCCTGAAGGTAAATGGCTCTTCCAGATAATTAGGTCTTTAAAAACCACCTACATATTTACATGTATAATAGATCCTTTACATATATATTATGGCAACCAACTGTCAATATTTTATGTTTTTTCTATGCAAAATCACTAAAAAAGTGGGTGAATGATGCAGGGGCATTAAGCACTGGCCAACAATGTAGGAGTTTTGTCCACATGTTGTGGCTAGGAGGGTTTGAAAACATTCGAATTGTTACAGCTAGGTGTCAACACCTTAGTTGATTGTATTATTTAGATTAATTAGAGTCATAGAAAGTCGAACAACTCAGTTAGTCTAGCTGTCATATTTCAGTTAATTGAATTATTGTAATTAGACGGTTGATTTTCCAAAACGGTCCTCATTGAGGAACCGAAGAGCCACATTGTAATATGTATAAATTGTATTCTCCGGATGTAGAAAGGGAGAGCCGGGAGAAGAAGATAGATTCTGCAATAAAAAAATTGTTCACAGTTGCTTCCAATTAAATAGTTTCTGTGCGCATTCATCATAGAGTAGTTCGAATCCTTAAGTGTGAAGAGATTGTTTAATTGCGAAGTGATGGACTCTGTGCATGAATAATTGAACTCCTGCACGAATTCCACTTATCTCTGTTGGTTGTTTATCTTAATTCATTTGAATAACCCTGCGCATTTAACCCCGCTCGTAGGCGTGATTTGTATAGAGAATCTTGGTTAATATTGGTGAAGTCCCCATATAAAGAGATAACCTTGTTTTACTATTAGTTGAAGCCGGAACCAGGACTAAACCTGGAGTTAACGTATGAAGGGAGACCGTAACCCGATGTAACCCGAGTCAACCTCGTACCAAAACTGGAAGCAGAATCGCAAGAGTGGATTGCCCCATTTCGCACCGCTTTTGGTGCGGAGGTGGTATTTCTGGGTCGAGGAGCAATTCCATAGAGGAATCGACACGTGGCGGAGTGCACCATTAAAAAAACCACTCTCCCGTACATTTCGCGCATTAACATCAGTACGAGGTCGATGAGCGAAATGAGCATAGGCCATTGATTTGAGAGAAGGCCATCGGACGGTCTTCGTGTGACGGAGATACACGATGTTTAAACCAGGTATGACACGCACATTTGATTGGTCCATTGACATATATGTGGGGTTCGGGACAAGGGGTTATTATAAATTCTTTTGTTCATAAAGTGTTGGCTATTAGTATAAAAATTCTGCCGGATAATAACATTATTGGCAAGGGTTATTACACAGTTAATTATTCAATCACAGAGAGAGTCGGTTTATTATAAAGTTGTGATTATGCTTAATTGTCAATTTCTTTGAAATTGATAAGTAACGAAAGGAAAAGCTGACAGAGCCACGACGACTGTTGACCATCCCTCCACTGGACCTGACTTTTGGCATTGATGCATCATTTGTGGTATCAGAGCTGTTGTCTGAATTTTTTTGCTGACATGGTAGTCCGAGTTCAAAGAGGTGTTGGTAGGAGAAGACCTGTTGCCAACGCTGAGGTGTTGGAGATGTTGCAGAGGGTCGAGGCCAGGATGGATGCCGTGGAGCGAAGACAGACCAGAGATCCTGAAGACACCAGTGAACCTGAGGTAGAAGAAGCTGAAGAAAATGTCGAAATTCCTCCTGACTTGAGGCTCCTCAGAACTATTCTGGGGTCTGCAGTTAAGCCCATAATTGAAGTGTCGAGTTATGCAGGGGGACTGAATCCAGAGGAATTGGTGGACTGGATAAATGAAATGAACAAATGCTTCGATTATGAAGAGATAAGCGAAGATAAAAAGGTCAAGTTTGCAGTGAAAAAGCTGAAAGGACATGCTGCACTTTGGTGGGATGGAGTGCAGGAAGAAAGGAGGAGAGTTGGAAAGCAACCTATCAAGAGCTGGACCAGAATGATGGCTAAATTAAAAGGAAAATTCTTGTCTAGTGATTACCATCTGAAATTGTATAAACAAATGCAGAACCTGAGACAGAGGTTGCTGACAGTAAAGGAATACACAGAGGAATTCTACAGAGTGAGCATAAGAGCTGGGCAGTTTCAAGATACACCAGAGAAGACTGCTAGATATGTAAATGGTCACAGACTGGAGATCCAAGATGAGATTGGTCTTCTGTCTCCTAAGACAGTGGAAGAGGCCTATCAGATGGCCTTGAAAGCAGAGGAGAAACTCCTGAGGAAACAGTCTTCCAAGAAGAGAGATACTTTCCGAGGAAAGGGAATTCAGGGTGGCAGAGGAAAGCCTGCTACACCCAGGGATGGAGCTAACAGTAGCTCACCTCAGAATGCATCTGCAGAGGATGATGCAAGGGGCAGAAGGGGTTCTTACAGAGGAAAAGGAAGAGGAGACAGAGACAGGGGCAGAGGTAGAGAATTGAGGTGTTATAGATGTCAGCAAGTGGGACACAAGCACTATGAATGTCCAGAAAATGTGGGTGCTGGTCTAAGGAATGTTGTTGTTGCCCAGGCTGGAGAAAAGGCAGAGATTGAAGAAGAAATTCTTCCAGAGAGGGGAGAATCCTTGGTGGTAAATAAGGTCTTGTTGAAGCAAGCCAAAGAGGTCACTGAGCTTGCACAAAGGAAGACTTTGTTCAGGAGCATATGCAAAGTCCAAGGGAAATGCTGCCAACTAGTCATTGATAGTGGTAGCACAGACAATCTGGTTTCCACTGAGGTCATAGAAAATTTGAAGCTGAAGACTAGGGAGCATCCAACTCCCTACAAGGTGTCCTGGCTGCATAAAGGGCACCAGCTGGTTGTGAAAGAATAGTGTGAGATAGAGCTGCAAATGGGCAAATACAAAGATAAGGTCCTGTGTGATGTAATGCCCATGGATGTGTGTCATATACTGCTGGGTAGACCTTGGCAGTTTGACATAGCAGCAGTGCATGATGGCAAGAAGAACACTTACAAGTTATTCAAAGATGGGGTGCATCATACATTGATACCCATGGAAGAAGGAGAGCCATCCAGCAGAGTGATTGATCCAAAGACCTTGTTGCTGAGCGGGAAAGAATATCTGCAACAGATAGAAGAAGAAGAGGTAAGCTTTTCTTTAGTTTGCAAGCCTAAGGTAGTTCTTACTTCTACAAAGATTTCTGATTTACTAGTAGAGATACAAGAGATGTTAGATGATTACTGTGACATTGTTGTGGATGATTTACCTGATGAGCTGCCACCTGTGAGAAAGATCAGCCATTAGATATATTTTATCCCTGGTTCAAATCTGCCAAATAAGGCAGCCTACAGAATGACTCCCAAGGAAAATGAGGAAATCAGGAGACAAGTGCAGGAGTTGGTGAACAAAGGACTAATCAGAGAAAGTATGAGTCCATGTGCAGTACCAGCAGTTTTGAGCCCAAAGAATGATGGAGGCTGGAGGATGTGTACTGATTCCAGAGAAATTAATAAGATCACAATCAGGTACAGATTCCCTTTGCCCAGAATTGAAGATTTAATGGACTGTTTGAGTGGTGCTAAATATTTCTCAAAGATAGATTTAAAGAGTGGATATCATCATATTAGAATAAGAGAGGGTGATGAGTTGAAAACTGCCTTTAAAACGAATGAAGGATTGTATGAATGGATGGTAATGCCTTTTGGGTTGTCAAATGCACCTAGCACTTTTATGAGACTTATGAATGAAGTATTGAAAGAATTTATTGGGAAATTTGTGATAGTATATTTAGATGATATACTAGTTTTCAGCAGAACTAAAGAAGAACATTTAAGGCATCTTAATCATGTCTTGAAGAAGCTACACCAGGAGAAACTGGTGATAAATTTGAAGAAATGCTCATTCATGAAGGAAGAGTTGGTGTATTTGGGTTTTTTTGTTTCTGCAGAAGGGTTGAAGATGGACCCAGAAAAGGTTAAGGCAATTGTGGAGTGGCCTTCACCCAGGAGTATTTTTGAGGTAAGAAGTTTCCATGGACTTGCTAGTTTTTATAGAAAGTTTATAAGAAAATTCAGTAAGATTAATGCACCCATAATTGAGACCATAAAGAAGAGAAAACAACCATTTAAGTGGATTGCTGAAGCAGAAAGAAGTTTTAAACTGTTGAAGCAAAAGATAACAGAGAAGCCTATTTTGATCCTGCCTGATTTTACTAAACCTTTTCAAGTAAAATGTGATGCCAGTGGAGAGGCCATTGGAGCTATGTTGAGTCAGGATGATAGGCCTGTAGCCTATTTCAGTGAAAATTTGAATGATACCAGAAGAAAGTATTCCTCTTATGAGAAGGAATTCTATGCAATTGTTCAGGCACTGAAGAAGTGGAGACATTACTTGATGTCCAGGGAATTTGTGTTATATTCTGACAATCATGCTTTGCAGTATATTGTACAGCAGCCCAAGTTGAAACATAAGCATGCTAAATGGGTTGAGTATCTCCAAGGTTTTAATTTTGTTTTGAAACATATAAGTGGCCAAGCTAATAAAGTAGCTGATGCTTTGAGTAGGAGACACTTGCTTGTTCAAGAAAATAATTTTGAGGTTGTAGGATTTGATTTTCTCAAAGAATTGTATAAAACAGATCCTGATTTTAAAGAAGCATTTGAGGCATGCAGTAACCCTGTTTTAATAGATAGAAGCCAGTGGCTGGATTATTTTCTGCAGGAAGACTTGTTATTCAGAAAGAACCAACTGTGTGTACCAAAATTCTCCATGAGAGAAAATTTGATCAAAGAGAAGCATAGTGGTGGACTTGCTGGACACTTTGGTACTGATAAGACTTATGAGCAGCTGAGTCACTTTTATTTCTGGCCCAGGATGAGAACAGAAGTGGACAAGTTCGTGAAGAATTGCAAAATCTGTCAGTATGCTAAAAGAAGGAGCCCGAATGCAGGATTGTACACTCCCTTGCCTATTCCAGACAGGCCTTGGGACATGGTGAGTATAGATTTCGTTCTAGGATTGCCCAAGACTCAGAGAGGGAATGATACAGTCTTTGTTGTGGTGGACAGATTCTCCAAAATGGCACATTTTATTCCATGTTACAAAACTAGTGATGCCACCCATGTTGCTAACTTGTTCTTCAAGGAAGTTGTTAGATTGCATGGGTTACCCAGGAGCATTGTTTCAGACAGAGACACCAGACTTGTGGGGCACTTTTGGAGGACACTGTGGAAGAAACTTGGCACCAAACTAAGTTTCAGCTCAGCTTATCATCCCCAGACTGATGGACAGACTGAGGTAGTGAATAGAAGTCTGGGAAATTTATTGAGAAGTCTTGCAGGAGAGCATCCCAAGCAGTGGGACCATATTTTGCCCCAAGAAGAATATGCATATAATGATTCACCAAACATGAGCACAGGACAGAGTCCATTTCATATTGTTTATGGAATGCATCCCAGAGGAATATCAGAATTAAGAAATCTGGGAAGAGCAGAGCTAAGGAGTGCAGATGGTGAGGAGTTTGCTTCAGAGATCCAGGCCATACATGAACAAGTGAAACATCAATTACAAGGCAGCAGCATCAAATACAAAAGCAGAGCAGACTTGAGCAGAAAGGAAGTTCATTTTGAAGTAGGAGATCAGGTTTTGGCACACTTGAGAAAGGAGAGGTTCCCAAAGAAGCAGTACAACAAATTGAAGTTCAAAAAGATTGGGCCATGCAAGATACTTAGGAAGTTTTCTACAAATGCTTATGAGATTGAATTGCCACCTGATGTTGGAATATCTCCTATTTTTAATGTTGCAGATTTGTACAAGTATGAAGATGATGGTGCAGAAGCAAGATCAGCAGACAAGGAACAGATTGAGTGGAAAGAGCAGCTACCTCCAGCACAACCATTGCAACTAGAGAAGGTATTGGACAAGAGAGTGTTCAGAAGGACCAGAGGACAAGAGTACTTTCAGTACTTGATCAAATGGAGGGACAAGCCAGAGGAAGATGCTACTTGGATGACTGAAGAAATGTTGCAGAAGATAGGCAGATCAGTGGAGGAGCTCATGGACAGGAGCCCATGAAGAAAATTTCCCTCAGGAGTCTGATGCAGGGGCATCAAGAACTGGCAAACAATGTAGGAGTTTTGTCCACATGTTGTGGCTAGGAGGGTTTGAAAACATTCAAATTGTTACAGCTAGGTGTCAACACCTTAGCTGATTGTATTATTTAGATTAATTAGAGTCATAGAAAGTCGAATAACTCAGTTAGTCTAGCTGTCATATTTCAGTTAATTGAATTATTGTAATTAGACGGTTGATTTTCCAAAACGGTCCTCACTGAGGAACCGAAGAGCCACATTGTAATATGTATAAATTGTATTCTCCGGATGTAGAAAGGGAGAGCCAAGAGAAGAAGAGAGATTCTACAATAAAAAAAATTGTTCACAGTTGCTTCCAATTAAATAGTTTATGTGCGCATTCATCATAGAGTAGTTCGAATCCTTAAGTGTGAAGAGATTGTTTAATTGCGAAGTGATGGACTCTGTGCATGAATAATTGAACTCCTGCATGAATTCCACTTATCTCTGTTGGTTGTTTATCTTAATTCATTCAAATAACCCTGCGCATTTAACCCCGCTCATAGGCGTGATCTGTATAGAGAATCTTGGTTAATATTGGTGAAGTCCCCGTATAAAGAGATAACCTTGTTTTACTGTTAGTTGAAGCCGGAACCGGGACTAAACCTGGAGTTAATGTATGAAGGGAGACCGTAACCCGATGTAACCCGAGTCAACCTCATACCAAAACTGGAAGCAGAATCGTAAGAGTGGATTGCCCCATTTCGCACCGCTTTTGGTGCGGAGGTGGTATTTCTGGGTCGAGGAGCGATTCCATAGAGGAATCGACATGTGGCGGAGTGGACCATTAAAAAAACCACTCTCTCGTACATTTCGCACATTAACATCAGTACGAGGTCAACGAGCGAAATGAGCACAAGCCATTGATTTGAGAGAAGGCCATCGGACGGTCTTCGTGTGACAGAGATACACGATGTTTAAACCAGGTATGACGCGCACATTTGATTGGTCCATTGACATATATGTGGGGTCCGGGATGAGGGGTTATTATAAATTCTTTTGTTCATAAAGTTTTGGCTATTAATATAAAAATTCCACCGGATAATAACATTATTGCCAAGGGTTATTACACAGTTAATTATTCAATCACAGAGAGAGTGGGTTTATTATAAAGTTGCGATTATGTTTAATTGTCAATTTCTTTGAAATTGATAAGTAAACGAAAGGAAAAGCTGACAGAGCCACGACGACTGTTGACCATCCCTCCACTGGACCTGACTTTTGGCATTGCTGCATCAGTGAACATGCAAATGACATTTTTTGTGATATATTACATGAACTATGAAAATGACCTTTTTTGTGATATATTGCATGAATTATAAATGATGAAAATCAATGTCACTCATCACTTTATCTAGTTTATCTTGTGCTTAAAATATAAACTTACCATTCCATAGGTGAAAATAAAAATAAAAAATCCGGTAGAAAAACCATTAATGAAAATGATCCCAAATAATAAGCACACCACCATTTGTCAAAAATCTCTTCATCCCAACATGATTTCTCAATATTACTTATATTTCTTTTATTGATGATTATGGACCTGATGTCACCCTAAAATTTAATGATAAAAACAAAAAATAAAAACATCCTCTAACCATATTTCCACTCCTTACACATAAATTTTAATATTAAATATGCATTAATCTTTGTCATAATAATAATGAATATAAAAAATGCAATATGAAAAAATCTAATTCACTACAACTCTAACAAACTTTATATATTTTACACGAAATAAAGTTGTTTTGTTTCAAACTAATTTTCAAGTCGTTTACATGTATTTTCTTATACTTGTTCAATAATTTGTGCAATACATTCAAGTTTCTGATATCCCTTTGGAAAAATGCAACTCGTTCAGATCTGGCGGGAGCCCAAAAACTCATTTCTACTCGCTCAATTGATCCGGCGGGAGCCCATAACCAAAGGGGAAAACTGGAGAGCAACGTGGAGATTTCCATAAGCTGTTGTCTGGCGAAAGCCCCTAATCAAAGGGGGAAACTGGAGAGCATCGTGGAGATTTCCATGGCGGGAGCCCTTCGCCATAATCAAAGGGGAAAACTGGAGAGCTTTGTGGAGATTTCCATGGCGGGAGCCCATAACCAAACGAGATTTCCATTAGCCACAGTAACTATTGTCTAGTGGGAGCCCATAACCAAAGGGGAAAAACTGGAGAGCAGGGTGGAGATTTCCATAAGCCACAGTAACTTTTGTGTCGAGCAGCGTGGATATTGCGAGGAGCCACAGTAACTGTTGTCCCTCATCATCTTAACATAGCTAGTGCGGTTGCAGGATTTTCGATTTTCTCTCATTTTCTCTCAGCATCCATGATGTGCAGAGTCTGGAACGAAGTGCTCAGGCAAAAAAATCCAAAGCTCAGGTTCAGTGCTCTCCTCCTTTCTCTCATTTCTCGCTTTTCAAACACGTTAAACACTTAAATATTTTTAAATGTATAGGTCAGTTGTAGGACCGGGATCTCCAGTGCCTCCAAATTCCTTAAAAAACTAGTTAAGAAACCCTAACCAACCACATGAATAAATTTCAAATCTAGGGTTTGTAGGGTTTGTCAATAAATGTACTCTTTTGGAGGATGTTGCCACTTCCATACCCAATTTGCAGGATTTAGGTATTAAGGCCTTGAATAGGGTTTGTAAAAGCTTAGCCCAATTTATAGCAGGAACATACTTAATTTTTCCTACTGGTTCTCCTTCTCAGACCTTGACTACACTCTGTAGTCTTGTACGCAGCTCCTCAATAGTTTTCCACATGGAATATATTCAAAGTCCGCAATCCTCTGTTGCTCCAGAGGCTCTCTAATTTCAGGATATTTTCCATCTTTGCTCCAGAGGCTCTCTAATTTCAGGATATTTTCCAGCTGGTCCAGAGGCTCTCTAATTTCAGGATATTTTTTCAACTCCGTTATCTTTAGTTGGTCTAGCAAGTTCCCTATCAGCTTCAGGTGTTGTGCTAATTGATGACAGTTCTTTTTATGCATTCGCACAGTGTTGGCCGCTTTGACGATCAAAGCAATCAGTTTCACGGTGTCAAGTCCAGTCAACTGCACCACGTTCGCGAGCTCCCCCACATTCTGCGATTGCAGTAACACTCTCATGATGGCGATGAAGAAATCCTCCCAACAAGATATACACACTCTGAGTAATACACATTCTGTATTAGTTGTATCATGTATGCCATCAAAATGTCTTTAGTGATTTTTCAACATCCCATCCTGCCCTGTATTACTCACCTGCTTCCTTGTATTGTATTATGCATAATGAAGTGATGGAATTTCTGTTTCAAAATTCATCTTTGGAAACACTTTATTAGTTTTAGTAATTAAGATCTTGTTAGTTTGATTCTCCATACCTGTTGTCATTTAATTTGTGATGCTTAATAATCCCACTTTGACAATAAATCCAGAAATAAATAAGAATTTGATGCTTAATAATCCCACTTTGACAAAAAATTTAAGATATGGGTGATTCATGTACCAAAACTTTGCCGTTTTGGAAGCTATCCTTGGGGTCCAAGTCCCTGCGTTGCCATGATATCATCCTCACTCGTTCTGGTATTAACATTTTTTAGAAATGGCTTTGTGCTTTGTAGGTTTCTTGCTTGTGGTTGTCTTTGTGATGCCTTCTTAAATTAAAGCTTACTAAATGATAGTTGCAGATCCCTTGATGAGAGTTTTATTCCACATTAATTAAAGACATATTTGGTTAGTGCTCTGTTTATTGTTTTGTAGCAGAGAAACACTACAGTTTCTAGATGCTCTTTTACATGCCAAAGAATGGTATGCAAGTTTGCATAAGGTTTATTGTATTATTGCATCATCTAAAGACTAATAGATTTCAAACTTTAAATACATGCAACTTGCAAGCAATTCATCAAATATTAGACTAAGCATTTAAAGAGTACAAGAAATAAAAAGGATTTCTAGATTATCCAAGTTACCATATCTATGGAGACATTTTGGGAACAAGGCCAAGGGGACATTAATTTCCAAGTTATTTTTACAGGCATTAGTAACTTAAGAAACAAATGGTAGATATAGTTTACCAAATATTCTAATGATGCAAGGTATGCTACATCTGTCTTAAGTTTTAACTATCAGCACTTACAATTTGCCATAGTTACATACTGTTAGTTATGTGTGTGAGATTCAAGATATTGTGATATGCTGCAAAAAATAAATATTTGATATTCAGGGGCTTGATATTAGAGCTAGGGAAATCAAAAGTTGCCCGATTCATCTAAACAACATCCACAAAAAGGCTTCTTATCAAATTTACAGAGTTTTGTTTTGTAAATAGTTATCTTTATTGAGTCTGTTCTTTTTGTTTTATTTTGAATTGATCAGGACTAATATTATATTTTGAATTGGTCAGAATGCTTTCTCTGTGGTATGCTAAATATATTTCATCTACCTGTCTGTCTTTTGCAGCAAAATCTTTGGAGATATTTTTACAATACCTTTGTGATCGAACATACGAAATAACTCTTCAAAGGGGTGCTAATACTGTGAGTGCTTCACATTTGTAAGTTTCTTATCCCTATGTTGATATATTGTCTTGCTATGTTGATAAGTGCTGAAAGTAGTCTGCAAGGTTTTCTACCTTGCTTTCAAGGCAAACAAAGAAGACTTCACTGCATTTAATTCCTGCAGGGATCTGTCTATTTTATTTTCCCTTAAACCATGATTGTGCATAGCTTCTTTTTGTGGTTTACTAGTCACATTCTATAAATAAGTTGATAAATCCTTTTAAGCTATTGGCTACAGATTCTATTAAAATATGGTTTATACTATGTATATATACTAATATTTTTCTTTTTTGTTAATGGTTGGAAGGAAACAATGTGTGCACAGGTACACTATTTTTTATTTCTTACGAGAGATAGTGAACAAGGTCCCAGACATGGGGGGTTCAGATGCTGCTACTGGTGAAGAGAGGAATGGTGGGCGAAGGAGGTAAATATAGATATTTTCTTCCTGGTGATTGCAAAGAGGTCTAGGAAAATTTGCACATTTTGAAAAATTACAAGAGATCAGATATACTCTACCTTTTCTTGTAATGACTATGCATTTTCATTTGCTTCAGAAAAGCTCACGAAGGAGATGAAAATGAGAATGATGAGGATGAAGTTAAGAGGACCAGGATGGTAATGACCGACTTACTGTTTTTATAAAACAATTGTTCTTTGCAAGGAATGGAGTTATCCATATGTGTTGCTATTTTTCTTTTCTATGCTTCTAAATTCTTAATTTGCTCTGGGTTCTAAAACAGTAATTGCTAGCTATTTGGCCTTTTCTAAAATAGGGTGCACACCATGGAAGCGGACGAGGACAGGGAAGAAGAGGTAAGAGGCAGAGGATCAAGAGGTGGGTCAAGTGGGAGAAATGGCATTACAGTTGAGAAGTTTGAGGATGAAGACCTAGATTTGTCATCTGAGCACAGTGAGAAACAGGAGAAAGTTTCAGAAATTTTTACTGATGTTAACACTGAGACAAGAGAGACTAAGGTAGCAGTGAATTTGGGGAGCACTCCTATGGTAAGAGACTTTGATCTTAACATGGATTTGGATGAGAGTGGGGCTGTTGCAAGCATGCCAATGCAACGATCTGTCAAACTGGAACACGATCCTAGTGACATTGCAAATGTCCATGTTGTTAAAGAGGCTGATGAATTTCCTAGTGATTTTCCAACTGTGCAACCTCCTATTAAACAGGAAGAGCAATATCCTAATTGGTCTCATTCTGATGTAAATAATGTAGCCCTAGATTCAATACAGTTTCATGTGCACTCAGATATAATTGTTGATCAGGATGAAGATGATTATGACAACGAGGATGGATAGTGTGTTATTAAGCGGGGATCTATTATCTGAAAGAGTTTTAGCAAGGTTGCAGTATAGAAATTTGGCAATCTTTCACATGCAGCATAGATTAACATCATAGCCTCACTGACTGTCAAAGAAAGGGCACTAAAATATCTCACCAACTGTAATGGGTTTTTGTACATACTATTTTGCAAGGAGGGTAAGAAATCCTTATTGATTTGAACGCTTATTTTTCAGGCATTGAAGAATTCGGCCAAGTGGAGTTCTTTCAATCTTTGTTATCTCTCTAGATGGTTGTCTCATGTGCTCAAAGGAATATTCACCTTTCGGTCACTGAAGAATTTACAACCAGCTAGGTGGTCTTTTTCTCTTTATTTCCCTTGTATGGTTGAGTACATCCACAGGTGCCCAAATAGAAATATTGTTGTATAAAAATTATAGTTATATGCATATCATGGATAATTTCTTGTCAAGTGTCTTTTGATGCTTCCCAATTGCAACGTGATAGGAATTTTCATCCCATTTCCATGTGCCCAATTAATAATATTTCTTCTTGTTGCTTCGCGAGTTTTACAAGTCTCATGTGAAATATTTTTCCAGAGGCTGCAAAAATGGTGTTTTGTTTTAGGTGATTCTACAGAAGCTGGAAATGTCATTTTCTATTTTTTGTAAAAGAGGTGTAATCGAAGTTATTTCCTTTTTTTGTTTGTAGCACCTCCTGCTGCATTTCAATGACGGATAAGTTTCTCAGCCTTCTAAATTGTTTGCAAAAGCTCATGGACATGCACTGAAGCTCTGATGGTGCATGTGAGCACAGACGAAGGTGGTTCTTCTCTGTTTCACTCATCTTAGTTATGTTAGTCTAAAGTTGATGGTTCTACTTTTTTGACTTGAAGTAGCTATATTGGTCGTGGGTTAGAATTATTGTTTGGGACCATTCTAATTTGGTTGATTCTAAGGAGAACTTGAGGCAACCAGTGATCAAGAGAAGGAAACATATTGCATTATGATGCAAAGTGATGAACAACAGGAAAGTGAAATGATAACAAGTTAGGAAATGGTTGTGGCCATGGGTGACTGTAAAATGGAGCTGTAACATAAATATTCAAAGTAAATTAATAAAAGTTAGGAGTAAAGTTAGCATTAAAAGTTAGTAGGAGTAAAGTTAGCATTAAAAGTTAGTAGGAGTAAAGAAGCGGCTCACCTACCGACCACAACACACCTGCAGTCGTATACCATTAGGTGGCTCGACCTACCGACCACAACACACCTGCAGTCGTATACCATTAGGTGGCTTTGGCTTTTCCCCTTTTTCTATGGTTTAGGGGCACCTTTCCATGGCTTCAGATTCACTGATCCAAAGTATCGCTTCTTCTGCTTAAAGGTACAGTATGTTAGGGAACCTGGTACATGAACAGTACCAATTTTAAACCCGACTCATGGCACACACCTACCTAGTCCTAAATAACCAATAACCCGATGCCGCGTGTCTCAGTGTCGACGTCCTTATGAGATCAGCCCTCCTAGTTGTCAATTGATCCTCGTTTTACGTAAAATTGACCTATTTAACCCTATCAAAGACTCATTTGGGTAAATCACTCATTTTTACATTTTCACCCCATAATTAAAGTCTTGATTTCTAGAGCAGGTCACTTTCAACCCCCTCCCCACGTCATTTTCCTTCTTGGTTCTCTCTCGCACAGGTCATAGGTAAATATCCATTTCCATTATTTACGTTTTTCCTTCCTTTTTCTCTTTCAACATGGTCTTCATGAGAGTCAAGTCTAAGAAATCTGAACCTGAAACTCCCCAAGCACAAGAAGTTAGGGCCATCCTGAGACCCGACCCCCTTATTGATACACAGGCTCACATTTGTGACCCGCAGTACCCTTTTAGTGTTTCCCACGTCCGGCCTAACTTACTTCAAAGTCATGTGAAAGGCCAAGATCGATTCCGAGTTGTTCCATCTGGCCTGTACTACCAGATAGCCCCAACCACTTTCCCAGTTACAGAATTCATCTGTTGGCTCAGAGATGCCTATGACGAGTGTAGAGAGGTATTCCTCTCGGCTCAGGGAAACAAGGTCTTCCGAATTTCCCCTGAGCTCATCAAGAACGCTCTTCGTTTCCCGCATAGCCTTGAATATGTCACATTCACCGAGTTATCCCTGTCGCGCCAGTTCTATAAATTACCCTGGAAGCAACATAGTGAGTTCCTCTCCTCCATCACAAATTCCCGCCTTACTTCCCTTCCCTCTTCGGATATGGTACCCTTGACCTTATTTTCCGACAACTTCCAGCCAATTCTCGCTCTCATCTCTGGGTTATTAGGTCTTAGGGAGGTCGAAAGGGTGTCTAAATAATGTATAGCCCTCCTCTGGCTCATGTATCAACTAGGTGTTGTTGTAGATATTCCAACCTTTCTAGCTTCGGCCATCTAGACCCAATTCCAAGAAATGTCCTCTTCAGGGGCTTTTCGTTTCTACTCACTGGTTTTTTACTTGTTTCTATTCGAACATTCTGACAAGTTTGAAGCTTTGGGCCTTGAAAAGCTCTCCAGAACAAATGGCCAACCTAGAACCGTCTTTGAGTGGAACATTTCAGTACGGTAGCAGCCAAATGGGAGGGGATGCTCAAGGTTCTTGAACAAATTCATGTTCATCGCCTATACCATAATTCATGACAGTCCCCCACCCAGGATCTTTCTTGAGCAGAAAGATTGGTTGCAGTTTGGTGAGGAGGAAAGTACAGGGGATTGGTATTTGTTTGATGATTATACCGAGATCAAGGTTTATGGTGTGGATGTGCCTCCTTACCACCTTCCGTTGTTTCCTGCCATGCAGGTTTTTGCCCTCGAGTACATTCATCAAACCATGAAGGCTGACTAGTTTCATTTTGTCCCCTCTAAGAAGGGTTATATCCTCAAGCTTCCTACTACCGTCACCCCCTTTACTGTTAACTCAAGACATGCCCTCTCCATAGTGGAAACGTTACTTCAGGGAGTAGATTTAGTGTTGGGGAAAGTTTGGCCCTACGACCTGAAAGGAATTATATCAAGTAAGAAAAGGAAGATTAGGTCCACTTCATATGCGCATGAGACTAGGCCCTTCATTGAATGGAGAGCTAACCTTGACACATGGCCATTGGCTTCGTAGATGGAAGCTGAGTCTTCAGCAGTGGAGGGAAGGGGTGACACCACTTCAGCAGGTACAGGTAGAAAAGGGCATACTGACAAAGCTAAGTTTTCAAAAGAACCACAGGGATTGGATACAGGGGAGCGATCTCATCCCTCCAAGAAGCAAAACAGTGACGAGATGGAGATCCTTTGGGATGAACCACTCCCGAAGGAATTGGTCAGGTATGGGGAGCCTAATAGAGGCAAGGAGGGTTTCAGAGTAAACTATGATGGAGCGTCATCTTCAAAACCTTATGGGTTATTACAGGCCACTTCGGTAAGTAGAGTCGAAGTGAGAGAAGAAATCAGAAGCAGAAGAAATACTATGAGGGAGAAGCTTCGGGCAGAATTGGCGAGCTTCATAGACAAATACCATACCCGGCTCACTACAAAACTAGACATGGACAAAGAAAAATTGATATTTTCTATCACGGAGGTAGTGTTGGAACCCACCGCTAATGAATTCAGCTACAAGGCGCTGGAGTTATCTGTGAATTTGTCACAAGTTCCCTTTATTGATAAACTAGGTTTGCACCAATGCATTGGAGACATGTTGAGAGACGAGGTCATGAAACTAGCACTGGCTTTGAGAAAGCTCAAAGACAAATATAAGGATGTGGTAGATAATCTGAAAAAGGAGAGGAAGAATGCCAGGGGGGTCAGCAATAATCTTCATCGTCTCAGGAAAATAATGAGCGAAAATGGCAGCGACAAGGATGGAATCCAGACAAAAATCATCCGGGACTTAGAGGTCGAAAACCTGGAATTGAAAAAGAGACTCAAAATTTCTCGAGCAAGCTATGTGCGACCCGAGGAATTAGATCAAGCAGAAAAGGAAAAGATGGCCCTTACAGATACCCTCACCCGGGAAATAGATGAGAATGCCAAAACAGTTGAAGCGCTGGCTGCCCTCAGATAGAGATTCACTAACTTACAACAGAAGCGGGATACTCCTGTCTGTGCAACTCCAACTCCTGACCCGTTCGATGCGACCTTAGCACAGTTAACTAAGGCCCTCTCGGACCTCCAGGTTTCGAAGAAACAAGCCCTCACCACTCAGCAGAGTATTCAGAACTGACTGTTAGGGTTGAACAAAACAATAAGATCATAGCGGCTTTGCAAACTGAGGTAGAAGAAGCAAAGAAGGAGAAGCAGCTGGAAGAAAAGGTTATCAGGGATCTGAATAACCGAATGAAAGGAAATGCAACTCTCCTTGAAGCCAGGCATCTTATTTGGGCTGATATCATAACAGAGGTAAGGAAATGTTGGGATTATATCATGCTAATGAATGAAAATTAAGTGGCAATCCAATCATGTAAAGATAAATTGCAGCAAGGGCGAACTAAAGCTGAGGTAAAGGTGGCCATGGAAAAAAGATATATTTCCTACCTAAACAGTTTATGCTCAGAAGATTTGGCTATGCAAGGAATTGAGGACCGCTTCAAAGGAGTGATGGAGATCAGGCGGATAATTGAGAAGGAGACAACATGCATGAATTCCTTGAGTAGTTTGGATTGTGTTGGTAAGGGAGTAAGGAAGTTTGAAGAGGAGTGGGATGAGCTGGTAAGAACAGGCCTCCCCTCATGCTGGAATTCTGAAACTGTCGCTTTCTCAAGTTTAACTAATTACGAAGAGAAGCTAGCAGCATTCATGAATCAAACAAATCTTCTGTATGAAAAGACCACCCGCCTGAAGGCCAAAACAATAATTGTTGCCCTCAGAACAGAAATTTCCCTCCTATGCCAAATAATACAACGTTTGATGGTGCCAGTGGATTATTTAGAATTGACAGATATGCAAGCCTCAGTGGAGATGTTTGTTATAATGCCCTTGCTAGGAGCGGCCATGTGGCAGAAATGCAGTAAGTTCACGAATGTGTCAACCATCACACCGTTCATCCAGTCTACGCCACCTCATAAGTACAAAGCAGGTTCCTCTGCATCGTCGGTGCTGCCAACTCAGCCAGCTGCTGCTACCCCTCGCTCCACCAAAAAATGTTGATCATTTTCTTGCCCTAGTGGCCTTTTACTTTTATTTTCTTACTTTTGTATTATCGAGTGAAATTGTAATTTCACCCAATGCACTTTTTATCGTTTGGTTCAAGTAGTTTTATTTTCAGTTGTCACTCAGGCTAAGGCCACTACAGGGATGATGAGAGGCGTTCTTCCTCATCATCAGCTTTTGATTTTGATAAAGACAGGTAATAGAAAAGATATTTCCAAGAACACATGTTGATCCAAAATATCTTTTGCCAAGAAGAGACCAAGGAACATATAAAAAGAGGACCTGAAGTCTAAAAGAGGGTTCCGGATTTGCAGAATAGAGATTGTTATTAGTGAATTCCCTTTTTGTAAAGTTTTCAAGATTTCCTCTGTGTCATGTTGAAGAATCCCAATGGGACAAAATATAATGAAACAATCTTGTTGTGAGATGGATTCCCAGTGAGACCAATTGCAGTTTGTATTTCTTGTTTAAATCTAATACAAATGTATTTTGTCTCTCGTCATTACTTCAATGTTATATGTCATTTGCTTCTGGAATGCGAATATAAGATTAATTGGGATGAATTTATCTTTTTTAGATACTCATGTCATTAATCTATGGTGCTTTAAAAATGGCTCAGGGCTATGATGTTATTTTCATATGTTTCACCTCATGTATCCTCTTTCTTCTATATTGACTGCTGATGGATTCTTAGGCAACATTAAACCTATCTGTGGTTAATATCCTCTCTATTTGCTACCATTTTCACTCCGCTCTATACACTTTTATATCTGTGTATTGCGTTTCACAATCTGGCCCTTCCCATAGCTTGTATATTTATATTCTGCTTCCATAATATTTCCACAAGATCCTAATTTCTTGCTATCGGGTATTGCTCTGTATTCATTTCTTTCTCGAGATCTTGGTCCCAATTTATGAAATCATAGAATTGTTTTTGAACAAGAAGATACTAGCCACTGACCACGGAAAATCCCCTTATATCTTCTTGGTATAAATATGACCTAGGCACTAGTCCTTCACAACTCAGGGTTGTCTCTAGGAACTACAACAGGCCTCACCTCTGGAAACCATTCAAAACATAAACAAAACATCTCTGAAGCAAAAGGGTAGGTCACCCTCCCATGTCTCAATGCATGACATCTATATAAATCCATACAAAATTGCATCAAAAAAATGGAAAACCATCTGATACAACGTGGCACCTGAATAAAAGAATTGACATAATATAAAATAGGGCTACTAGTGTGCTGCCCATCACTACTAGAGTGTGCAATGGTGGTGGTTAATAACAAGAGGAACCTAAATTCCTATGTAGTAAAAGAATAAATATGTAGTTTTCCACCACTCACCTGAAAATATGTTGGATGTACTGCATGAGGCCCTACATATCTCTTAGTGTAGGCAAGTTGGGTCTCAACTGCAACTTCATGGTGGGCATCACGGAACAAGGGAAAATCCTTCCCTCTCTTGGATAAGCCATTGATAACGTATTTGTCCTCCCAAGAGGGCTTATACCACACTCTAGGATCAACAAAGAAAGTCTACTCTCGAGCACTCCATTGGAGAATTAGATGCTAATAAGATAGAGTGCACCATCAGGGATGTATATTCTCATAGTACTTTAGGAGGCCTACATTGCTTAAGAGCATCGAGTCACTACAGTGATCGGGCGAGGGTATAAATCCCTCTCCCTCTCTATGGACTCCCATGGTCGGATGTAGTCGTACTCTTTAGAAGATGCCATGGGGAATTTTATTACATTTATCGCACCAGTGCATTGCTGTAAAATAACATCACAATTTTTTTAAGTTTAAAAAATATAGCAGTATTCCTTCTTGGTATGAACGGTGTCGTTTTACTACATGAAAGGAAATGGTATTAGAAGTGTATATAGCACCAAAAATTTTTTTAAAGTTAACCTTTTCTGGTGCTATCAAATATTCAAGTGCTAGTGTGTTCTGTTATTTAGTGCAATGCACTAGTGTCTTTGTATATTGTAGATGCACCATCTAAAAAACATTCGCTAAAACACCTGCCTGCTGACTGACGCTAGTGACTTCTGCTACAAACAGATTTTTGGGTTATTCTTATAGGGGCTTCTGCAAAAACCTTCATTATAGTATTTTCCTTGTAGTGATATAGTAACAAATTATCCTAGAGGGTCAACATGAAGCCTTAGACCAATAGGAAGGATATTTCTTGGTGCAATAAGAAGAAATAAGGAAACATGAAAAACATCTCTAGAAACATAAATCACAAATAAATTGGTTGAAAGAGGGAGAGAAAAATACTAGATTCTTCCATATATCTATGCTCCCACATTTCCACCATAACCAAATATTTTCCCTTCTAGAAAAATCTGGAAAAAATCTCACACAAAAATAAGGACCTAGAAGGGGAGCTCAGGTATTTCTACAATAATCTCTTAAAATAACCCTCACCCAATAGGCTAACTTCCACTAGAAAAATTGTTTCTCGCATCCCTTGTCTAGTTTCCTCTGATCATAAGATGACCCTCATGAGAGAAATCACCCTTCAAGATGTGGAATAAGTGGTCATGAGTACGCCTAAAAAATAAATTTCCCAGGCCTAATGGCTTTACCATAGACTTCTTTCAAGCCCGTTGGTCATTCCTAGGCCCAAAAATTTTAGATATTGTCAACGAATCCAAAAAAACAAGATACATGTCCTTCCTACTCTCAATGCCACCTTCCTCACTCTTATCCTCAAAATGCATAACATTTTGGTCCATGATATATTTGGAATATATCCCTTTGTAATGTCATTTATAATATTATTTCAAAAATAATAGCCAACCATCTAATACCCTAGTACCATTAGTAATTTCCAGGGAGCAATTGGGTGATGTTGAAGGGTGTCATATCCTTGATGGCATCATTTTTTTTCATAAGCTCGTCCACTCCTTGAAAATACTCAAGAAAGTGGGAATGGTTATTGAACTTGACTTCCCCAAAGAATTCAATAAACTAAGTTGAACCTACCTTTATCACACCCTCAAAGCTTTTGGCTTATCTCAAGACTGGAATGACTAGATTAGGTCACTCTTCTCCTCACCATTCTTCTATATTATCCTCAATGCTTCTCCCAAAAAAACCTTCAACTCATCAAGGGGCATTAGGCTAGGAGACCCCTTTTCTCCCTTCCTATTTTCCTTTGCAGTTGAAGGTCTTGGCAGAGCACTTCAAGCTAGTAGAAGGGAAGGCTCGTTATCTAGAATTAACCTTCGTAATTCCATCGATCCCCTCACTCACCAAAAATTTATTGATGACACAATAATAATGGGCCAACCTTTAGTAAAATAAGCCTGATGTCTCAAGGAGAGTTTGGATGAGTTATTATGGGAATTTGGCACTTATAATAACCCCTGCAAATCATAAATTTTCTTCTTCAATACCTATTTAGTGACACAAGCCTATATGGCCATAATGCTCCACTTCCAACAATATACCCTTCCCATCATATACCTTGGCACCCATCTCACTCAAAAATCCTTTAAAAAAGTTCATTGGAAGGGTCTTCTTGATAAACTCTCCAACAAGCTCAACAATTGGACCTTCTGAGCTCTAAAACTAATTGGGCACCTCACTCTCCTCAAGCTTTTTCTCCAATTTTCACCCATTTGTAGACTCTCGTTCTTGGTAGAACTAAAAAAGGTACCCATAACCATTCATAATATATATAGATATTTATTGGGGGTGGGGGTGGTGTGAGTAGAGAGCACAAGTGGGCCCTTATGGTCTGGTACAAACTCTTCCTTCCCAAAGCTTGGAGCAACCTTTGGCTTCGAGACTCAAAAAATTTCAGTAAGATTATGGGTGCCAAACTGTGGTGGTGTTGGATTCAAAAGAACCATGATCCATAAAATGACATAGATATTCCACTAAATAGTCCATCTCGACATATCCGACAATATTCGATTTAAATATGGAATTCTACACTATTACAGTTTTATTAAATTTCTATATCTACAGATCCATTGTTAATAGTGTATGCATATGAATTAAAATTATTCAAAATATAGAGAACGAAAAAATAAAATCTCATACATACACATAAGCCACAATATATGCTCTGGGAAACCCTTTCGAGACAAAAACTAGCTAGAAGGTGAGGTTGCTCTACTCTCTTTCTCTGTCTACAAATATGGCTCCGAGTACAAAGAAGTATGACCTTTGGACCATGGGATGCTACAATGCATAAACCTTATTTGTGTGCTCTAACTCATATCCCTTATTGCCTATTTTTTTCTCAGCTAGGGAACAAATTCACTCAGAAGAATGGAACGCATCTACCTCCTAGTGGCTTGGTTACAACATAGTCGGATAGCCTACTGGTGGTTAAGTTTGACAGCCTCAACCCTTAACCAGAGTTAAAATATAGACTCTTATCGATTATTTTACATCATAATCACATGGCTAACCCATTTTCCATGAATAATGGCAGCTCATGTGACATCCTCTCGCATTATGGCAGTGAAAATAGGAAGGTCAATTTATGAGTGGCATAACTTTGACATATGGACTCTGATTAACGTGCTTATCACGTCATTGGAAATATATCAGTGTGTACAATATCATGAAATGGTTCGGCACTAGAGCAGAAAATTTTTACCCCCCAAAAACTTCATTTGATGCTTCAAAACACTCCCGTAAGGTTTCAGACACTATTTTTCCAAACTGGGTCCCACTGGTAAAAATGGTCCCATGAGTTGATTCCTCCACTTTCTCCACTCTTAAGGCATCTAGATGGATGAAAAAAAATATAATGATCAAATTTGAATGAGGACAATATCTATAGAAAAATTTATAACATGAAAAATACTGATCTAGGTGGATATTGGTGGCCACCCGTCTTTTCCACCTAATTAGTTTCATCAATTTTCTTATTTAATGTTTTTAGCATTTTTTTCGTGTCCTAAACTTCCGAAGCCATTTTGTGGCCCTAAACAAAGTATTCCTTGGAGACGTCTTTCCAATGGGGTATCATACGCACCAAACGGAGATACTATGACCAAGTTACGACCCCGAGAAGTTGGCTGCCCAACTAACCCCAACGGGGCCCATAAACTCTTGGTGTTACATCTCCTTGGGTTAGGGTTTTGGTTGTTTATGGTTTTCTCTTATTTTTCAATAATAAAAAGGCCCTTGAGCCTCATTGTAACACAGTTCAGAGGCATGTAGCCACCACATCTCTTCTCAGAGATAAGCTACCATCGCCCTAGCTAGTTTATGTACATTTTTTCTATAAGCATATTTCAGTCATTTGATATTAATGAAATAAATTTTTATTTCTACTACATATCTTTGTTTTTTTTTATTTTTTTATTTTATTTCATTCCTTCATAAATCTAGATTCAGGTTACAGCTCAATGTTTTGCAGTAATATTCAATAAAATTCATGCAAGTGACATGGTATCCACATGTCATATTAGAGAGTTCAAAATATCTCATTTGAAATTATTTTTTGTTATCTCAGATGGTTTTTTTACGGAATTCGATTTCGTTTCCCGGTTTGAGATATATGAGAAATTGAAGTTACACATTTCTCGAACATTGCACTACCACGCATCTTATGATTTTGTGGAATAATTTTCTTGCCCCACAGAACATCAAATTTCAAGTGTCTTGTATCGTTGGAAATATTTATTCAATACCTCAAATGGGTCTTTGAAGGAATTTGATTTCATCACCTATATCAGAACTTATCAACAAAGTTGTAGCAAGAGGTTCATTTCAACCAAGATCCAGATCAGTGGTATCAGAAAATTTTGTTATTTCTCGATATTTCTCTTCATATCCCCAATGAGGCCAGGGTATAAGGAGTTAGGGCTCAAACTGGTTGAACCTTTGCAAGATCAGCCTTGCAAACCCCGACAACCTCCCTGGCAGAAGAAAATAAAGATGAGAGAGCATGAGATCTTATCAAAATATGGCATGAGGAGGCCCTTGAGAAATAAAAGAATACAATGATGGATAATTTTTCCTAGATCCTTCAACGACTACCCACTAGCGATGCATCTGCATCCAGCAGCCGCTATGGAGGCACCACTCCTTTCAAGGTACAAGTCAACTTCGACATTATTGTATTTGAAGGCTAGATAGATGCAGACGTTATAGATAGATGGTTGAATTTTCTCTAAGGATATTTTTCGATCCATGATTTCTCTAACCGAGAAAATATTACATATGCACTCCTACAAGCCACCCCCCATGTCAAAGACTAGTGGGAAACTTACTATGATCAAAAGGACGAGAGGTAACCCTCTCTGTTCTCGGCCGCACCCACTTGGAATTTGTTGCGACACGACATCAATGAACAATATTACCCCGTGGGAAGCTATGAGGACAAATACATCTAATCGACCACACTGTAGCGACAAAGGGATCAAGATGTTCATGAGCTGATGAATTTTTTCCATACCCTGCACACAAAGTTGGGTACTAAATATTTAGAGAGATATTTGGTGCTCAAGTACCGAAAATTTTTGCATAGATACATTCAAGAGGAAACGAAGTTCCTTGACGTTACCTCGCTTGGTGCAGCATATCGATATGTTTCCAATATTGAGCAGAAATTTAAGCAGAAGAAGCGATACTTTGGATCAGTGAATCTGAAGCCATGGAAAGGTGCCCCTAAACCATAGAAAAAGGGGAAAAGCCAAAGCGGGGTGACTCGGCTCGACCTACCGACCACAACACACCTGCAGTCGTATACCATTAGGTGGCTTCACCAAGGAAGAGATCATTGCGTCAACCAGTAGTGTCACCTTTTGTATAGCATCAAACCCTTCACAGATGAGGTATTATGTGATGTTGCTCCTCTTGACGTGTTTCATGTATTATTGGGCCAACCATACATGTGGAAGCGACATGTTGTGTATGAATCTAGATCTCTTTCTGTTATTATTACTTTGGGAAATAAGTTGTACAGGATACCGAAGGTAGTATCGCCTCCCGCCATCTCATTGATTACTGCAAAGAAACGCAGTAATATTATTTCCCAAACTAGAAAATTTTTTTTCATTACAATTCACCCATAGGGAAAGAAGAATATTATGGCCACAAGCTCCAAATATGGCTCCCCTACATGCCAGTAACAAATGGACAAAGTTTTGGAGGAATACAAGGACATTTTCTCCTCAACCATAGAGGTTCCTCTACACTGTCACATCAAGCACTCCATTGATCTGACCCCAGGTGCGTCGTTGCCTGATGTTGCCATACCTCATGCGACCACATAGACAGAATCCACATGTCTATTGTCTGATGTCCGCCAACAGATCCATGACATATTGGAGAAATCCAATGCCAAGTACAAGCAGTGCGAGGATCAACATTAAGTGTCACACAAGTTCTAGGTGGGCGACAAATTTTGGTTACACTTGCTAAAGGAGCGCCTCTCTAGACCCAACCACAACCTACACCCACTTCAAAGTAGGCCAACTCCTTCACCAAGTTATCAAATCAGGACAAATCTTTCACGAGGGAAAGTGATTCATGAGGGACCAGGTTCAACAAAAATTTCCCTACCTCCTGGAGGCTCTGCATGCAATAGGGACCATTTCTTTCTAAGGGAGGAGGAATGATCCAGGTGGATATTGGCGGCCACCCTCCTATTCCACCTAATCAATTTCATCAATTTTATTATTTACTGTTTTTAGCATTTTTTTGGTTCCTGAACTTCCAAAGCCATTTAGAGGCCCTAAATGATGTATTCCTTGGATATATCTTTCCAACGGGGTATCATACGCATCAAACGAAGATACTATGACCAAGTTACGACCCTAGGAAGTTGGCTGCCCAACTAACCCCAACAGGGCCCCTAAACTCTTGGTGCTACATCTCCTCAAGTTAGGTTTTTGGTTGTTTAGGGTTTTCTCTTATTTTTCAATAATAAAAATGCCCTTGAGCCCCATTGTAACACAGTTCAGAGGCATGTATCCACCACATCTCTTCTTAGAGATAAGCTACCATCGCCCTAGCTAGTTTATGTCCATTTTGTCCGTAAGCATATTTCAGTCTTTTGATATTAATTAAATGAACTTTTATTTATGTTACATCTCTCTGTTTATTTTTATTCCTGTATATTATTTCATTCCTGCATAAATCCAGATTCAGGTTATGACTCCATGAGGGTTTGAAACACATTTCAGTTCCAATGTTTTGCAGTAATCTTCAGTATTATGCAAGTGCCATGGTCTCCATATATAATATTAGAGAGTGCATAATATATCATTTGAAAGTATTTTTTATTATCTCAAACGAGTTTTTTACGGAATTTGATTTTGTTTCTCAGTTTGAGAGATATGAGCAATTGAAGTTACACATGTATGGAACAATGCGTCGCCGCGTGTCATATGAGTTTTTGAAATCATTTTCTCACCCCATAGGTCAAAAAATTTCAATTGTCTTATATCATTGGAAATATCTATTCAATACCTCAAATGGGTCTTTGACAGAATTTGATTTCATCACCTATAGCAGAAGTTATCAGCAAATTAGCAGCAAGAGATCCATTTCAACCAAGATCGAGATCAAATACACACCTCACCACTCTCTAATCCAAAAACTGAAGCTGGATCATTAAATATTGGGATATTATATACGAAATCTTGCCTCAAATAACAAATCTCTCATATAGGCCCACAAATTGGGAAAACAAAGGGGGAACATGTGCACACTTCTAGCAGGACCCATGGCAACAAATGCTTAAATTCTATCAACAACAGGATCTCAATGTTCTAAACGTATTCTTAGTAGATAGTGGTTACATGCAGGTAAATTAGTATTGGAGACCTCAACATAGAGGAAAATGATGGCGTGCTTGGAAAAAAATATAAGAAGGCCTCTGAGAATCCTCTTACAATTTTGGAAGACCCTAAAAAATCATATTGAGAAATGCCTTATTTGAATCAGATATGGCATCAAAACATTGTGCTGGGGTTACCGATTGATAAACATATTCATTGTGAGGGACACCTACTACTTGGCCTATAATATCACCCAAGCCCTCCATGCTAATATGTGTCCCAACATCTAGAATATTAAGACATGGCCTAATATTTCTCACTTCCTATTGCTACTGGCTTAGAAGACAAGCCTAACTTGGGAAAAAATCATCAAAAGGGACTATGAAGGATTTTCTATTTGTTATATGTGTAGATTCATTTCAAAAACATTCGAGCATATTTTCATTGATTGCGATTTTGTAGATCAGGTTTGGTCAAAATTATACTCCACCTTAAGGTAGTTGAAATGCAGACACAACTAACTCTTGGAAAAAATCTCAACTTGGAAGCCCTCCCCTTTCAAAGGTGAAATCCTTAACAAAACATGGTCTCTATTCCCTGCATTCATATTTTGGGTGATATGGAAAGAAATAAATAGTCATTTTTTCAAGAGAAGTCCATATTATTCTTATTTTGTTTGGCTTAGAAAATTATTTAGTGTAAGGGAGACCATCGTCCTCTCCCCATGGATTGCCAACGACTAGGAGCTCTCTCCATATGAAGCGCCATTATATTTGACCTTTTCATTTTCCAAAAAATTTCCACCCACTCGGCCTCTCTCCCTCCTCACCCCCGTCCCCCCACCATCTCTTCCTTCCTTACTTGGTTTCCCACACCAATTATATTTATCGAATACAATTTGGACAATGCATCTAAAGGTAATGCAGGACATGAAATCTATGGAGGCATCTTCAAGGACAACAAATGAAATCCATTATTTGTAGTTTTTGGCGCTTTAGCCCACTCCAAAAAAATCATAGTTGAATTTTATGCATTGGAAGTGGGATTAAAAATTGCTAATGGGTGGGGATTTAATAGGCTCATGGTGGAATGAGACACTTTGTTAGTCATCTACACCATCAACAAAACCTTATCAGGCACTCCTATTGACAAGCTATCCAAATGTTGGAGCTTGGACCATTTCCTTCACTACATATCCATTCTTCTAGCCTTCAATAGCTTTGTCATATCCCTTCATGTTTGTTGCTATGGTAATAAACTTGCTAAAAATTTAACTAAATTAACATGCTCACAAAACAACCTTCAACTTTCTATCCCTGATTTAGCCATCTCCTCCTCCCCCTCTCCCCATGCAACTCTCGGTTCTTTCAAAACTCTCCCCTAAGGGTCCTCCAAACTCATCTAACCCCCTGATTAGGGTGCCCTTCCCAAAGACCCACCAACACTCATTGGGGTGTCTACTACAATATGATCAACGTTGGTTTCTCTGTGGATTACAACACTTCATCCTTTTTTGATGAAGTCCCTTTTAGCACTTATATACATTCAGGAGGGTAATAACAACCTAGTTACTCAGTTGCTTTTTATTTGTTATACTTTATGTTCTAACAACTCTGGTCATACTCTTATTTATTACCATAAGTATTTGGTTTTTTAGACCGGCCATCTATATTTCCACCACTAGTATGGTTTCTCAATAACATAAAGTAGTGGAAATAGTTTTAACTATATTGTTATATATTTTTATGATTAGAAAAAAAAAAAATACTTCAAAGAATAAAAAGTAAAAATTAATAGAAAGCTCATTAACATAGCATTGAGCTTTATTCATGATAACTTTATTTTATTTAAAATTATATACTTAGATTTCCTTAATATTGCGTAATTATAAAGGAATTGAAAAGGTAAGTGGACCTCAACCTTAATGTTGCATAATTATAAAGCAAACTATAAAAAATATACTTGGATTTCCTTAACATTGCATAATTATAAAGAAATTGAAAAGGTGGGCGGAATTAAGAGATCACCAAAATCTATATTACATTACAAATGTCGTTGATTCCCGTGGAATTTATAACTTATAAGGGGTACGTGAAATCTATTTCTATGCTTAAAAATGTTATTATCTTGCAACTTATAACATGGAATTTGATATTTTATCACTGATATATGAAGCTCATCAACCTACCATTGCGCTTTGTTCAAGATAACTCTATTTTATTGAAAAATATAATTGGATTTCCTTAATGATTATAAACGAATTGAAAAGCTACGTGGACTTATACGCTAATATCGCAGGATTATAAACGGAATTAAAATGTTGGTGGGGTGGTAGATGATGATTATTTTATCGCGAATATATTTTAATGTTTATGAAATTAAAAGTAGTTTATGGGTTATCAGGCTTTTTGTTTTTTGTTTTCCGTAATTCAATCATTTTCTTACTTAAATTGATGATGAGTTGATCTAATCTTCTAAGAGTTCTCTCACTCAAAAGATAATGCGCTTTCTTGTTTTTTGCTTTCTGTAATTCGATTATTTTCTTACTTAAATTGATGATGAGCTCACCCAACCTTCTAACAGTTCCCTCACTGAAAAGACAATGCCACGGAATTGATGCTAACATATTGTGATAATTATCCCTGATGTCTCTGAAAGCATAACATTCCAAAATGAAATATTTTTCTGATTGCACTGTCCCATAAGTGCAAAAAGTACATACCCTTTCTTTCCAAGCTTCTTTAAGTTCCTTCCACCGTCCCATTTCACACCAAAGTCGATGTGAGTTAGTGCTTAATTGAGCAAACTTAGAAACTGAGTATACAAGCTCTATATCATAAATCAAACAAATAGAGTTACATATATATACATGAAGTACAGTCTCAAGATAGAGTAGCTATCTTAGATGCACAATAATTTGGTTGAGGGAATATCTCAACCTCACACTAAACTAGGAACTAACCTATAGAATAGGAACAGATTTTATATAAAGAGAGGATCACAACTGAAGACAAGTAGGAATTATATATTCCAACACTCCCCCTTAATGACTACTTGTCTCAATATCCATCTACAAAATCTACAACTAGCCCTGTTTGGTAATTACACTGGTTTTGTTCGGTAATTACACTTTGTATCATGTTTATGCTATTGTTGATGTCCATATAAAGGAAAAACCATCTACCGAAATGCATGGGTTCCAACCGCTGCAACCGCCAGTCTACTAGGAAGTCCTTCACATGCATGGTTCATCCAACCTCTCGATTAACTCCCCCTTGATATAAAATTTCACCTTATGGAGTATAAAACCAATACGGCCCACCCAAGTGTATCCACCCCGCATGACACACTCTTCCAGGGTGTTAAAACTCTCTGACAGAGGTAACATATAACAAAGGGGTATGCATGCTTCTCTGGGTCTTACAACACGTACAAACAATAAATGACATGTAGATTTGCTTCTAATTACAAACTGTGACTCATACTCATGGTCATGAGTCTATTCCAAGAAACTCACACAAAACAAACTCTCACAAACTTTATTGTCCATCCTCCTTTGCCGCTCACCATACCATTCACCTCCACAAACACCGCATTATTCATATGCTGGAACACACCATTACTTTGTCTTTTTACTTTTGAGTCTTTGGCATCTTCATTTTACTTTGGCAAGCTAGTCTTGGTCTCCATGTTTTACGTGTCATCAATTAGAGTTGTGAGTTTTAACAAAATGACATCATATTGAGGTCGCAAATCTCAATATTTATATAAATTTCCAAGACTTCTCTACATTTACCCATACCAAATAAAAAACAATACCAAATGACAATATAAGCACAAGCGATAACCATGACAGTAGTACAATACATGGCCACGCCATTCATTGCTGCGAACAGACTGCCCCGAATTTCAGTTCACCAAAACACTGCCCACACTGTTGAGCAGATCTAAGATCATACACTGCACGTTGTCTTCGATCTGATCCCTATCAGATCACTGACAACTGATTGCTTTGATACCAACTTAGAAACTGAGCATACAAGCTCTATATCATAAATCAAACAAATAGAGTTACATATATATACATGAGGTACAGTCTCAAGATAGAGAAGCTATCTTAGAGGCACAATAATTTGGTTGAGGGAATATCTCAACATCACACTAAACTAGGAACTAACCTATAGAATAGGAACAAACTCTATACATAAAGAGAATCACAACTGAAGACAAGTAGGAATTACATATTCCAACAAGCAATAAGAACGTTTTCTCTCCACGGAATGCTAGCTCCAATGTACTCTTTTTGTTGGAGATCACAAGTAAGGTTGAATTCCTCAATATAATACTTTTTCTTTCTACCCAACTCTCTTTCTTTCACTTATACTTTCATTGAAGATAACTTTCAGCCATATACCTCTTCCCATTTACTCAATTTTTTTAAAAAAAATCACCAAATCAATCTATATTAAATAATAAATTTCACTAAAATCCGGTGAAATTTATAATTTATAAAAGTAAGGTACATGAAATCTATTTCTATGCATAAAAAATATTATTATCTTGCCACTTAAACCATGGAATTTGATATTTTCTTTTTTATTAATATAGGAAGTTCATCAACATAGCATTGCGCTTTGTTCACGATAATTCTATTTTAATGAAAAATATATACTTGGATTTCCTTAATATTGCATATTACAAACAATGAACTTATACATTAATGTTGCATAATTATAAACCAAATTAAAATGTGGTACGGTTGTAGTTGATTACAACTTTACCTTATTAAAGAAATCACCAAATCGATCTAAATTGCATAATAAAATTCGTTACAGAGATTCCATGGAATTTATATATTTATAAAATAACTAAATACGGGTGGACTTGGAGATATATTCCCAAAGTACATGATGCACATTATCAACTTTCGACTTTTAAACTCACATATAAAAACTCTCTAAATCAAGAGATAGCCTTTTTATTTTGTATAAATGAATGAATTGATACCTATTTAATTATTAATGTTACCATCCAAACTTATGGGTGCACAATAAGAATGTAAACAAATTTGCAAAAAAATTAAGTATTTATGTACCATATGGCTTATGGTATTGACTGTGCAGAACGAATGGTTCCTATGGTGCTAAACAAATAAACTGCTCAGCAGCTTCAGGCTACCAACCCCAACGATGTGAGAGTCGAGGCTTATATGCAAGCTGTGCTTGCTTCTGCTGCCCATAAGCTTCGCTTGTCAGGGTGTACTGGAGAGAAAATGCGTTTATTCGCTCAATATAAAGTCTGCAATAAATTAAATAACGCCAAGAGGACTAAAGATGCAAACGTTTTGTCAAAAAACATATATACGAAATTTGCTGTCAATGTATTAAATATGTTACTTGGATCAAATTAATACCTTCTCCGCCGGCACATTGTAAACATTCACCATTCCATTATAAAAGATAACGAGTTGAGTTGTCCATGACTGCTCGGGAGATTTTGCTAGAACTGATCTTGTTTGCAAGAAAACATAAAATTAGCCCTGTCCAACATTTAAGCTCACTAAGTTATCAAGAATTCGTAAATATATCAAATTACAGAGGTCTGGACATAAAAATATCTGGAAACCGTATCTGTTTGGCTTATTGCAAAAGGCATGGTGATATTTCTTTCTGTGACTTTAGTGCTTGAACCTAAACAGGTGTTTACAGGAAATAATTCCATCATTTCTCCGTGGCGGCAAATCTTGCGTTGCTGCATTCAACAAAAAAAATCATATAAAATCGGCCAAAACATTCTACTAAAACAAGAACAGTAGAGTAGAAAAATTGAAGGAAACACTGCCGGCCAAAACATTCTACTAAAACAAGAACAGTAGAAAAATTGAAGGAAACACTGTATACTGCCCAAGCCGATTTTAAAATCAAAATTGCAAGGTGTTTAGAGTGTCTTTCTGAATGCGTACAAACTTGCACTATTTGTGGGCAAACTGAATGTTGGAAATGCAGAGGAGTAAATGTACAAATAAAAAATAATTCACACACGAGTTGTGGCTCTTTTATTGATTACACGAACTTCAATCACTCTGAATACAATGACCAGGTGAAGGGTATTTATTTTTTTTCGACTAACGACTAGCTTGACATACACACACTTATCAAACTCATCTATCACATTACTTGACTTGCTCAACGCTCACTTAACTGACTCTCTAATTCACTTACCAAATTCATCTATCACAGAACTCGGTTTATTCAACCCTCACTAAATTGATTGTCTAACTCTTCATGCGGGAGTTAATTAGATATTTTAACACTCTCCATTAATTATGACTGCTAAACTAAAACATGACTCATCACAACTCAAACATGCCTGCCAGTCCATGTCTGAGCTAGGCTTACAACACCTAGATTTCTTTTATGAAACTCAAACACATATTTTGCTAATGGCTTTGTAAATATATTAGCCAAATGATTATTAGATTTACGAGGTTTCAAGTGAACTTCTCCATTGCTCACAAGTTCTCTAATAAAGTGATATCTAGTATCAATATGCTTGCTATTTTGATGAAACACACTATAATTTTTGGATAGTGCAATCGCTGATGTGTTGTCACAATATATTGTTGTTGATCCTTATTGTTTCTGCTTGAGTCCATCCAATACTCTTCTTAACCATACTGCTTGACACGTTGCTGATGTTACTACTACATATTCTGCTTCTGTTGATGATAGTGTCACAATGGGTTGCTTCTTAGATGTCCATGAAATCACACTTGAACCAAGATGGAACACATAACCGGAAGTGTTCTTCCCATCATCCAAACTACCTGCAAAATCACTATCCTTGTATCTAGTCAAATCTTTCTTTTTTGTACTTGCATATATTATTCTACAATCTCTAGTTCGTGCTATGTACCAAAGAATTTATTTTTCAACACTCCAATGTGTGTCTTTTGGAGTCTCCATGAATTTGGAAATCAAACTCACTCTTTGCATAATATCTGGTCTTGTAGCTGTGAGATACATGAGGCTTTCAACCAATATTTTGAATAGAGTTGGATTGACATCTGATCCTTCATCATCCTTACTTAACTTTGTACCTGTTGCAACTGGTGTAGGTACAGGTTTGCAGTTATCCATCCTGAATATTTTCATAAAATATCTAGCATATTTATTTTGGCAAATAAAAATTCATTTTTCAGATTGCTCAACTTCTATGCGAAGAAAACTTTTCATGAAACTGAGATCTGTCATCTCAAATTATTTCATTATGGATGCTTTAACTTCATCTAACTCGAGATCACCTATAAAAATCATGTCATAAACATATAAGCAAACAGTCAAAATCTGTCCATGCTCATTTACCTTTGTGTACAAGGTAGGCTCAATGTTGCTTCTGCAAAATCCATTCTTAATCATGTAATTGTCGATTCCGCTATACCATGCTCTAGGTGCTTGCTTGAGTCCATAGAGTATTTTCTTCAACCTGTAAACTTTATCTTCTTTACCTTCAACTTCATGACCTAGAGGTTGCTGCACATAAATTTCTTCTTCTAGAATTCCATTCAAGAAGGTTGATTTCACATCCATTTGATATGCTTTCCATTTGTTTTGAGTTGTTGTGTCTAGAACTGCTCTTACAATATCCAATCTGGATACCCGAGCAAATGTTTTTCCAAAGTCTATTCCTGGTTGCTGCGAGAATACTTTTGCTGCAAGTCTTGCTTTAAATCTGTCAATTTCTCTTTTCTCATTCAACTTTATATTGTACACCCACTTCACAATAATGAGGTTTTTATTCTTCGGAAAATTAACCAAATCCCACGTATCATTCTTTTCAATAGAATCAATCTCTTCATCCTTGACTTGCACCCAATTTTCATCTTTGATTATTTCTTCAAACGAAGAAGGTTGGAATGACAACAATGCAAAATTTGAACTAACACCCAAATCATCATAAATATATTTCAAACTTCTCATTTTTCTCTTATCATTGCTTGATTCATCACCAGATTCGTTGTTTGGAGAATTCTGGTGTGTTGATCTGCTTGATGATCCATGTTGCTCTGAAAATCTTGGAGTCCTTGCTGGTGTGACTCTGTTTGGTGTCTGCTCTTTGGATTCTTGCTGCTCCTTTTCTGCTACGTCATCCTCTTCCATTAATGGTGCTTGTGCATCAATTGTTTTGTCTACAGTCTCATTCCATGACTCTCTTTCTTTGAACACAACATCTTTGTTGATTATGGTCTTCTTGATGACAAGGTTATACAATTTGTAAGCTTTTGATTGCTAACTATAACCAATAAATATGCATTTTTCACTTTCATCATCTAATTTTCCTCTTATCTGATTAAGCACATGGACATAGGCTACACATCCAAAAACTCTAAAATGAGATACGTTGCATTGAATACATGACTATGCTTCTTCTGGAACTCTGTTCATAACACTCTTTGTAGAAGATATGTTTATCACATAAACAACATATGCAATTGCTTTTGCCCAATACTCATTAGACAAGTTTCTTCCTTTCAACATGCTCTTTGTCATATTCATAATTGTTCGATTTTTTCTTTCTGCTACACCATTTTGTTGTGGTGTGTACCTGGTTGTAAACTGTCTTCATATGCCATGTTGTTTGCAGTACTCATGGAATGCTTTAGAATCATATTCTTCACCACAATCTGATCTCAATACCTTGATCTGCCAATCACTTTGATTCTCTGCTAAGGCTTTGAACTTTGTAAAAGTTTCAGACTTTTGATTCAAAAAGTAAACCCAAGTCTTTCTACTATATTCATCAATAAAAGTGTGGAAGTAACCACTTCCACCAATCGACTGTGTCCTCATAGGTCCACACAAGTATGTATGCAAAAACTCAAGTGGTTTCTTTGCTCTGTATGAAACTCCATTAGGAAATTTTTTATGGTGTTTCTTTCCCAAGATGAAACACACACAAGTACTAGGAGGTTCTTTAATGGGAGGTAATCCTCTAACCATCTGTTTCTGCTGCAACAATTTTAAACCAGAAAAGTGCAAGTGTCCAACTTGAAAGTTCCATAACGAATAATCATTAAAACATGCAATTGTAAAATAACTAACCTAATCATTGTAATTCATAATTAGAGGAAATAGTTTTGTCCTCGTCATCTGCACCTTTGTTATCAGTTGCTTTCTTGGGGGTTTGTCATAAATAACAAACTCTTTCCCTTGAAAGATAACTCTGTATCCTTTCTGCGTCAATTGAAAAACACTTATCAAATTATGTTTGATCCAGGAACATAATATACCTATGAGATTCTCTTTGGCTACCCTTTATTGGTTAGAATGTTGACCAATCCTTTTCCATCTACATCGATAGTCTTCTCAATCCCCAACCTTATCTGTGTCTTCACATATTGATCCAAATTTGCAACCAAATTATTGTTTCCCATCATGTGGTTACTACAACCACTTTCTAATAGAAACACCTTATCAGATGTTTCATGCATGTTGTTTCATGCTAGGAACATGGAGTTAGTATTCTATGTACTAACAGTAGATCTCTGGTTTCCTTAATCAGAGATATTCTTCTTGAAATCACGAGCATAACGCCAAAATTTATTGCAATAATAACATTTCACCTTTGATTTGTCACATCTTTGATTATTGTTAAAGCTTCTGCTGATTCTGCTTCCACTTTCATGTTCATTCTCTTCTCATCCATCTCTCTGACCACCATATCTTCTGCCTCGTCCTCTCCCTCTCGCTCAACCTCTACCTCAACCTCTTGAAATAGAAACTTAACTTTTGAAAGAAGTTTTTAAAATGGAATCCTTATTTCTGTCTATCCTTGCCTCAATCAATAGAAGTGATCTCATCAACTCATCAACTGTCATTTTGTCCAAATCGTTAGTTTCTTCTATGGATGCTACCACAACATCAAACATGGTAGACAAAGATCTAAGTACCTTTTCATTCACTATTCGATCTTTGATTTCTTCAACATAAATTTTTAACTAATTTACAATAGACATGACTCGATTCATGAAAGAATTGATTTCCTTTGTATCCTTCATCTGTAGGCTTTCAAAATCTCTCCTAGTATTCTGCAATTTAACAAAATTGACTTTGGCCATACCTTGATAGCATGTTGCCAAAGTTTCCTATGCTTCCTTTGTTGAAGACGTGATCATAATATTCTGGAACACGGCTCGGTCCACTCCCTGTTGAATAAGAAGCAACACTTGTGCATTCTTTCTTTTGTCTTTCTTGCATTGTTCCCTCTATGCATTACTGAGAGCTCGTTCTTCTGCATTGTTCTGAAGTTTTGCAAACCCAAACTTGACATGATCCCAAACATCATGCACTTTTAACGTGGTCTCCATCTTAATGGCCCACACATCATAATCTTTCCCTGTGAAAGAAAGAAATTGTAGCTAAAAACTGCTTCTTGCCATCTTTCTTCAAGAAAAATTAACTTCTCTTATAAAACCCTAAATTTATCTTTCTATATGCTTTGCAAAGCTCAAAGAATAACCTTGTAAGAAAACCCTAGATTTATTTATATATATAAAAAGACATTATAAAAAAAAAATTTCGTTCAAAAAAATTAATATAATAATTTAACTTGAAAAAAATCATTTTAAAATCTGGGCTTTGCATGATTTATGAACCTTTTAAAATATGACTCAAACTCAGATTACTTTTAAGCCTCGTAATATTCAAAACCTCTTATTGAATACTTTTAAAGAAAAAATGAAACCCCTTTTGAAATAATCCTTTCGAATAAAATCAAACCTTTTTAAAAATAATTTGATATGTATTCCTTTTAAATTGTTGACTCTATTTCTGTAGCACTAACGCGGCTCCTAGATAAATAATGCAGTGTGCTAACGCTCCTCGTAATACATTGGACTGCGTTAAACGCTTGTGTCTCTTTGTTGAACTGTGTTAATACTAACACAGCAAAATTTAAACAAGGCGGTGTGCTTGAAAATCGTTGTAAGTTTAACAACTGTAACGTGGTTTTTTGCAGAAGTAACCTGCAATATAACGCTCAGTATATAACGAACAATGTGTGTTATTGCTTTAAAGAGAGAAAAAAATTCTCTTTTCATACACAGATGATTGTTGATCCGTATTTCATGATTCTTTGTAACCTCACTCTGATACCAATTTGTTGGAAACACAGAAGTGTAAAGGCACAAATAACAAATAATTCATATACAATAACGCACACAAGTTGCGGCTCTTCTATTGATCACACGAACTCCAATCACTCTCAATATAGTGAACCCGGTGATGGGTATTTATCCAAGCTTGATATGCACACACTTACCAAGCTCATGTATCACATAATTCGACTTACTCAACGCTCACTTAACTGACTCTCTAACTCACTTAACAAATTCATCTATCACAAAACTCGACTTACTCAACGCTTACTTAACTAACTGTTTAACTCTTCACCCGGGAGTTAATTAGATTTTTAACACTGAATTGTTCGTATAAACCAATATACATTGATCTACCAAGATCAAATTTCATTATATATAATTCTTTTTAAAAAATGCAAAACTTGAAAAAAAAAAATTACAAGTCAAGAATGAATTTAGTACTTTTAGAAGCTAGATTTATACTCCCTTTTGTCTCTATATAAGCCAAGTGTAATTTTTCATTGTTTAAATTTTGTTTTTGAATAATTTATTATGATTAATAATTTACATTAAAAATTGAATTATTTACACATTTTCTAAATTAATTTACTTTAAATATTGTTTGCTACTTATATATATATATATATATATATATATATATATATGTTAGTCAATATGGATTTTCAACACTTAAATAAAGTTTTTTTTTTTTAATTTTATTTATTTTATCTTTCTCAATTTACATAAAGCTATATTTTTTTTTTCTAGGTAAAATTAAATCTATTAGAATAACATAATATACAGCAAGTACATGGCTTTCAGAGGTATTCAGTCACCAAGATAGCAGAGAATGAATTGCCCTTGAAGGGAAACCGGCCCGAGTATCGTTTGAGAGCTGCCTCTAGAGAGGAAACGAGCTTCGACATGCCAAAAATAAACAAAAAACTGGGTCGCCCATAAGGGGAAGCCGACCCGAACAAAGTTCTAACCCCGCCTTGACATAGACGCACAGCATAGACATACCAAAAACTGTAAAAACTAGAGACAACGAGCATAACATGGAGACGAAGCAGAGTTACTTGGACCAAGTCAGAAGTGCTAGAGTCCATAGCTTCCCGATGGCTGTTCTTCTTCAATTCTACACCATCCATACTCCTCTTCATTGAGGCCCGGACCGCTTTGGACTGCACCTGCACCCGCATCACGCTCGCCAACCTGCAAACCAGGAACCTGTTGAACATTCGAGCAGCCTTCTCCGGCAACGAGAGAAGAGCTTTTGCCCACAGCCTGAGGGCCACACGAAGACGAGGGGGCAGCCTGCAGGTTGACTGGATGCAGCGTCGGAGGGGGGTCAGGAAGGGCTGCAGGGATTTCTTTGAAGGAAACCAAAATAGTAGCAATGACCAAGGTGCGAGAGGATTCACATTGAAAGTGAAAGACGGCCGTGGAGGGGCTATGCACGGAGGCAGAGACGGCTTGGCGGGGAGAAAAAAACGGCTGAGAGGCTGCAGAATCTCGTTGAGGGGAGGAGGTGGAGCGACTTCCACGCCCTCTCCCACGTCGATTACGCACAGGGGCAAAGCGTTCACTAGGGCTTTCCGAGGAGGACGACGGAGAGTAGGAGGAGATCGAGCGTCGTCGACTGGTGTCACGGGGGCGGGATCGGCCCCGACGGGAATGCAGTCTATGTCGGAGTCTAGGCATAGTATCACAGTGGAATGGAGGGTGGATTGGGCTAACAGAAGGCAGCAGCGGAAGAGCAGGAGCCACAAGACCGGGCAAAGAAGCTGAAGGAAGGGGGAAAAAGGGACTGTGTGAAAAGTGTAAACCAGGGAGAAGGTTGAAGCAGCAACCCAAATGGCATCGCTTACCCACAGAGGTATGTCTGTTGGACGATTCTGCTTCCTGAGAGCACCTGGAAGAAACTGGCCTGAATAACATTGACATAGAGAGCTGCAAACTTCCTCAGGATCACACCAGGAGCCCGGAAGCCAAACAGAGAAATGGAGCGGATGTGTCGGACGAATGCAAGTTGAATGGTGGTCTTCTCGGCCTCCCCCCCGGCATAAATGCCGCGTAGGGTGACGGGCAGGGTAATTGCTCGCATCAAGGGTGCGTAAATGCCGACTGCGGGTGGCCATGTGGCCCTGCCATGCGCCACACCGCCAATTCACGCACACCATTTCAGTCTTAAACACCCGCATCCGGGTTACATAAAGCTATATTAGTTAACATACATTGAAATATTTTATTCATAATTATAAGATTGAAAGTGAAATATCAAGAAATCAATAAGAATTCCATTATTAAAACAAATCTTTCAGCTCAATTAGTATAGATCCATCCTAACTAGGGATCTACTTAAGTTTTTAAAATGCAAAACTTAGAAAAAGTTTGCAATTAGTGCTTAAGATAGATCTATAATAGTTTTCGTCTCTCTATAGAGCATCTGTAATTTTTCATTGTTTAAATTCTATTTTTTAATAATTTATTATTATTATTATTATTATTTTATATAAAAAATTGAATGATCTACACATTTTCCTCTTCTTAAGAAATAACTAAATTATTTTACCTTTAACTACATTTTCTTTTTAGACATTGCAATATTTTAATAGGATAAACATTAACACACATAATACATAAACTTTCTATATGTGTGTGTCAAGATGGATATTCAAAGAGTATATTCAAGTTCTATATTGAAAAAGTAAAAATAAGTTTTTTTTTTTTTTTTGGTATAAAGTTACATAAAATTATATTATTTAATAGAGATTGGAATAGTTTATTTATTACTCAAAGAGTGAAAGTGAAATATCAATGAACCAAGTGAGCACAATGGAAATTCTTAGGTTGGCTCAAGCCTTCCTCTAAAAAACATGAAGCCTCGAAAGAAGCCAAGACAACCGGTGTAATTGGTTATTTCCGGCTCGCTTGCATGCGAGAGTTTGCAAACACAAAATTAACAAAATCACATTTCACTGACTTGCGCATTAAGGGGGATGGCTCGGGGGAAACGTTGGAGGTGCAGCAAAGAGGGCAACACGTTCACGCATGGATAATCTCTATGTTCCATCCGAACCTCTGAGGCATGGAGATGGTCATTTGAGCGTCTGCGCTGCTGATAGATACCTTCCACTATATCCAAGATCTCATTTTGCATATGTTGGAGGTCATTGATATAAGCAACCAATTCATTTCTATTCTCATACTTTGCTCCAGCATCGTGTCAATGTTGAGTTGAATTTTATTCAATTGGGTCAAAATGGACTCCAAGGTGATCAGGGCTTCCACATGGATTGGCGAGCGAGCTGGAGATAAATACATGTCCGCAGCAGACGACTCTCAGTCGAATCAGAATTCGAGATAGGCTCCCCATGTTGTTGGAGAGAATCCATATGTGTGCCAACACCCCCTCTATGGGCATGTAGCCAAAACGACCACCACCGGTCTCGCCTCCACGAGAGGCGTACCACTTGACCAAAAAAAACACACCAAAGAGTATTGCAAAGAAATTGTTGGACTAAATCACAAACTACTTTAGCATAACCATTTCCCGTCATGACCGAGTAAGTTTGGAGCCCTGAAATACTCAATTTTCGAGCACATGTGAAGAAGCCACAGGGGATAAGGAGAAGGGTCCCATAGTGGAGACCCCAGGGTTCGAAGAAATATGGAAAACCCAAAATTCAAAACTTGGAATTCTCTCATCGTCTGCATGATTATCCGTTGTTTCTTCCTCGTGGCACATAAAGAACCAGACTGATAAAGACTCTGAAGCTACTCCCGTCACCCACAGGCCAGGGAGGACACTGGAGAATTCACCTTGTCGAAAAGAAAAACACTCACCCGAATCCCATTACCATACTTGAAGCAGGTGTGAACCCCCCTCCCAACTGAATTCGACACTAATGACTTGTCTTGCCCCCACAAGGCAGACTTGATCCAGGGCGCATACAGACCAAACCACTTACTCTAGAGACGCTCTCTCCTCATCGCCTAAGTTCATTGATTAACCCATTGCATTTCCCCGGTTGCAATAAATATATATGTGTGGTGGGATGGGTACGAGGTATTGAGTCCCATTTAATTCCTTTGTGTGGCGTGCGGTGGCCCATCAGGCTCCACGTACCAATGCGCCTCCAACTGGCTCCCACCATGGTCGAGCATAGTCACCCCCATTGAGGAATGTTTTATATAATTTTAATTAAAACTAACCAATTATGTATAATAATTTATGTTTTTATTATAGCTCACAATGTTTCTTCATTTAAAGTTATATTTTAAGGAACACATGTCAACCCTAAGTTGAGCACATATGGAATTACACATAGCCCTCATACTAGAAATACTTTGGTTTTTCTTATGGTTCATTCCATTTTTATATTTAAGAATAAAAAAGAAGTATTATTAATATTTATACCATATTAACCATATAGATTGACTTTAGCTCTAGATATACCAAGTGTTCATAGGCATCAAATATCTAAAAATGAAAATATATTTTTGAGTGCAAAACTTGAGAAAATGTTTAAACCTGAAAAGACTTAATTATCTTTTGTGCTTCGCAAATCTAGAGTAAAAGAGAATCTATATTACTTCTTAATAACAACAAGTATTAAAAGGAAACGTGTAGAAATTATGCTGTTAGAAAGTTTATACCCTTTCTGCCAGGCTATGACGATCGGTAGCCTCTCCTCTTCTTGCTCTTACGTGGATGTAATCTTTTCCAGACTCGGCCTCTGGTTCCTTCGTGACAATATTGGATGGCATGAATTCCGCAGGGTCACGCCTTATAGCATCTAATTCAGTGTTAGATTTCTCTTCATGATCATTGGAAGCACGAGATTTCAATTTCTGCAACTAGAGAAGTAAAATATAAGCTAAAATTAACTGAGTGAAAGAATTCAAATTGTAATGATAAAGATACCATTAAATCATACAGAATAGTAGGTTGGAGTTCCAACGGTAACAATTATTACTAAATATAAAATCCAATTATGAGTTTTTCAATATATTACTGCACCATCCAGTTGAATCTGTGCTTAACGGACCTACTGTGACGATAAAATTCTATGCACAAAGGAGGAAAAACGTTTCAAATAATCACAGATAATTTGTAATAGCATACAATAAACTATAAAGTTGCAGTTTTCTAACGCAAATTCTGATTTAATTGTTTTAGATTACAGGAGTATATAAGCGTAAGAAATTTATAGAAAATCCTAATAAACAAATATTTAAAACAATAGTTACAGATATACATTATTTTTAAATTTATTAATATTGTTAGTAACTGTTAAATCTTATTAGTACAACTAATTGAGGTTGGGCTTAGTAAAGACCACTCAGGATCAAATCTCATATGGTAGTTGTGCGCTAAGAGGATGATACATGGTAAAAAAATTCATTTAGCTAAAAGCTAGTATGACCCAAAACTGATGCGAAGCTTAGATGACTTTGACTGCTAAATACCCTTAAATCAAGACTCTTGAAACCACAAACAACTTGACCAAAAAAAAAAGCCATGGCCCTAAACTAAAAGCAAATGGAACAAGTAGGAGTAATTATTTCTCACACAACTTTGCTCGTGTTCAGCTCATCACCTTCAAATGTACCGGCACGTTTGTCTCAAAGACACTCTCGCTAACATATGGATGAATTTTTCTCTTCTTCGTCTTCCCATTAGCTGCATTATTTTTACCAAGGGGTACCTCTATAGTAGAACCTGAGAGGATGGACAATTCACAGCAGTAGGAAGGTTTAGACCTAGATTTTCAGTAATTATCAAAACACTACCTTTTATGTCCGAAAATTCTTACCATCGCCTGGAGTATGATCAAACACATAATAGGAATTGCAACCCTTTATATCTTCTCTCCCTCTGCTTTTTGCTACAGGATACATAGGTCGTTCAACATAATCGACACCGAGAGATGGACCATAGGTTGCTGTGGCTCCTTCCTGCTCATTGCTAGATATAGTGGGATTAATAATCTCCTGCAATCCCAAATATCCCGTGGCTGACTCATACAAATACAGTAAATCATTGTCCCAAACGTTCGACAGGTTAATGTCCTGCCCTGTGATTGCTTCGCAGGAATCAGAGATCGCCTGTGCAAATTCCATATTTTGTCGATCAGCAAACTCCTGGTTAGTAACATCGTGCTGCAATTTCTTATCTTCTTCAAAATCAAAGATAGGACGGCTAATCTCGACGTGGTTCGGAAAAGGCGGATGGTAATCAGAAAAGGATGGCATTGTTCCTTTCTTCTATAATAAAATTAGAAAAGGACTATAATCATATCAACTGCTGACCATGCAGAAGAAATCTTATGAAACTCTATAAGATCACAGGGGTCCTGAGGCCCGGGAAAGACTCCGATATAAGGGCTTGGAGGTCGCTCGTTAGGGGATATATTCTGTATTAAAGTAGAGTTGCTTTCCTGCAAGGCTGGCAAATATTGCTGCATTGTACAATGACTTGTTTTTACCTCTGTCACTTTAGCTGTTCACTGGAATACACGACGAAACAATGTGGTCGACTGTAAGTACTCTTGTTCGATTTTCTCCGAAACTTAAGTTGGCTATCCCCCTTTCCTCACCTAAAAATTAAGTAAGTTGTCCGACAAAACAATAATAATAATTCAGGTAGGAGCAGCTGTCAGGATTAGGTAATTTGGTACAATGCTGTGTAAATTTAATTAAATTCAAATGACCATATAGCAATTATTTTGACGTGCGTATTTTGGAAAATTACTTCACGATTTAAATTTATTTCTTAATTAATTATTAATAATTATTATTATTTTTTAATTAATTATTAGTAATAATTATTATTTTTTAATTAATTATTAATAATTATTAGGTAGATACTATTAATTTGAGATTTTTAAATTTAATTATTAATATTTTTTAATTGTAAACTATGGTTTTAATTTTTGCTAGATATTTTAAAGATATTCTGCAAGCTATTTTATAATAATTTTAAGAGTGTTTATAAACTAGATTTAAGAGATAATATTTTATGTTTTTTTAAATTAAATTAATTATAATGAAATTGCTTTTTGGATTAATCACATTATTAAATTTTGGTCGATATTTAGAACAATCTAATGTTGTTTATCCTCATGACAATGGTTGAACCACATTAGATGTTAATATAATTATAATTAAATCAAATTTTATAAATTTTCTAATTTTGACAATGTGAAATATATAAAGAAGAAAGCATTTTTATACTTTTAATACTTTTATGAATTGACATATATATTTATTAGTTATCAAATTTATGTACTCAGCTAATTATATTGAAAATTAGATATAAAGTATTAAAAATTTTATTATAAAGCTTTGCCAAAGCCTTTTTATTTCAACTTAAGGTCAAAGAGAAAATGTCGAATTTTATTTTTATTTTTTTAATTGAGGGCTTAGATTGATTCTCAAGGGAATCATATGTTACTATGAATGTTTATCAAGGGTTGTAGTGTGTTATAGAGTTTTTTAGGTTGCATTGGCTTTTAATAAATTTATAAAATTAGATTCGTGCCAAATGGCTTCCATCCCACCAATTTTCTAGGGATTTGAGATTATGCCAATTCTAATGAATACCTCCATGATAAGTTCTTTATTATTATTTATTACATTCATTTATATATAAGCAAATTTTATTTAGCAAAATGGTCCATTACTTTTAATAAATTTAAAAAATTAAATTCACCAAGTGTCTCTAGGTTCACTAATTTCCTCGGAATTTAAGATTATTCCAATTCTACTAAGTTCCTCCATGATAAGTTCTTCATTATTATTTATAACATTAATTTATATATAAGTTAATTTTATTTAGAAAAATGATCAACTTTACAACAAGATGTGTAATTGTTTTTTTTTTCTCCACTTAAAGTTGACCCATAACCTTTTTATGCATGGTTAATAAGGTAAATGTGTTCATTGATAAGACATTCTTCCTTGCAATAATTTTTTTTATTATATTTATGAAGCATTAGGCAATATCAACCACAATAATATTTTAATGTGATTGTACTAATTTTTATGTCATTTAATTAAATTTCTTAAATTAAAACTGTTATTAATTTATTAAATTATTTGTATTATTATGAACAAAAATTTGAAGTTATTTAGGTTTTTTTAACTAATTACATAACTATCCAACATTTTAAACTTATTCAAGTCTTTGAACTTTTTTAGGAATTTGACTTCTATGATCCATAAATTGTGAGAAAAATTTTCGGTAAAAATCACATCAAAATAATTTTGATCGGAGCATTTTACTCTAGCCCTGAATATTGACGCAAATTTCTGTTTCAAGTTGTATGAGAAATACAAATTAATGGTCCACAGAGAAAAAGAAATCCCTCTCCACACTGTAATTGCAACGAAGCCCCTTCGAGGACCACTGATTGTCCGCGATCATAGCGAAGTTGTCGTGATCTATCATGAATCTGCAAGCGCAACAATTTTATTTATCACGTGCGCAATGTTTCGAGGCATGTAACATCGCTCGTAATGTGCGTTCCGAGACCCGTGCAATCGTCTGTTTCTCCCGACGTACAAATATGTCGTATAGCGTGTGTATTCGCCTACTTTTCACTCTCTCGATGCTTAATTTTCCTTGATATTCGCTTATAGCGTGTTATTCGTACTCGGCCGATCACGTAATTGAGACACGCTGCTAATTTTTATGATAAATACGGCCAATAAATCCTTCAATTTTGTGCAGAAAATTGACAAGAAGATGAGCGTGGGCTAAACAGCACTCACCACTTTAAGGAAGCCTCCCTGGAAAAGTCTACCAAACAACAATTAACTCACTGGAGAGCGCGTTGATTCCGTATTCTCAACCCGGATGCATGCGGGGCGACTGAGTGAATGTGAATGGACCACGTAATACGTACCGCCCAACGCAAGTTTTAACGCCGGTTGTCAAGCCCGACATCTCGGCCATTCAAACTCACAATTTTAAATCCTAGCTGTTCGCAATTAACTTATTATGCGGATTTGCATAAGCGCAATAACATCATCAGCATTGTCAGTGTACTCTCGTTAAAATGTAGAAAATAATAATTTCGAATTATTAAAAAAATATTTTTTTGAATTATATATATTTTTGAAAAGTTAAAAATAATAAAAGTATAATTATTTTAATATTAGAAATGAAATATTAAAAAAAAACTTTATATCAACCATATAAATTTATATCAACACATAAACTATATAGGATTACATGCAACATAAAAATTTATTTATGTTTCACATGTTATAAGGGAATAAAATAATATTTAAAAGATAATTGAAAATCCATTTATAGATTTAAATAACATATCTAACATAAGCATAAAGGGTGGGAAAGGTTCTTGAGCATAAACATCTATTAATCTGCGTTAAGATACAGCCATAACGGCCTCAAATTAGATATACTTAGAAAATTCTCTGAGTCGAAAAGGGTCAAGAATCTTTATAAATGAGGATCTTATTCCAAATGATCAAATTGAACTAAGGAAAGAAGTCCAAAAGGTAAAATAGGCAAGAAAGGAAGGTAAATGGGTAATCATTAGAAATAAAATAAAAATATTATTAGAGATACAATCCAAAATTAAAATGATAAATAGTAATTAAGAACTTTGGATCCTCTTTTGGAACTTTCGTGGTTTTCCATGGTGCAAAGGTCCTATGTTAAGTTGGAGCCCGAGTGATACTAATCTTATTCTCTTAGTCGAAACATGGGAGCATGACAAATGTAGGGTTCTCCACATTGATGGGTTCACCCTTCGGTCTATCTGGAACAAGAGATCTTCTCGCTGAGGGGTTGGTGGTATAGCCTGTTATATCGAAAATAACATTGCTTCCCACATGCGTCTTCATAATATTGACCCCCATAATATGTATGCTTGGATTGACATCGCTGACTCTAATGCTAATCGAATCTTCCTTGAAGCTTGCTACTTTGCTCCCTTCAACTCTACTTCCTATAAGAAGAACATCCTAAATAAGGAGTGTCCCTTCATTATCTTAGAGTGTGATATCAACAACCTAAGGAATGAGGGAAACATTCTCTTTCTTGGCGACTTTAATGTTTGTACTACCAATAACCAAGCTACTCTATTAAGTAATACCTCTAACCCTAACACCTTATGAATTGATGAGGATTGTGTTTTGGCTAGTAAATTGTAAAGAAATTTTGAAAACATTTCCAAGAATGTAATGTTCCTATTTAAGGAAATTTATAAAACACAGCAAATGCTATAGCGATAGAATGACTCTATGAGCAAACATTCAAATATACATAAAATAACAGGAACAGCTCATGCACAGATACACGTTAAATTGAGAAACTACTAGGCCATTTTATTATGCTGGGAATGATAACGATTACAACAAATTGCCCAAATGACAGTGCTCAACTGGCGCAGGCAAGATAAAAGATATTCCCAGAAAACAAGTTACAGCGGTTTTCCTGCGGTATTCAAGCGGCTGGAAACACTGCCGCACGCTGCTAATATGCTGCGGTTGGTAAAGGACTCACCGCGAGACTCTCGGTTCAGCTTCAGGCCCACAATTGGCACGGTTTGTCTTTGCTCCTCCTCCTGACCCGAAACCACCACAATGGTAGCAATACAGAGCTCACACTGGACGGTCTGCGCTCTTCCCACACAAACTGCGCCGCCACTCCTGAACGCTGCTCTGCAACCAGTTCCTGACCCAATCCTTCTGCGAAACAATAATGGGACTGCCTCACCCGAGCAGGCACTCGAAGTCCCTCGGGGCTGAGGTTGAGATCTCCGCTCGGAGACACTTGGCGCACTAAACAGTGCTGCAGACTGGCTAAACAGCCGGCGTGCTCTTAGTCTTGGCGACCAATATCAATTTCATAAAATTCAACAGTGACCAAAAATGAGGAAGCCATCTCCCCTTTGTACTCGGCCCTCCTCTCGAGCACCGAGCTCCCTCCTTTCCCGCGCAGCTAACATCCTCCTTTCTCGCGTAGTCCCCTCGGTCCCCACACTGCCAGCTTCAGCCTGCGTACTTGCCTTCGCGCGCCCGGGTGAGTCCACGACCCGCTCATGGTTGTTGGCAACTTACTATAGGCGGAAAAATTGATCCGGTTTGATATTCCAATTAGCTATTTGCTAATTGGGAATATTACAGTCTCCCATGGAAAAATGTTGCTTGACCCCAAGCAACTGTAGTGATGGGTGTTGCAAGATCTTTTCTCCCTCCCATGTAGCATCCTCATCCGGCAAGTTCTTCCACCTTACCAAGAACTCCCAGACCGTTCTATTCTGCAGTTGCTTCTCTCTGACATCAATGATGGCTTCCGGCTGCAGCACCAAATGCCCTTCGTCATCTGTGGGCAGAAGCTCCTCCGTCACTGTCACCTATGATCCCAAAGCTTTCGTCAGGCATGACACATGGAAAATGTTATGAATTTTGCTGCCTTGGGGTAGCTCCAACTCATAAGCAACTTGTCCCACTCGGCGTATCACCCAGTAAGGTCCATAAAAGCGGGGCTTGAGCTTTTCCACCCCCTTCCGCTTCAGAGTAGACTGGCGGTATGGCTGTAGGCGCAGGTAGACCAAATCCCCTACTTCGAACTGCCTCTCCATCCGACCCTTGTCGGCATACAACTTCTGCTAATTCTGCGCAGTGGCGATATTATCCTTGAGAGCCCGGAGGATGTCCTGACTTTCCTGGATCCAATCCTTGGCTCTTGGAGCCTTGCAAGCACCAAACACAACATCAACAAAAGACATATCATGATAGCCATATAGTGCATAAAACGGGGACATTCCGATGGACATGTGATATGTGGTGTTATAGCAATACTCCCCCAGGTGCAGCCACTTCAGCCATGCTCTTTGCTGCCCGCTGACATAATTTCGCAAGTAGCCTTCCAGCCACTTGTTAACACTCTCTGTCTGCCCATCAGTCTGGGGGTGGTAGCTGGTGCTTGGCGTCAACTCCGTCCCCACCAACCGAAAGAGTTCCTGCCAGAATCCGCCCATGAAGCGGCTGTCCCGGTCACTGACAATGGTCTTGGGAAGACTGTGCAACCTGAAGATGTCTTTGAAAAATAGTTCTGCCACTTGCGCGGCGGTATAGTGTGCGGATATGGCAAAGAAATGTGCATACTTTGTCAGCCGATCAATGACAACAAATATGCTATCCTTGCCCTGCACTGCGGGCAATCCTGTGATGAAATCCATAGAAATACTTTCCCACTTCCCCTCGGGAATGGGAAGAGGCTGCAACAGTCCTGCTGGATGGTTCGTTTCCCCCTTGTTGCGCTGGCAGAATTCGCACTCCTTAACATGCTGGAGTGCGTCCCCTTTGAGGCCTTTCCACGCGAACCTCTCCCGGATGGTCCTGTAGGTCTTGAAAAACCCCTGATGTCCGGCTAACGGTGAATTATGAGTCACTTGAAGTATTTTCTTCTTGAGATGGGAGCCCACAGTCAGGAAGATTTTGTCTCGGTAATAGATAATCTCATCTATCACCCTGTACTTATCGTCCACCACCTGACCATCCAAAATCTCACAAGCGAACTTGTCCTTGGAGTACTCCACCAAGAGTTGGGCCCTCCAATCCGCCTCCCAACTCATCGGGGACAATGTAACTGGTCTACGTGAAAGTGCATCAGCTACCACATTGTTTTTCCCCCTAACATACTCGATGTCGAAATCATAAGCCTGAATTTTGCTGATCCACCTTTGCTGCCCCTCCTGAAGCTGCTTCTACTCCAAAAAGAATCGGAGGCTGTTGTGATCCGTCCTCACCCTGAACCTGCTACCTACTAAGTACTGCCGGAATTTGGCTAACGCGTGCATCACGTCTAGCATCTCCTTGTCGTATATAGGGTACATCCGCTCATGGGGAAGGAGCTTCCGGCTCTCATAGGCTATAGGGTGGCCGTCCTACATCAAAACTGCGCCGATCCCTTCTCCCGACGCATCGCATTCCAAAACGAAAGGCTGTGTGAAATCTGGCAGCGCGAGCACTGAGCAGCTGCTCATAACCTCCTTGAGCCTGTCAAAAGCTTGCTGCGCTGTCTCGGACCAACTAAAGGCCCCCTTCTTTGTCAAATCCGTAAGCGGGGCTGCGAGCTGAGAGAATTTCTTGACGAACTTCCGGTAATATGTGCAGATGCCAACAAATCCTCGAAGCTCTGTCACGTTCTTCGGCGCTGGCCAATCTCGGATGGCCTTGATCTTTTCTTCGTGGACCCTCACTCCGTCCACTCCTATGATGTGTCCCAAATACAACATCTCCCTCACCCCAAACTCACACTTGGAGAGCTTGGCATAAAACTGCTGCTCTTCCAAGATATGCAGCACGGCTTCAATGTGCTGGAGATGCTCCTCCCACGTCCTGCTATATATCAATATATCATCGAAGAATACTAGTACAAAATTCCTCAGGTGGCTGCGGAAGATGTGGTTCATGCAAGACTGGAAGGTGGCGGGGGCATTGGTTAGCCCAAAAGGCATAACCAAGAACTCGAAGTGGCCGTAGTGGCACCTAAAAGTGGTTTTGGGCACGTCCTGCTCCCTCACTCTAATCTGGTGGTACCCGGATCTCAAATCAATCTTCGAAAAAAACTGTGCTCCCCTCAACTCATCCATTAGCTCATCGATCCTGGGTATAGGGTACCGATTCTTCAGGGTCTTTTTGTTCAAAGCCCTGTAATCGATGCACATTCGCAACGTGTCGTCTTTCTTCTTAACTAACACCACGGAGGAAGCAAAAGGACTGGTGCTCGGTCGGATGTGTCCAAGAGCCAGCAGCTCCTGGATAGCCCACTCAATCTCGTCCCGATAGGCCTTAGGGTGCCTGTAGGGCGTGGTAATAATGGCCTGGATTCCCTGCTCCAGCTCGATCGTGTGCTCAAACCCTCGATCCAGTGGCCGGCCTGGTGGTATATCCCTGAATACTGCATCATGCCTGTCGAGGACAGCCTGGATGTTAGGATGAATTTCCCGCCCAGCGGTTCCCGTCTCTGATGCCCTGAGCTCTACCGCCCATTCTATGTTTCCTTTCTGAAAAGTTGCCTCCATCCGGTGAGCTGAAACAACCTGAGGTGGGTAAGTGTGCATCCCACGTATCTTCTCATGCTTCCCTGTCTTCCTATCGTCCCACTCCATTTCCAAGGCCTCCCAATCCGTGGTGACCTTCCCCAGAGTGATCAGCCATTGTACGCCCAAAACCACATTGGTGTCGGGTATGTTGACCACAAAGAAATGGTCGGTCACTGTGTAAGTGCCCATGGTTACTGCCAGCTCCGGGACGTATCGCGCACACTACATTGACTGATCTCCTGGGACCAATACAGAGAAACCATCGAAACCTTCTGTCAGTATGCCCCTCCGCTCAACCATCTGTGCGTCGATGAAATTGTGGGTGGCCCCACTGTCCACCAAAACTGAAACTCGTTGCCCACGCACCGTCCCTCGGACGCGTAGCGTTAGATACTTAGGTACTCCTCGCAATGCTGCAAGGGTTCCCCCCGTCGGTGCGAAAGCCGCACCTCCCGCCGTCGGTGGCCCATGATCGTGCACGGCCTGCCTGTCTCCTGCCTCTCCATTCTCGTACTCCTCTTCTTCCCCACTACTCTCGGAGAAGACCTCTATAAAATGCGCCTTACCGGTAGTGCATCTGTGCCCCGGCGCCCATGGCTCCCAACAGGTGAAGCACAGCTTTTTCTTCCTCAATTCCTTCCTGGCGTTGTCATCTAACTGTCCCCCACCCGGGCTCCCCTTGGAAGGCGGGGTCCTCATATCCTTCCCTCTTGGCGGAAAAACCTGCTTTTGGGGGTAAAGTGTTCTGGTCCTAGGCAATGCGTCTTGCAGATCCCGGGTCCTGCCAATAGCGTCCTGAAGTGTGGATGGTCTCGCGGATCTGACCAATCCTCGAAGTGGCTCCGCCAGCCCTTCGATGAACATGAATATCATCCGTGCCGCGGATAAATCGAGCACCCTTACTGAAAGCCTCATGAAGTCGGCAATATATGTCTCTGGGCTTCCCGTTTGCTTGAGCCTCGTCAGCTCGACGAAATGTTCTTCCGGATCCTTCCGGTCGAATCTCTCTATCAGTCTTCGGGTGAACTCGGCATATGTGGTCACAATGGAATGCCCAAGTGTCACCATTCCATGGAACCACCAATTCTGAGCCTCACCATCCAAATGCAGCGTAGCCACCTTGATGGCCTCCGCCTCTGCCATCTGGTTGAGCTGGAGATATATGTCCAGCTTCTCCACCCAGGACCTTTCCGAACTGCTTGTTGAACCATCAAACGTGGGCAAATGATATCGGCTTGCTGAATGCTGGGTGTCTCCATCATGATAATGTCGGTGCCCTCTGTAATGGTCACGGGGCCTGTGGTCCCATTTGAGCTGGACAAAATCTCTAAACAGAAGCGCCTCCCTGAACTCCTGTCCATATGTTTGGTATTCAGCAAAATAATCACCGATGTGGTCAGGCTCTGGTTCCTCCTGTGCTCCTGTCCCAGTGTCTGCACTTAGGAAAGTGGGCATAGTAGCACGAGTGGGGGCGTGTGATGCCTGGTGCGGGGTGGTAGCCTGTTCCTGCAAATGGTGGGATGTACCCGACCCCTCACCCACCGGAAAAACCCTCGGGGTTTCACGCTGTCTGGCTTCAACAGCGGTGAACCTCTGCCCCATCATCTCAATCTGTCGCGACAAATCCTGTACGGATTTGAGGAGGGCTTCCCCAAACTGTCTTGCATCGCTATCGTCTGCCATCGTCTCTCTCTCTCTCGCACCTATCCTTGGCTCCCCCGGTTCTGTGTCCACTACTCGAATACAATCCCCTTCTCCGTAGGTGTTTTCCAACCTACGCTCAATATCTCTGTAGTTCCTTCCTCTATAGCAGATGTAGGGGTGTCCTTCTAATGACATAGACTCTTCACTCCACAAGCTGAGCCAAAACCATGCTCTGATACCACTGTAATGTTCCTATTTAAGGAAATTTATAAAACACAGCAAATGCTATAGCGATAGAATGACTCTATGAGCAAACATTCAAATATACATAAAATAACAGGAACAGCTCATGCACAGATACACGTTAAATTGAGAAATTACTAGGCCATTTTATTATGCTGGGAATGATAACGATTACAACAAATTGCCCAGATGACAGTGCTCAACTGGCGCAGGCAAGATAAAAGATATTCCCAGAAAACAAGTTACAGCGGTTTTCCTGCGGTATTCAAGCGGCTGGAAACACTGTCGCGCACTGCTAATATGCTGCGGTTGGTAAAGGACTCACCGTGAGACTCCCGGTTCGGCTTCAGGCCCACAATTGGCACGGTTTGTCTTTGCACCTCCTCCTGACCCGAAACCACCACAATGGTAGCAATAGAGAGCTCACACTGGACGGTCTGCACTCTTCCCACACAAAATGCGCCGCCACTCCTGAACGCTGCTCTGCAACCAGTTCCCGACCCAATCCTTCTGCGAAACAATAATGGGACTGCCTCACCCGAGTAGGCACTCGAAGTCCCCCGGGGCTGAGGTTGAGATCTCCGCTCGGAGACACTCGACGCACTAAACAGTGCTGCAGACTGGCTAAACAGCCGGCGTGCTCTTAGTCTTGGCGACCAATATCAATTTCATAAAATTCAACAGTAACCAAAAATGAGGAAGCCATCTCCCCTTTGTACTCGGCCCTCCTCTCGAGCACCGAGCTCCCTCCTTTCCCGCGTAGCTAACATCCTCCTTTCCCGCGTAGTCCCCTTGGTCCCCACACTGCCATCTTCAGCCTGCGTACTTGCCTTCGCGCGCCCGGGTGAGTCCACGACCCGCTCACGATTGTTGGCAACTTACTAGAGGCGACAAAATTGATCCGGTTTGATATTCCAATTAGCTATTTGCTAATGCTTTACAGTTCAGAAGACCTGATTATTTGTAATGGGATCACTAAGCAGCCTTCCTCTGGCTAGATGACTTGTATTCATGGGCGTGGTAGTAGTGTTGTGGACTATGCGATATCTGATATCAAGGTTCTTCACTGTATCATTAATTTTGATCTCATAAGCAACCATGAGGCTGACTATAACCATAGAACACTCTCCTTAATCGTTAATCTTGATATGTAGACCAACCACATGCATAAGAATGATGATAGTCCAAGACACACGCGTTTTGAAAAAAGTAAAATGAATCTCTTCATAAATTTATTAATGAGAGATGTAGGTTACTTAACATATAATGAAAAAATTGATCACATATAGGAGAATTTTACTACTATCCTCTCCACTACCATTAAAAATTCTCTAAGGAGGTATCATATAAAACGAACACTAGGAATTCCACCCCATGGTATGACAATGATTGTAAATCTGCCAGGAAAGTGATTAGAGATGGTCCCAACAAAATTATTAAGGACGAAAAAATAAAGGTGTACAAAGATCTTATAAAAAGGAGAAAAAGAGAATATATAAACAAGAGTCAAGATCATATCCTTAACCTCTGTAATGTTGAACGTAAAAGGTTTTGGAGGAATATTATTGTTCCTAAATCGAAATAAAATAATCCGATCCCCTTGGAGGATTGGGATGTCTATCTTAGGAATATTTATGACTCCCTGGACACCATGAGCTACATCAAAAGCACTCCTATAGAGGGAGATGCCTTTTCTCTGGAATATGGGGAATCTGAGATTAAGGATCTTGCTAATGGGAAAGCTAGGGATATTGAAGGGTGCGAAGCTGAAATTCTCAAAATTGGGAGGTCCATACTCACCTCGCACTTGCACAATCTCCTCAACTTGGCAATTCAACAAGGCTTCCCTAAGCTCTGGATGAAAAGCCTTACCGTGCCTATATTTAAAGGTGGGGATAAAGGCATTCCCTCTAACTATAGGACTATCATGATTAGCCACATTTTAGCCAAGTTGTACAGGTTCATTCTGGAATATAAGATTAGCATTTGGCTTGAAATCCTTGGTAAAAGAGCCATTGAGCAAGCTAGTACTAGAAGGCATCACTCTACGATCGACCACCTTGTCGCTCTTAGAACCATTTTCGAGGATTGTCGTAACAGTAATACTGATCTCTTCTGCTATTTTGTTGACATTAGAAAAGCTTTCGACATGGTTCCTCGAGAGAAGTTATAGCAAAGGCTCGAAGAGATAATGGTCCCTCGTGAGTTAAGGGTCGTTGTTATTAGATTATACAAGAATGATATTTCCATGATTAATACCACCAAGGGTTGGCCTACTGATATTAAATGCAACACCGGTGTTAGGCAAGGGTGTCCCCTATTCCCTACCCTTTTTGGAATTTACATTCAAAAGCTTTAGGAATTCTTAGAAGTTGTTGGTTGTGAAGGACCCAAGTTCATTAGTATAGTCACTAATCTTCTCCTCTATCCTTATGATATCATTCTTCTTGCGAGGAATCCTCAAAATCTCAATAAGCAGCTTAAAACCCTCCACAATTATTGTTCCAAGATGGGTATGACTATCAATACTGAAAATACTAAAGTTATGATTAATAAATCCAAAAATATCACCCATGATAATTTCATTTACAATAACGATTACATAGAGAATGTTTCTTCCTACAAATATTTAGGTATTGACTTCTACCATCAACTCAACTCGAACTATAACATTGAGAAAAGAATTATAGGTTGTTTGAAATATTACTATGAGTTTGAAAACAATTGTAAGACGACTAAAATATTTGTTTGGAGTGAAAAAACATTCCTCTTTGAGACTATTGTCACCCCTATTATTTTATATGGATGTGAGGTGTGGGGCATTAGTCTATCTAAAGATTCATCAAGAAAGATTGAAATGATCCAAAATCAATTCATAACCTACAACCTCAATATTAAAGATAATACTCCCTACCATTTTCTCTTAATTAAGGCTAGCCTTCTCCCCATTGAATGCACGACTATGTTTAGGTATTTGATGTATAAGAAGAAATTGTACAACATGGAAGCCAAGAGACTCCCTACAATTGCTTCTAGCTCTAGTCAAAACCACCTTCAACTCAAGAAAGGGTGGCATAAGGATGCCAAGTCCTCGTTCGATCATTGGGAGATCAAGGAGGAGATAATCTTGGGGAATAAGGATAATATTAAGAATGTTATTACTTCCAAATTTAAGGATAAGTTGGGGAGTGATAAGGAGTTAAAGGGGAAAATAAATTTAAGATACTATAAGAAGGTTGTTAGCCCCATGCTTGCTCACCAAAATCACCTTCCTATATTAATCAATGCTAAGAAGAGAATGAATATTTCAAGGATTACAATTAATTCGTATGATCTCTAGAGTGAAACTGAACATTATTCTATTCCTAGGACACCTTGGGACGATATAATATGCCTCCTTTGTTATACTACGAAAGTCGAAGATGAAAAAAACTTGCTCTTGGATTTTCCTGCCCTTACTCACATCCTCTCTCACTTCCAAAACATTTTCCCCACTACTAACCTCCTTGACTTGCTCAGTCAACAAAACTACAGAGGCCTTAGAACGTTTCTTTCCCTCCTTTTTTTATCATAGAAATTAAATTTTAAATAATCTCAATTAATTTCTTCTTTATTAAGGTCTGATTTTCTCTTAGTGGAAGTTAATCATCATCACCATAATTAACAAACTAAATAATAATAAAATAATGCTAATTATAAATAAATTATTTTAATTTCCATCTTAATTTTATATCAATATTTTGTGGTTAAAAATAATAATAATATTAATTTTTTGTTTGTTTGTAAGTGGTCTAAGTTCACCAAATATTGCATCAGGCTTGACCAAGGGCTTGAGAAACCATGACCCAGGGGCTTCTAAGCCGTCAAAATCACCCAGGGATCACACTCAGTTGGGGCCCAACCAACACTATGGAAACTGGGTTTAACTTGTCTCCTCCCCCTAGCACGGGCGCAACAGCCTTTGTGAGGTTTGATCTCAGGTCGCCATTCTGACAAGGCCCATCCTCACCTGATTGTGCTAGTGGTACTTGAAATCTAATATTACTTTTTATGGTACTTGAAATCTAATATTACTTTTTAATATAAAGGGGATATGTAATTATTTTACTACTTAATATGGAGTTGAGAAATAACATGTAAAAATAAGGTTAGTTATATTATATGATGTTTAATTCATTTTATGTTTACTTAAGATGTAATAATTTAAATACAATTTTATTAATTAAAAAAATGATTTTAATATGAGCCATAAATAAAATATTTCAATGTCCATAGTAATTAAAATAATTTTATATAGAGAGAAAAGTAAAGTCATTTTTATTTAATGTTTTCTTATAGTTTTCCTTTCCATTGTGAAGTAGATGCATAATATATTCCATTATTAATATGGAATTCATATATAAGGTAATAACAAAATATAATTTAATATGAGTTTTTAATCAAATATTTTAACATATTTGTTGAGTAAATGATTTAATATAGGGAAAGATAAAAAATGAGAGAGTCCTCATTCCATTAATAAGTACTTTCTAATTCAATATATGAGAGATATTTTGTAATTATTTCAATGTTTAATATGAAATTGGCATATAACAATTTAAGAAATATTAATAACAAAAATTATTCAATAAATACATAAATAGATTGATAAAAATACAAATGTAAATAAATAAACAAATTTGTAACATTATGTGTGTGTGTGTGTGTGTGTGTGTGTGTGTGTGTGTGTGTGTGTGTCTTATGCATATATGTTTTCTACATTGAAATAGGATGGAATGTGTATTATCATTTTAATGTGGAGAATATGAATCTTAAAAAGACCATTTTAATGTCAATTATTTATATATTATATAAAATAAGTGAAAAAAAATCTTATGGTTATTTTTCTTTATTAATGTGTTGCTCAAGAATAATATATCAATATAGATCCATCTTAACTCTAAATTCTCAAGGAATCTAATGTATAGACATGTAAATCTAAAGTTAAGATCATTTATATTTATTTATAACACAAATAAAATAAAATAAAAAAAGAATGAAAAAAAAAGTAAACACATTTATATAATAAATAAAATGTAAATACACCCTATTAAAAACCATATTTATCTAATATATTAATACACTAATAATAATAATAATAAACCTATTCATTAAAAAATTAGTCCGATTGTAAATTAGAAATTGAAAATGATGATCAAATTTGTAACTTAGAAAATTTGGGTTCTATAAAAAGTTTCGATTATATATATATATTTCTTATCTAAAGGCTATCAAGGGGAAACACTTGAACACCTCCTTAATTCATGTCAATTTGTCGAAAGAAAATGGAGACAAGTGGAAGCACTCCTCGGTAAGATAGATTGAGACCCTAATAGCATAAAAGAGACCCTCCTCAATTGGAGACAAGGCTTATTCTCCAGCTTGGTTCTTAATAGAGCATGGGACCTAACTTTGAGGATCACTTTACGGGCAACATGGAAGGAAAGGAACAAACGGATCTTCAAAAACACCAATATGGACCAAGAGATAGTGTGGGTGGGAATCAAGAGCAACATAAGGGAAACTATCCTCTTGGAGAAGTGGTTGTGAGATGTTTGGAAAGTGACTTCGTAGGAAGAAATAATTCTACAGAGACTCCACCTGTCGCCTAGCATGGTTTCTCCAGCGTCATGAAAAGTTGTCCAAGACAAAGGGGACACCATAAAATTCTTTAAACCTCCCCTAGAAGGATTCATCAAAATCAACTTTGATGGAGCCTTGAAAGGAAATGATGGACAAGTAGGTGATGGAGGAATTTTTAGAGATCACGAGACCATAGAAAAATTTATATATGCTGACTCCTGTGGCTTTGCTAGCAATAATGAAGTAAAATTCATCGGAGCCCATCACGGCCTCCCCTTAGCCATTAGGCTGGGATACAGAAAGTTGTTCATCGAAGGAGACTCACAGCTGGTTATTAACACCCTCAAAAAACTTAACCAAGGAACGAGGTGGGACAAACTCAGCCAAAGTTGGCGCATAGCTCAGCATGTGCAGGGATTGGAGAATATAATTCAAAAAGTTGATTATATCATCATCACCCACGTAAGGAGGGAAGGGAATAGAGCTACTGACCTCCTGGAAAACCGGGGTTGTACACATCTGGATGAGCCTCTTGAATCATGTAAGCTTCCTAATTTTATGGAGGAACCTTGGAGCAAGCTGCAGAGTATCATTGAGTAGGACAAGTTGGTAAATGGAGACCAGCCTCAGATTCCAGAATCTGTCCTGTGATGGGGGTGTAATGTGGAGGATCAACCCTCTGATAAAAATTTATGATAGGTACATTAGGAATTATGCACACCACCATTCGCATGAGTTGCAAGGGTGGCATATGGTACCTCTACATGCAAGCCCAAGTGAGGTGGCAGAAAGATGGACCGTACAGAAGAATTAAAACCAAGAGCATTTCTTAGCAGGATAGATTGAAACCCTAATAGCATAAAAGAGACCCTCCTCAACTAGAGACAAGGCTTATTCTCTAGCCCAGTTCTTAACAAAGCATGGGACCTAACTCCGAGGTTCACTTTATGGGCAACATGGAAGGAAAGGAATAGACGGATCTTCAAAAACACCAGTATGGACCAAGAGATAATGTGGGTGGGAATCAAGAGCAACATAAGGGAAACTATCGTCTTGGAGAAGTGGTCGCGAGATGATTGGAAATTGACTTCGCAGGAAGAAATAATTCTCCAGAGACTCCACCTGTCGCCTAGCATGGTTTCTCCAACATCATGGAAAGTTATCCAAGACAAAGGGGACACCATAAAATTTTTCAAACCTCCCCTATAAGGATTCATCAAACTCAACTTTGATGGAGCCTCGAAAGGCAATGATGGACAAGTAGGTGCTGGAGGAATTTTTAGAGATCACCATGCCACAGAAAAATTCATATATGCTGACTCATGTGGATTTGCTAGCAATAATGAAGCAGAATTCATCGGAGCCCATCACGGCCTCCTCTTAGCCATTAGGCTGGGATACAAAAATTTGTTCATCGAAGGAGACTCGCAGCTGGTTATTAACACCCTCAAAAATCTTAACCAAGGAACGAGGTGGGACAAACTTAGCCAAAGTTGGCGCATAGCTCGACATGTGCAGGGATTGGAGGATATAATTCAAAAAGTTGACTATATCTTCATCACCCACGTAAGGAGGAAAGGGAATAGATTTGTTGACCTCCTAGAAAACTGGGGTTGTGCACATCTGAATGAGCCTCTTGAATCATGTAGGATTCCTAATGTTATAGAGGAACCTTGGAGCAAGTTGTAGAGTATCATTGAGCAGGAAAATTTGGTAAATGTAGACCAACCTCAGATTCCAGAATCTATCCCGTGATTGGGGTATAATGTGGAGGATCAGCCCTCCGAAAAAAATTTATGATAGGTACATTGGGGATTATGCACACCACCATTCACATGAGTTGCAAGGGTGGCATATGGTACCTCTGCATGCAAGCCCAAGTGAGGTGGCGGAAATATGGATCACACAGGAGAATTAAAACCAAGAGCACTTCTTGGTAGGATAGATTGAGACCCTAATATCATGAAAGAGACCCTCCTCAATTGGAGACAAGGCTTATTCTCCAGCCCGGTTCTTAACATAGCATGGGAACTAACTTTGAGGTTCACTTTATGGGCAACATGGAAGGAAAGGAATAGATGGATCTTCAAAAACACCAGTATGGACCAAGAGATAGTGTGGGTGGGAATCAATAGAAACATAAGGGAAACTATCCTCTTGGAGTAGTGGTCATGAGATGTTTATAAAGTGACTTCGCAGGAAGAAATAATTCACTAATTAGACTCCACTTGTCACCTAGCATCGTTTCTCCAGCATCTTGGAAAGTTGTCCAGGACAAAGGGGACACCATAAAATTCTTCAAACCTCCCCCAGAAGGCTTCATCAAACTCAACTTGATGGAGAATCAAAATGTAATGATGGACAAGTAGGCACTGGAGGAATTTTTCGAGAGCATCAGGCCATAGAAAAACTCATATATGCTGACTCCTATGGATTTTCTAGCAATAATGAAGCAAAATTCATCGGAGCCTATCACGACCTCCTCTTAGCCATTAGGCTGGGATATAGAAAATTTTTCATCGAAGGAAACTCGTAGCTGGTTATTAGCACCCTCAAAAAACTTAACCAAGGAACAAGGTGGGATGAACTCAGCCAAAGTTGGCGCATATCTTGGCATGTGAAGGGATTGGAGGATATAATTCAAATAGTTGACTATATCATCATCACCCATGTAAGGAGGGAGAGTAATAGACTTGTTGACCTCCTGGAAAATTGGGGTTGTGCACATCTGGATGAACCCTTGAATCATGTAGGCTTCCTAATGTTAGGGAGGAACCTTGGAGCCAGTTGTAGAGTATCATTGAGCAGGACAAGTTGGTAAATGGAGACCAACCTCAAATTCCAAAATCTGTCTCGCGATCAAGGTGTAATGTGGAGGATCAACCCTCCGATAAACATTTATGATAGGTACATTGGGGATGATGCACACCACCATCTGCGTGAGTTGCAAGGGTGGCATATGGTACGTCTACATGCAAGCCCAAGTGAGGTGGCAGAAAGTGGATCATACAGTAGAATTAAAACCAAGAGGGGAGAGGCATGGGGATATCATTGTGAAGGTAAGTTCGGACACAGGTGTTACCGCGGGACATGAGACCTCCATCACGTGCTCTCCTATGCAGATTTTAGGTATGTGTGTCATTCTAACTTCTCTGTGCACGCCATGGTTATATGTTTGAAGGTTGGTTGGGCTGGTAGTGGACCTCATGGGAGCAGGTGGGACTGGTACAACTCTCGGTGGGTTAGTGGGGGGCGTAATTATGTTGATGCAGTCTAAGGGAAGGATAGATTTTCGTTGGGTCTCCCCCTCTGTGTTGTGGTAGGTCTGGTGGGTGGGATTTGCATGCAGCAGTACTAGGGTCAACTGGGTAAGGGATACCTCTAGGCTGGTCTTGGGAGGCGTATGGAAACCTTGTCCATGAATACGACTAGAGATCATTCCAGTGAGGAGGAGAGATTAATGATACAAGAATTCAATTTCAACCTAATTTCTAGGAACTCTCTGCTGAAGCCACCGACACCCCCTGTGTTATCCCAAATGTCAAGAAAGCTAAGGAAGTTGTCATAGGGAGTAAGTGGAGGGGGGCTAGTGCTCAAATGAGTCTATGGGGGGGGGGGGGGGGGGGGGGGTGAGAAAGATCGGGGGGGGGAATGAGGTACGCGGTAAGGAAGATTTAGGACTGCGACATACGATGCAAGAGATGGGATAATTATAGTATGTTAACACTAATGTTTGGTCCATTGCTTGTTTAAATTATAATGAATTATGCCTCTTCATGATTCGATGGACAGGTTTCCAAACAAAAAATGATGGGATAACTCGTTTGACAACATGCTCTAGAAGTCCCACCGCTCGTGGGCATTCAAGAGCCCTGCTAGTCACAACCATGGTAGAAGGGGCAAGGGGAAGGAAATAGAAGGCCAGCCCAGCTCCCCCCGGAGCAAGCCAGCAGGGCGTAGGCCAACCATCGACGTAATTCAAAAGGCAGCAACTACGTACCATGAAAATACTTCAGATGAGATTCAAAAGCTTATAAAAAAGTGGGAGGGAGACATAAAAAAGTAGGCGAAGACAAAGATGGGCACCGAGGAGTGGAAAGATCTAATTATAAACTCTGGCCAAACTAGAGGTAGGATCACACAATTCAGTTAGACCTTATTCCTTTACTGGTCTATGAAAAGTATTATCGGTAAAGCTCTATAACATATTTAAACGAGCTTGGTGGCTCTATCCCAAGACTTCCCGAATTATAGGATGGAATTTGATAAGATTAAGTTTCAATTAATAAAGCAGGATGGACGTCTGGACTGTACTGAGCATCACATCCCTTTCATAGACAAGCCATTAGAGCAAACTGGCAATTCAACTCAAGACCCAACACTTGTGGAGTCAGCCTCGATCCCAGATGAGGCTAAGTAATGTATGACTGGTTAATTATGTTTTTTATTACTAGATACATGCATATAGATTTTAAATTTCAAATGTTTAGTAAATATGATAGGCAAGTCGGTAAACACTGTGTAAATGGGAATATTCAGGCCATGTTTTCTTGGTGTAATAGACTTAAGGCTCTATATTTTTAGATGGCATACCATACCATCAGGTAGCTACCAGATTCGGTTTCCTATCATGGGTGGGTTGAGACCACCAAACCAATATATATGGATCTATGTTGACTAGAAAATAAAGTACTACAAAACTTGAAAAAAAAAATGATGATAAATTCTAAACTATAGAATAATGAATGAAATCATCCTTATGGGAAGCATAGAATAATGTGTATCAAAAGTGTTATTCATCAAGATATCACCATTCGAAATCAAAATTTAGAAACTTATTTTACTTGGGTTATGTGGTGTTATGTTTTTACTAATTAATTTGGTTATTTTATAATAATTGAATAATTTAAATATTAATTTTTAAATTCAGCTATAAAATCGGATTTTTAGTCGAAGGATTACTTATATTGACTCGAGGGGATGTATCACTATTATTTTATTTTTTTTCATTTGTGGACGGTCGCGATTGAGTTTTAAGAGAATATGATTCGTTTAAGTTATTGATGGATGAGTGGACATGATGATAAACCAAAGAGTTTTATTAAAAAATATTATTTCTCTGTTGTCTACCTTTTTGCGTTATGATCCGTCAACAGTTGAAGAGCCACTGTGCGTTGCTTTGTCTGAACATCTCATCAACAACTCTCATTTCACCCAGAGCTCCAGTTTGTTGTGTAAATTATTCCCATTCATATTTCTCACGTGGATGGATGATGGGTAGTTGGAACGAGTCCCTTTCATCTTCAGGCATATGTGTTGCCCTAATCAAGATAAAATTGCCGAATATGGGTTTCCCCAATCAAACTGGTTAGATCGTCGTTTGACTGTGGATGTATGGTAAAATTAAAGGGAAGAAATTGTCCTACTGATTTTAAATTCACAAAGCTCGGTAGAAGTAGAGACAAAAATAAGAGAGAATGGCATCCATAAGCAGTTTCTTCAACCACCTTTCTTCGTAGGCACATTGCACAATGATAAGACCGTTGTTATTTTTCTCTTGATGAGGTGTCTCGTCTCCCGCATGGTAGCGAAGCTCTAATATTACTCCTGCAACACACATGTAAAACTGGTCAGGTACCGAATCATTTTTATATACACAACGATACAAAATAAGATAGAATGGTTAAACTACAGCCCCACTACTTCATATCTAATTTGTAAAATACTTCATTTATCATTGCATTTTCATCTCTTAAAATCGAGTAGTGTTTTTTATATATTCACAACTACAATACTTTGTCATTTTTTAAGACATTTTGTTTAAAATAAAATATATCTTTAAGACATAAGTTAAAAACAAAAACAATTTGAGACAAAAAAATTTAAGACAAAATATTTTCAGACAACTTTATATTTAAGACAAAAACATAGACAAATATTTTAAGACAAAACATTATATTTAAGACAAAAATAGTTTGAGACAAAAAATATTTTAAGACAAAACTTTATATTTAAGACAAAAGCACATTGAGACAAAAATAGTTTGAGACAAAAAATATTTTAAGACAAAACTTTATATTTAAGACAAAAGCACATTGAAACAAAAATATTTTAAGACAAAACTTTATATTTAAGACAAAAGTAGTTTGACACAAAAATATTTTGATATAAAACTTTATATTTAACACAATGACAAGTTAATACAATGACAATTAAGACGAGACCTATTTAATATAGTTAGCAATTAAGACAAAACCATTAGCAATACTTCATAACAAGGTGATTGTCAAATGAGTTACATTCCATGAACTAAAATTGTTATCTCAGGCACGAAGAGAGGTGGAAGCAGCAAATCAGCAATTATCTCAGCAATCATTGGAAGTAACTAATATGCAGTCACCACATCAATCAATAGTGCAAAAACCAAGCCAGGAACTTCATCCGAAGACAAAATTTGGAAAGAAAAGGGGCCGTAAAAACTTACAAGAATCAATTCAATTGGTTGGGGAAATGTTGGTTAACTCTGGACACATCATTCCAATTTCAATGATGTTCCAGAGAATAAATAAACTCTCTTAATGATTATAATCTCTTGGAATATAAGAGGTCTTAATAGTAAAGGCAAACAGAGACATTTACAGGAAAGAATGATAAAGGAAAAACCCCAGATAACACTCCTTTAGGAAACTAAACTGTCTGGGGAAAGATTAGTTCAGATTGTGAATAGATTAAAACCCCGTTATGAAGTAATGGCTATTGATGCTAATGGCAATGCAGGGGGTATTGCAATATTATGGAATCCATCAAAGATGGAGGCTAATGGGTGGATTGGACTGCCTAGAATTATAACTGGTAGATTTAGGCAGGTAGGCACTAAGGAGTGGTTCTCTGTTTCTTTTGTTTACGGCCCTACCATTCCAGGAGATAAGAAAGATTTCTTTAGAGATTTTAGAAATCTTAAGCTCATTAACCCTGACAAATATTGGGTAGTAGGAGGAGATTTTAATATGGTGGAAAGTTTAGATGAAAGGAAAGGAGTTTCTGGTAGATTTCTTCAGGAGATGCAGGATTTCACCGACTTTATAACGGATACTCACCTGGTGGATGTTCCGACTAATAATGGAAAATTCACTTGGAATAATAGAAGAGGATGGGGGGGGGGGGGTACACCAAATTGCATCATGTCTTGATCGATTTTTAGTGTTTGAAGATTTTGTGAGTTTGGACATATTCTATGAAGTAGCTATAATGCCCTGCCTTGGCTCAGATCAATGGCCTATTCGTCTAGAGGTGGATGTGAAACAACAACAGAAGAAATGACCTTTCAGATTTGAATGATTTTGGCTTAGAGACACTTCCTTCATATAGAAAGTACGTGGATGGTGGGAGGAGATTAGATTGAAAGGAAGAAATCTAATGCACACATTCCAATTGAAATTAAAGGAATTAAAGCAAAAAATCAAAAAATGGAATAAAATGGAATTTGGTAATATTCATAAAGAGAAGAATAAAATCGAAGGACATATGTAACAAATTCAACAACAAATGATTCTAACAGGTCAGACAGATGATCTTATTAAATAAGAGGGCCATATTCTTAGTCAAATATAGGAGTGGCGAATCTAAGAAGAAATGTTATGGAAACAGAAATCTCGGATACACTGGCTTCGGGAAGAAGAGAAAAATTCTAGCTTTTTCCACAAAGCTATGATTTAGTGCAGGCAACATAATCGGATCTTCTCTCTCAAAGATGTAGAAGGGAATCACGTGGTTGAACATGAAGATATGGAAAAGGAACTGGTTAATCATTTTAAAGGCATCCTTACGGAACCTAACTAGAATAGGTCTGTTGCAATTGATCGTATAAAAGAAGTCATCCCTAAGTTGGTAAGTAGGGAGAAAAAATTAGCGCTCCTTAGAGAAATTACTATGATAGAATTTGAAGAAATTGTTAAGGAAATGCCAAGAAATAAAGCGTTAGGTCCTGATGGCTTTATTGTAGAATTCTATCAAGCTTCTTGGCATTTTTTGGGCAAGGAAATTGTGGAAATAGCTGAGGAATCCTGTCGGCTTCGTCAGGTATTCCCTTGTTTAAATCCAACCTTTCTCACTTTGATTCCTAAAATTGATAAATGTGATACCCCCTCTGGTTTCCACCCTATTGCATTATGTAATGTTATTTATAAAATTCTATCTATGATTATGGTGAATTGTTTGAAACCTATTTTTCTAGCTCTTATCTCATCGAATCAAACAGGGTTTGTAAAAGGCAGACAAATTTTAGATGGTATAGTGACTGCTCAAGAGGCTATTCATTCTCTTCGGCATCTTAAAGATAAAGGAATTTTGATTAAGTTAGATTTGGAAAAAGCATATGGTAGTCTTAATTGGAATTGTCTTCAGCAAATTTTACTTTCTTTTGGTTTTGATGATCGGTGGGTCCAGTGGGTGTTATCAGCCATCACCTCTGCTCACTTTTCTATTTTACTGAAAGGGTCTCCTTCAAGTTCCTTTACAGCTTCTAGAGGCCTTCAACAGGGAGACCCCATATCTCCATTCTTCTTCATCTTAGCAGCTGAGGGGTTGGGCATATATATTAAGCAGAAAGTTCAGGATGGAGTGGTTAAAGGTCTCAACTTATGGGGTCCAAATATAACATTGTTGCATCAACAATTTCTTGATGACATTATGCTATTTTGTCAAGCAACACTCCGTGAATGTAAAGCGATCTTGGAGATTTTAAACATGTTTATGACGGCTTCAGGAATGCAAATTAACAAAGGAAAATCAAAATTTCTCTTGTTTTAACACGACTCCACAATCTAAACGTTTTCCTACTAGGACTCTTGGTTTTAGTATGGGAGTACTTCCCTTCAAGTATCTTGGGATGCCTTTGTTTGAAATTGCAGTTAGCACCAGTAGTTGGAAAGATCTTTTAAATAGAATTCAGAAATGCATGCTTAATTGGTCCTTTAGGGCCTTAAATATGCCTAGTCGAGTTATCCTTCTTAGATATGTTCTTCAAGCTATCCCTATTTATCAATTTTCAGGTATGGCTTGCCCTAAAAAAACCTGTGATGATATGGTCAGTATGTTTAAGAAATTCTTATGGCAAGGTGCCCAGGAAAAGAGAAAATGGACCCTTCACTCCTGGGATAAACTTACATTACCTAAACCTAAAGGAGGGCTCGGCCTTAGAGATCCCTATATTCTTAATTAGGTTATGGGGGAAAAGTTGTGGTGGCAGTGGTTACACTGAGGAGTATCGTTATGGCAATACATCTGGGAAAGGAAATATCACATGCCTCAAATGGTTAAAGAACGTCTTAAGTGCATTAATATTCAAAAAGGTTCAGGGATCTAGAACTTGGAAGCTGCAAACAGAGATTTTATAAGGGTTCACAGTTTTTGGGAGGTCAGAGATGGTAATATGGCATGCTTTTGGGAGGACTCATGGAAGCAAAGGGAAAAGTTGTTCACAAGACTAGACTTGGCGGAAATTTTTCTATTTACAAGAAACCCCCTCAGTAAGGAAGTTCAAAACTATAGGGACGATCATAATGACTTATTTTGGAGGATATGGAAACAAAAGCATCAGTGGCAGCAGGCTCCAGAAACGTAGCAATGGGAAAATTTTGCGAAAGAACTTCACACTAGGAAGATTCCTATACAGGAGGGTAATGATATTCTGAGATGGGGTTACAGGGCGAAAGGTATGTTTTCAATTCAAGAAGCCTATCAATTGCAAGCAAATCAACTTGACCTCCCGGAAAATCGATTGTGGAAGAATATTTGGTCTACAAAGCACTGGCCGAAAATAGAGCATTTTCTGTGGCTTGTAGGGCATGGGAGGATCCTCACATGGGACCAACTCCAAAAATGGGGAATGAATGGGTTGTCAAAGTGTGTGATGTGTGATGCATATGATGAAATAATGGAGCATCTTTTAAAAACTTGTGTAGTGGTTGATCAGATGTGGTTAAACCTTCATAGTTTATTCCAACAAACTGATAGAAATAATAACAGCCTTCGGCAAACAATTGAAAAGTGGAGAAAATGTCGATACAAAATCCCTGTGGTGAACATAGCATGGTCACTTGTAATGGGATTTTTACTTTGGTCACAATGGAAAGAAAGGAATAGAAGGATTTTTCAAGAATGCAAACTTAATAATGATGAAATTTGGAACATCACTAAGCAAGGAATTCATGAAACAATTTTGGCTGAAAAATGGGACCATGAGGATTGGGTTGTTCAAGGACAAGAAGGAAGAATTCTTCAACATTTAAATTTGAAAGAAGAAATGGTATCACCTACCTCTTGGAAACAATTACCATTACCTTATCAGGTGAGAAATACTTTTGATCGACCGCAATCAGGCTTTCTAAAATTGAATTATGACGGAGCGTCCAAAGGAAATCCTGGACAGGCAAGGTGCTAGTGGATTATTCATAGATTGTACAGGTACAACTCTAAGAATTTATGCTATTGATTTAGGGTACACTACAAAAAATGAAGCAGAGTTAGCAGCGATGAAATTAGGACTGGAAATTTCTAATCGTGAGCATTATAATAGGCTGGAAATCGAAGGAGATTCAACAATGGCCACTAGTATTATTAGAAAACTCTTACAAGGAACAAAATGGGAATCGATCACTAATATTTGGCGGACAACAAGACTGGTACAGGAAATTCAACAAGCTCTCAGGAAAATTGAATATATCATACCTTTGCATGTGATAAGGCAAGGAAACAAGGCGGCTGATTATCTTGCGAACTGGGCATGCCAAAACGTGGACGAATATCTGGATCGGCCATGGCAATGGGAGATGTTGCAGTGAATGCCTGGACTCTAGAATATTCTAACAGAGGATCGACACTTGGGAAGACAGGATAATAGTATTCCCCGATTGGGGTGTGGAAGGGGTAGAGAGGAGCTTACCCAATATGAACGTGACCCTCGGGTGACGTGTGGGGAGGACGACCACCATGTGGTGGCAACATGCAATCACCGGGACCTCTGGCACCAACCCTCATTAATGCATAGTACACTTCAGGGGCTCTAGCTGGATCGGCCAGCAGGGATGTCAGCAGAGTCTGGGAAAAAGCGCCGACAGTGCGGGGTTAAGGAAGGTAAGGGTGAACGATGATTCATTGTTTGATGTTTTGTTCTGAAGTTGTATTTTTAAGTTGACAACGCTTTCAGAGGTTCTTACCAAGCAAGTTTCAGGGTGATGGCTCAAGTACAAAAGTGGTATGTATCTTCGTTCTTTCCCCCTCAGCTCCAGACTTTGCTCTACAGTCGTCTGTGGATATTCATAATGGTTTTCTTAAAGGATTTGTGTGAATGGAGGTTTGGTCAGTTCTGGTATGAACACATGCAGAAGATTTAGGAAGTTGGTTGTCTTATCTGTATTCCTCAACAAGATTATGGTCTGTCTTCCAAATCTGTGTTTTCAATTTTATCAAGGTCTTTGTTTCTTCCGTTTGATCCTGGTATTTATAGAATTATGGTATTTTCATTATCCTATATGTTGGGCTTGTTGCATCTCAGTGATGGGTTCGTTAATAGGCGTAATGCTTTAGTATGGGTCTTGGGTTTTATATGTATTGCTCTCTCTGTTAATTATTTCCCTATAGAAAATCAGAATTGGTATAGTTTGGCTTTTGCTCTGTTGCTTGCATACTTTCAAGGCTTGTCAGGGACCCACATGCAAAAGCTTATGGGCTGCCTTTGTATGTTTAATCTTTACAATTCTGTAATTAGGGCTCTGAATTGTCATTTTACCATTCAGGATTGTTATACTGGTTATGATTTCTGGGTATTTGGTAGTGATTCTAGATAGTGGGTTGCGCTTTAGTCCTTTTTTTACCCGTTCAGATGTAGTAGTGTCTGCTCTGTTTGTTTACCTCTTATCTTACTCATGGTGACTAACTTGGGAGATGGAATCGTTCTTCGAGCTCTGCCTTACATGTTATCTATGAAGCTGACTGGTGCTACTGTTTGGATGGTAGTTTTAACAGATTTTTTAAGTCTCTTTAAAATGGTTAAAAGAGGAAGGAAGCCTGCTGGGGGAAAAGGCAAGCATCCTTCTTCTGAAACGCACCAGAAAAGAGGAAGAAAGTTTGCTCAGCAACATCTCGAACCACTGGTTCAAAATTTTATGGCAGATATTCCAAATTCAGTTCGTTCTCGTATTTATGGGTGGGAAACTGAGGTTCTTAATAACATAGATATAGAAGATGATATGGCTCTGGAGGATATGCAGACTGTCATTACTGACCCTGGGCACACTTGGGGTTGAACCCCTCTGTTTCAACAATCTGTTCGAACTTATTTGTTAATCAAATGTTTGTTAGCCAAGGCAGTTATGTCCATAGCTGAGACAACGCTGGAATCAACCTTGGCAGATATTAATAGGAACATTCAGGAAATCGATTTTCGTCAATTGCATCAATATGCGAAGCTTGGAAGGTTGGAGAAGGAAATTAAGGCTATGCAACAGGTTACAGTTGAATTACCAGGGGCTACAACCAAAGATCCAGCACCTGTCGAATCTGAGGAAGATTAAGGCTTTCTTGATCCAATGTCTTCCTTTCTTTTTAAATAGTTAGTCCTTTTTGTATATGTTGTTGTCTCTAGACTTAAATATTTAGTATCGACAGATATGGTATAGACTGTTAAGACTTTTTATGTTTTGGTTGACATACTTTGAACTTCGATGGCCAAAATACCTAGTTTCCTGCGGGCAGGTTGAGGTCTAGTTTTGTATCTTTTGCCTAACTTTATTAATATAAAATAGAAGGAACCACCTAAGCTTACAAAAAAAAAAAAAAATGTTTATTTTTTTAAATATGTGAAAATTTTTAAATTACTTCAATTAAAATTTGATATAAATTTGCAAGAAATTAAATATAATATAACGATTAAAAAAATTTTAAATATTTTCTCAATTGTTATATATATATATCAAAACTATAAATAAAGAAATAAAATAAAAAATACAAATTCATCCATATATGCATTTTAAACCTTCATTCTTTTCTTGCTAAATGAAAAATCAAAATTTTGATTATTGCATATGTCTTATAGTTACATCTCAATTTTATTTTCACTGTTGAACAGATATATCATAAAGATAATTATTTCTTAGACAAAATTTTAGTATTTAAATTTTTTCTTATTGTAAAAAAACTTTCTACTAATATTGTAATATATATCTGTATATATATATATATATATATACAAAATGCAGTTTAATATTTTTTACATTAATTTATTATTAGGTATTAAGATGTTGGTAAATATTTTCATCTAGTAATTAGAAAACTATTAATTAGAAAACCATGAATGCATTATTAAGAAACCAAGTAATATTAGTAATTGATATCATTTCAAACTAGGGAATAATGATTATATGGTTTATCTTCCTCACTTAATAGAGATATATGTAAAAAAATTGTGAAGGAGGTTGAAAGAGTACTCTAGCATAAACTTTAATTTAACCTAAAAAGCCATTATCATGCCCTTATAGTCACCCATATCGGAGATTGACTTAGCGCACCGAGATGACCCATCACTATAGGTTTGTGGTGCATCTGAAACTATGTGATTATATACTACACCACACTTTTTATATTTCATGATCATTAAAATTCATAAGTTTAACACTTATCTAAGTACGTAGATAATAGTTCCATACAATTATGCCTTAACATAACCAATATGTAAATGATATGAATGAAAGTAATCTTTTATAATAAACAACCTAACTCGCTTAACAGTTGTCAAAAATTCAAATGCATTACAATCAAGTGAACTCTAGTCTCGTATAACAATTTAAATTATAAGGGAACACAATTCATACAAACCTATCACCAAATTTCTTATTTCATTTACAATCATCGATCGCAACTTTGTCATAGATCAAAATTGTTTCACTTGATAGAAATAGTAAGTAATCTCGTATGCATGCAATGTATGCAGAGTTAAATTAAGTGAAGGAAAGAAAGTTAAGTCTAATTAAGTCTAATATTAGAATTCAAGTGAGTCAAATTTAAAAAGGTAATGCCTTGTCAAAAAAATCTAAGTGAAGGAAAAAAAATGTCAATTTATGTTAAAGTGAAGTTCGAAAAGTTTAGTTAAAGCATCAATCATAGTTTGCATGAAGAAAAGAAAGTTAAAGTTCGCATGATTCCATATTTAGAAATTTTAGTGCTTATATACTCATGGTTGGGTCATTGTAATGTGAAGTAAGAAGAGAGAATAACAACAATTCGGTGGATGTATATGAGAGAATAATTAATGAATATAAATTATTTATTCAAGAAGAAGCTTGTGTACTTATTTTTCTTGTGTTTGCATGCTTATCTTTTGCATCTAAATAACAAGTGGTATAAAGGTTTAGCAAGTTTTCAAAGCACCAAACAAGTTAAGAAGGTCATGAGCTACTTCCACTAAGAGCCTTGGCTAGTGTGAGTAGTTTGCAAATCAAAGTTTGAATCCATTGGTCCATAAGTAGAAACTAGAGCTCATTGAGAGTTTGTAAACCCAACTAATAAAATATTAGGGTAAGTAGCCTATAGAACCACCACCATATCAAGAGGAAAGAGCCACCACCACTAACCAAAGAAGGATTCTCTACTGTAAGTTGTAGCCATGAGCCTCCATAAGAATATGCATAGAAGAGCTTAGCAAACTTGCTAGTAGTTGTTGGGAGCCACCGTTAAAGTGAAGGTTAAAATGTTTATTTTCAAAGATAATCAAGTGTATGTGATGTTAATTTATAGAAGGCTAACACAATAAGGAAAGAAGGTAGAAGACAAAAGAAAGACTACAACCATGGGTCACAAAGTAAGAATTAAGCAAACCAAGAAAAGAAATTGGGAGGAAGAGCCAAAGCATTTTAAAGATATCATAGAGGTTCTCTCCACAGTCGAGGCATCTAAAAGAAAAGTAGAAGAAGTAGAAAAATTCGAGGATGAATGGATCAGGATAAATTCGGTAACACTTCCAAAATTTACTAGTCAAAATTTTATTTTTGAGGAACTGTCAAAATGAAAAATTTTCTTTGATGTAAAGATTTGATTGAGTACCGCTCTAGTAACACATATGATGAAGTATGTGATATATTAGTATTGGATCTTATAAAACATGCATTGGATGAGAAGTCCTTGTGAAAGGTAGCAAAAGCTACATCTTCCTAGGAAGCATGGAAGACCCTGGAAGTAAAATTTGGTATAAATGAAGTGACATAAAGTAACAAATTATGTTACAGTCTGTTGAAGAATCAATAGAAATTTAACTACGGTTCTCAGATTAAATGAAAAAGACTCTACGAGGAAAATAGAGCTTGTAGAATCCCACTCAAATGTGGATGATGGTCATAAATACTATAAAAGTGAAACCCATCATGCAAACATGCATATGGATGAAGAAGACACATAAAATATTTCAGAGTGAGAAGTTGAAGCCCCTACATATGAGGTAGAGTAAGAACATATAAATGCTTGAGAACCCCACTGTACCATGGATGGTGAAGATGATGGTGAATCGCATTCTAATGAGACACATGTGGATGGTGACTAAAAAGTGAGTAGTGAATTGGTGAATCCAAGAATTGGTGAATCCATACTAACTCTAACAAGCATATGGATGCTTGTTTACAAAGGGAGACCCCTCTCAATTCAGCTCATTGGATTCTTTGTTTGTTCATGCTAATTGTTTTTCTCAAATTTCCTTCTCCAAGGGGTTGAGACTATTTGCTTCATTTATTGATACTAAGAAAAGGTGCTTTAAAGTCAAAAGTATAATAAATAGTTGGGATTACCTCTAGGATTTTTTAATTCATAGGGTGGTTGGTTTGGATTGGATCCACTTTTCTTAGGCTATATCATGTCTACTACTTTACCTTCCTCTAGCTCAAAAAATTATAACACATTAGCAAGTGTTTCTTACTCTTATTTCTTTATGATGATACCTCTCTCCATAGGCGAATCAATGCCTTACAAACCGATGCTTCCTTGCAAACCAAGGCTTCTTAGTGATGGAATGGTAAAGTTTGATCTGAGAATTTCTTCCTATTGCAGTTTGCAGGAGGTTCTTGATCCCACCATTTATTCCTATTTAAGTATTTTAATCCAGGTTCAAGGAGCTAAGGGGGTTGAGTTGCAGACGAAGCCAAGGAGGATGCATGGACTACAACTTGCTCGAGGTTCCCGATCCTGCCTGTTCTTCCTATTGAAATTGAAGCCTTTTTATCCTATTTGAAGGAGATGAGGGGGAGCTGAGCAGGTTGAGTCATAGGAGTAGTCAAGGAGGATGCAAGGATTGCATCTTACTCGAGTTTCTTCATCCTGTTGATTCTTCCTATTGAAATTGAATCCTTTTCATCCCAATTGAAAGAGTGGAGAGGGGTTGAGTTGTATGTACAGTCAAGAAGTATGCAGGAACTCAGGTTATGGGGACATGATAATGACTGGGTTAACTGGGTTTTCCTTTCATTTCAGTTCAGAAGAGGTTTAGGGTTTTAATACTTTGATCTATGACATATTTGAATGCCATCAATGGGTGCGTGGTTGGGGAATTTTCCATTCCAAATTTTCCTCGAGTGCCATCGTTCGACTGTACGAACATGGTATATAGGATGAATATCAATCCCAAACTGAGGTGTGTCGAGCTCATTGGTCATATAAAAAATACTCATTTTAAAAATTCCTCATTTGTGAATTCAATCACTTGCTACGAAACATAATGAGAGGTGTTGGCTTATAAATTCCCCTTTCAAAGTCCCTTGCAATATTATATTTTTCGGGTGCACTCATGTGGTATTCTTGTCAAGAGAAATGAACAGAGCTTTCACTCAAAGAGCTCGACATGGGACAACTCTCCTATCTACCCTTATTATTTGAGCTAGTAAGAGTTATGAGTAAACATATATTACTTAATCTCGAATTGTAGGACCTTGTTCAAAGTAAAGATAATAAAAACCTCTGGGATTTGGATGAGATCATTACTCATTTCTAGTTCTCCCGAATATGAATGGGGAAGTCATCTAGAAGGACCAAAACCTACCATGAATAGCATTAGGGTGCACCCTTTACAAATTCAAAGGTTTTATCATTATAGGTTTTATAAGCAAAATATTGATGGGTCCATGTAATTCTCTAGATGGATTGTTTGTGAAGACCAAGCTTTAAACAACAACGACATGGCTCGTATCAAAGCAGAATGGATGTTTTGGCTCACGCCTCCATATATATTTGGCAGACAACTTTCTTGCCCCAATATCAATGGCATAAGACTCATTCATTAGTTGGGAACTTTCCTTACAAATAGATAAGGAAAAAACTACCGATATCACAGTCATTCGCCATAATTTATTATCACCCATTGGGCAGCAAGACTCAGAGGTATGGTGGGGAGTGATCAATTTTTGGGCTTATATATTTCAATTAATTAGATTTTGACCTTTTTTCTTACATTGATTTCTCATTTCCATATTTGTTTTGGGTTTCCTCTTGCTACAGTGTGCAGGTCTGGGTGTACATAAAAAATACAAACTTGTGCCTTCCCCTTTGGTTCAGATTTCAAGGGCCCGATTTTTATCGGTGAGTAAATTTCTTGCCTTTACAATTGATTGAAGTAATAAATACAAGCCAATGTAAAAATTGATATGCACCGAGAGATTGGTAGGTTTGAGCAGTTTAGGGATAAAATGATATTGTGTTGGTGTATATTTTTTAGATTTCATTTTTTCCCTCATCCTTTCTCCTCTATCTTTTCAACCAATTTTATCTAAATAGATCTCTAATGAAAACATTTTTTTCTAGAACTTCTACTATTTTTGGACCAAATTATTTCCTTGGGTGTGTGCCATTAACATTTTGGGTATATTTTAGTGCATCCAGGTGATTTTGTACGTATCCAAGGTTTTTAGATGTGTCTTTATGAAGATTGTATTCAATTTGACAAGTATCGTAAAATATTTCATCTATCTAGATTTAATGAACATGGTGCATAAGCTTTAAATTTACTCCCAAAATTTTAGGCCCTTCTTTTATTAGCTTAGCTAGGTTTGGATTGGTTTGCCTTTAAAAATTATTTCCTCTTAGGTTATGATCCAAGAAACATTGGTGGTAGTTTCCTCTTATTTGAATGGAGGAATTATCATTCAATATGTAGGTGGTTTTTTGTTGTAGATGCACAACATGTATGTCAGTTTATCCTCCAATATATTTAAGCTCTGTAATGTTCCAAATCTGGAACAACTCATGAATCATGCATGAAAAACACATTTCCAGCAAAAAATTCAATAAAACAGTAAAATGGACTCTTGAATCCCATATATTAGTCAATATACATTCTAAATCAAATATTAGAGCTGAAAAAAATCAAAATAGGTGGGTTAAACAGATCTCCCACACCTAGGATTGCCAAAAAGTGCTAAAACCCCAAGACTGCAAAATGCCGGAGCAGTTGCTCAAGGGAATACGCAATATAAGAGAGGGTTTACACATAAAATCATAGGAGAAAAATATATCTACTCATGTATTGATGAATAATTCTGAATAACAGAGATCTAATATCCTTATACAAAATACAAAAGAAACCGACAAGGTTATCTTGTCAACCACTCTGCATACAAGATGTGATATTCAGAAAATTACTGAATCATCACTGCAACACTGAAGCACATGAGTGTAAAAGGCTGTTAGATTTCTGATCTAATGTAGAACCCTCAAGGGCTTTCTCCCATGAAAGGATGAACCTCTCAATCACAAGGAAACTCAGCAACGGAGCCACCAAACCATGCAATGAACACTGCCTCCAAAATAACGCATTCCCTAGCAGAAACATCACTGGGAATGTATGGGAAATGTGTGGTATGATACCACAGATCTGAAATAATCTCTGGAGCTCTCCAAATAGATATCTCAAGTGAGGGAAACCTTCCTCCAATGAGAAACTAGTTCAAAAGTCGGGATTCCAATCCCTTCCACTGCTACACCCAACAACACTGCACAATCTCCAGAAAAGTTGTGTTGATGAAGATGGCTGAAGCTTGACCTGAAAACCTGATGTGGAATGATGAATTAAAACTCTCCCAATGAGGCTCCTCAAAGGAAATAGGTGTTATTCCCGCCCGGGAACACCCAGTGCTAAACAGCACCGCAGCTTTGCTAAGCAGCAAAGCAGTGACAAGTCTTGGCAGACAAGAATAATAAGCTAGAACATGTAGAATAATGTTGCCATCCTCTTCATTAGATAAGACATGAGTTTTATTTCCCTTGGCCCCACTCAATTAGGTTACTTCTAACCCAAGTTACATCTCCCTCCAAAATTGCGTTATTCATCCTTGGATTCCTCCTCCACTAAAACTGCGTTGTTGACTTAGTCAAAGCAGCTTAAATTTAACCCTGTTCACACATGGAGGTGTCTTATTGAGCTAGAAAGAGTGTCCCCTTTCACATTTGGATTATTTTATTCCTCCTTAGGATATTTATGGGCTTTTCTTCCCATTTATTCACCGACTAGAGCTGTTGCTAACTCTAATGTTCCATTTAGCTTGGAGGCTAAAATTTTGGAACATTACAGTCCTCCCCTCCAAAATATTTTCTTGCCCTCAAGAAAATGCGTAAGGAGAAAAAAATCTCTCCCCTCTTCCTCATGTGGACTCCATCAATAGCCTCCATCATTGCATCAAGAGAATCTGCAAATATACTGTCATCCAATGCTTCCTCCCAAGTGTGCAAAACCAAATTGTATGCATCAACCAAAGGTGGAAATTGTGAATGGAAACCTGCTAGATGTCCCATGGCCTCCAAAAAGTAGGAGTGAGGATCATCATGGTGAATGAGTGCCTCCCTCACCCATGCTATTATCCAAATGAAGTGAGTCACCCTCCAACATGGTAACTCATAGAAAGTCTCCTCTACCTTGTGCTCCTGAAATGTAGGTGGGCTGAATGAATGTACATGATAGGAAATAGGGCCTATCCCACGATGTCTTCCTCTCCACTCATGATAAGTGTAGAGGGGATGCTGATCTTGGGCTGAAACATGATGGCCCTCCACTGGCAAGAAGAAGATTGAGCCTCCAAGGACTCTTCCTCCAAAATCATGAGACATGTAAACCCAAACCATTCCATTCAAGATGAATGGCACATCATCACCACATGGAATCCAAACCAAAAAATGGCTGAAGGTTATGTGCAAGTTTGGATGATACATATGGTCTCTCTGGTGGACACAATGCAGTTCTTTCAACTGCTGATGTAGAGCATCAAGTGGCAAGTGTTCCTGCAACAAGTTACAAGCTGGATATGTATGTTCTCCCAACATGGGGAAGTAAGAATCAATGCCTATTAGCTGTACATAGATAGAATAAAAATACACTTTCCCAAATTCATGTATAGATGGGCTACAATCATCATAAACATTGGCCCTAAAGTGACCATGAAACCCAAAAATACTCTTGCTCTTTTGAGGAGCAATGCACTATTCAAACATGGTAAGAAAGTACAAATACTCAATGGATTAATCAAAAAGTACAAAAATGAATTCTCTACCATACATAGTGAGTTGGATGAAAGTGAGGCCCTCCAATAAGTCCTCACATGAGAATATTCTCATAAAAATCTGCAAGAAGGGATACCTCCTCTCCTTGGAATATTTTACCCATAAGAACATGCTCCTATGTGACAGCGTTGTAGGCCTCTGTAATAAGGCTCCATGACTCCTCTCTTTGACAATCCATATGCCAAATTCATCTACCATCATGCTGCTATGTGAGAATATATCTTCCCTACATGGAAGTCTCTCATGATCCTTCAATGCTGAAGGGTAGCCTCCGTGCACCATGAATGTGCCTCTCTTCTCTTCAGAAATCTCATGAAAAGTATGGGAAAATTTCTACCCAAACTCTCTCAAGTGCAACCACAGCAAAAATAACTCTTTTTGCTTCCTCATCTCTCCCTCATACAAGCCATAGAGTAAAATCATGATGGTTAACTTGTATGATGCCCAAAAATTAATTCAGCCATGAAATGCCTCCTCAAGTTCTCCAAGTGGTTCCACCCACAAGAAGAGAAAAAGTGTAATGTGGAAATCATGGTTTGCCCATGGTTCCTCCTACACTGTATAGCATATAATGTGGGGAGAATCATTCTCCCAATGGGCATTTCCAACCTCAAGCCCACTCTCCCAACAAAGCTCCCCATGAATATATACATATCAGCAACATATGGAAGCAAGGTACAATGAGAACAAGTTGCCAAGTGACAACTGGAGAGCGAATCATGGTCCCTCTCATGGAACCAGCGTAGTGCATCCTTGGCCTGCATCAAGATAATAAATAACAAGTGCTTTTCCAGCCACTTGTTTGCTGCCATAGTCATCTTATAAGATGAAAACATGAAGTTACAATATGGTGTCATTGGTGCACACCAATATACATATGGCTTCCTCCACAGCTCATCAAAAAGATATCCAAGATCAATGCTACAAGTAGCTACAAGTACATCATCATACAATATGAAATAAGAAATGTTTCTTCTTGTTACATCCTGCTGCTCAAATAAAGGAAAGAAGTACAATACAAAACATGAAATGATACCTCCTCCATTATGTACTTGAGGTCTTGAGCTGAAATGGCTCAACTGGGAATTCTCCCTCACTCCCAATGAGTAGGAAGGTGGCTGTGACATCCTCTATATCACCATCTGGGCTATGCATCTCTCCATAGGCTGATATATGTCCTGCTGGATGCCCTCCCAAGTGAACTCCTCCATCAAATGGAAATATGCATCAAAGTGCATAGAAGAGAATTCCTCATGTGCTGCATGCATCGGCTTCTCCTTGAGAAGATCCTGCCATAGGAATAGATGACAATATCATCCAACATGTATCTGTCATCTCCATCCGGGTCATCTAGAATCATGCATGCACCAAAATCCTTGGAGTACTCTACCAAAAGCTAAGATATCCAATAAGGATCAATCCTCCTCAGTGACAATTCTAGTGATCTGGCATGTGAAGCTCTACTCATGCTGCTTCCTGCTACTTTGACATCCCCCATGCCAAAATTCTCCTCCAAACTCTTCACCTCTCCAAAATCCAAGAGTGGTGAACCCAAAGACAAGATATCTCTCATCAACTAAAGATCAGGTGGCCTCCTAGGTGGAATGCCTCCATGTAGTGAGACATCAATGTCAAGAGTAGACTGCTCATGTGGTTGGGAAACCTTGCCCTTGCTCTCACAACGCAATACAGTCTACCTCCTCTTTGCACTAGCTTTCTAAAATAGAGAAGGGTGTATGAATTTCATCAACTAATGCTACTCTTCCTCCCTACCTCCTCCATCCAGCTGCAATGCTGCACAATCATGATGTTCATTGATTGTGCTTGGACCTCTATGTATGATATCTTGGGGAACTTCTTGTAAGGATACAAGAATCCATCCTATTGGAGCACGTGCTCCTCCCTCCTCTGCATGAGGCACTGGATATGCTCTAAATGTGACAGCACTGTTGCCCTCTTCTTCATCAATGTGTGTAGGCAAAATCTCAACAATTGGATCCCTTTGTGAAAAAGTGATCCCCATGCCCTTTTGTTCAAGAATATGAACTACAGGTTTTGCTTCCAGCAATGTGTAATGCAAGACATCAGCTCCTCCCATGGTTTTCTGAAATGGAGTTTCCCCCATCACATGCAAGGGTTTTGTTTTCTCAAGTTTTCCTTTCTCATGTGTCTTAGGAAGTTTTTCACCAAACCTCTCCATCAATGTTTTTATGAATCTTGCATAAGAGAAAGTGTTGGAATTCTTTAAGGAATAAGATTCAAAAATCCACCATGCATGAGCCTTACCTCTGAAATGCAGTGCTGCAACTCGGATAGCTTCATCTTCGGAAATGTGGTGCAACTGCAAATAGGAGTCTAGCTCCTTCACCCATGCTCCAGCTGAACATGTAGGTGATCCGGCAAAAGTAGATAGAAGAAATCTATCTACATCCTGCTGCTTGCACTTCTCCATATGGATCTTTCAAAACTCCTAGAAATTAGTATGATCTCTAAACCTCTCAGTTTGAGATTCATACTCCTGCAGCAAATCACTAAGAGTCCTCCTCTTAGGCATTTTTCTTCCTCCCATCCATGTCAAGGTAGCTCTAGGCACTTGACTGCACTGTGTATTATGGTGTGTAGCTGCATGCTCACTGTCACCATATGAAAATCTAGATTCAGCTCTAGATTCAACCTCCTTTGGAGATCCCATCTCCAATCTCATTCTCTCCAGCTCCCCTTGAAAGCCCTGCATAGATTTTGGAAGAAGCTTTGTGAGCTTACCTTCATTTTTCCTCTCACATACTAAAGCTTTATAGATTCTGTCCATCTCTCCTTCCTCTGATAGCTGGATCTCATAGGCTGAGCTATAGATCATGCTCTGATACCACTGTAATGTTCCAAATCTGGAACAACTCATGAATCATGCATGAAAAATGCATTTCCAGCAACAAATTCAATAAAACTGTAAAATGGACTCTTGGATCCCATATATTAGTCAATATAAATTCTAAATCCAAGATTAGAGCTGAAACAAAGAAAACTAGGTGGGTTAAACAGATCTCCCACACCTAGGATTGCCAAAAAGTGCTAAAACCCCAAGACTGCAAAATGCCGGAGCAGCTACTCAAGGGACTGCACAGTCTAAGAGAGGGTTTACACATAAAATTATAGGATAAAAATAGATATACTCATGTATTGATGAATAATTCCTAAGAGCAAAGATCTAATCTCCTTATACAAAATACAAAAGAAACCGGCAAGGGTTTCTTGTCAACCACTCTACATACAAGATGTGATATTCAGAAAATTACTGAATCATTACTAAAAAATTGAAGCACATGAGTGTAAAAGGCTGTAATATTTCTGATCTAATGTAGAACCCTCAAGGGCTTCCTCCCATGAAAGGATGAACCTCTCAATCACAAGGAAACTCAGCAACGGAGCCACCAAACCATGTAATGAACACTGCCTCCAAAATAACGCATTCCCTAGCAGAAAAAGTGCTGGGAATGTATGGGAAATGTGTGTTCTGATACCATAGATCTGAAATAAGCTCTAGATCTCTCCAAATAGATCTCTCAAGTGAAGGAAACCTTCCTCCAATGAGAAACTAGCTCAGAAGCCAGGATTCCAATCCCTTCCACTGCTGCACCCAACAACACTGCACAATCTCCGAAAAAGTTGTGCTGATGAAGATGGCTGAAGCTTGGCCTAAAAATTTGATGTGGAATGATGAATTAAAACTCTCCCAATGAGACTCCTCAAGGGAAAGAGGTGGGATTCCCGCCCGGGAACACCCAGTGCTAAACAACACTACAGCTTTGCTAAGCAGCAAAGCAACAACAAGTCTTAGCATAAAAGAATAATAAGCTAGAAAATGTAGAATAATGCTACCATCCTCTTCCTAATATAATACATGAGTTTTCTTGCCCTTGGCCCCACTCAATTAGGTTACTTCTAACCCAAGTTACATCTCCCTTCAAAATTGCGTTATTCATCCTTGGATTCCTCCTCCACTAAAACTGTGTTGTTGACTTAGTCAAAGCAGCTTGAATTTAACCCTTTTCAAACATGGAGGTGTCTTATTGAGCTAGAAAGAGTGTCCTCTTTCACATTTGGAGCATTTTATTCCTCCTTCGGAGACTTATGGGCTTTTCTTCCCATTTATTCATCGACTAGGGCTACTGCTAACTCTAATGTTCCATTTAGCTTGGAGGCTAAAATTTTGGAACATTACAAGCTCAAATGCCATATTTGCAATGTTCATTACAAACCTCTAATTTATTACAAAACACATCTAACTTGTCTATATATTATTTAGCTTCTCATATTTTAAAATTTCAAATATGGAACAAATGCTTCAACACATTTTTTTTAATACTCCATGGGAGAAAATATTGTTATATTGTTGTTTTTATTGGCGCAGTGTGATCCGTCCATTTCTTCCTAATGCAGTTTGCAGAAGGTTCTTGATCCCACCATTTCTTCTTATTTAAGTCTTTTAATCTAGGTTGATGGAGCTAAGGGGGTTGAGTTGCAGACGAAGCCAAGGAGGATGCATGGACTACAACTTGCTCGAGGTTCTTGATCCTGCCTCTTCTTCCTATTGAAATTGAAGCCTTTTTATCCCAGTTGAAGGAGATGAGGGGGAGCTGAGCGGGTTGAGTCACAAGAATAGTCAAGGATATTGTAGGCACTGCAACTTACTCGTGTTTATTCATTCCATCGATTCTTCCTATTGAAATTGAATCCTTTTCATCCCAGTTGAAGGAGTCGAGAGGGGTTGAGTTGTATGTGCAGTCAAGGAGGATGCAAGGACTAAGGTTAAGGAGGATGATAATGACTGGGTTAACTAGGTAACGATACAATTCAACCTAGCCATATATGCAAGGTTTCTTTTCTTCATGAAATCGAATTAGACCTACTTTCATCGACACATGCTAATTATTACAATGAGAAAGGCAAAGATTGAGAGGTGATGTAGTCAAAAGGGATTATTATTGGCAGATTTCATGTTTCAACCATTCAAACAATGAACAGTCTTGGAGACTGTGTGCACAAGGAGGATAATTCTAGGCAATGTTTGTATTTCATCCATACAAACGACAATAAATAGATATATATGGTTACTAAAGGAAAACAACAAGTTATTACAAAGGGGGTGTTGTAGCCTAATTTGACTTAGCTAAAAGTCAAGAGAGGTTTTGAGCAATTCAAGGTTATTGAGGAACAATTGTTAAAATTTTAAGAAGACTTGTAATATGCTCGAAAGGATAACCACAAGCTCAATAAAGATTCATCATCACATGTGCACTTGAACCAAAACCAAAGAAGAAAAGGCGTGAAGGAGTTGTGAACATGCGGGAAGAGTCAAGCTAGTTTGCGTTCAGAGTAGTGCATGAGGGCATGTTCAATTCAATGGGTCAAGTCGAAAAATGGAGAAAGTCGTGAGTGCACAGGTCAAGTTGGAAACCCGTAGTGATAGCGAGCGATGAACGTACTATATCACATCAGACGGTTGGCACATATTGCACATTGGTGATTTTTGTGTTTATTACTAAGTCTTCGCAAGGTAAGTGATTTAAGTTGCAATGCGATAAAAATGGGAGGTGGTGATGCGATGCGAAGTATATCGCACATCTCATGCGATAAGGTTTAGTGACGATCATAGAAATTGGAAATTAGTAAATTTGAGGAGTGCTACAAAGAGCTCGGATGCGATGTAGTTTCAAAGGTGAAATCCAAAGGATTTCAAATCCGGATGTAAAGCATTTCTTGTGTTATATCGCATCGGAGGAGGAGAAGGAGGATTATAACGTAAAACCGGTGAAACGCCGAAATGTGATAGAAAGCAGATGTCATGCATTCTTCAGAGGTGAATAGAATATATTTCAAGTCTAGGTCTTGCAACGGTTTATGAAGAAAAGGCTGAACGTGGGAGTAGACTTGGGTGGAAAAAGACCCAACGCTACGTGCAGAAGTCCTAAAAGTGGTTACGCCTTGATAATGGAAGAAAGTCTGAATGCAGGAAAAAAGACTCAAGTATGTGACCCGACGCAGAGCAAAGGAGAAGAGAAGACGGAACACATCAGGCATGAGCAGAAGAGGCAGAGCCAGGTAGCAGGTGACATGATGACAATGATAGAAACGCAAAAGCATGGGAAGAGCCAGGTGGAGATGAATTTATGTAGACTGTTAGGACATTACAGCCGAAATGAAGGGAGACACATCAGCAAAAAATCAAATTCAACAAAAGGATTATATTCCAAGTGCTATTTTGTTTTATTTATTAAGATCGAAGCTACAATGGTGTCCTCGATTGCAATGTAATAAGTAGTTTAATAGTTTTGGGCAGTCTTGGAGTTTGAAGAAGCTCGAGCAGTTACAAATTGATTTTGTTTGTATATAAGGAGGAGAGAAAGATAGAGGGAAGGTTCCGAGTTCTGGACCTCTTGGGGACTACATTTTGTACTTCTTTTTCTGATGGTTAATGAAAGAAGCAACAAGTTTCCTGCAACTGTTGATGGTGAATCGTGTTTCTTGTTCCATTTTATGTGGTTTCTTCCTTGAATGAAGTGAATTAAAGAAGAAGTTGGTCTCTCATTTACGTTTGTAAGTAAGATTTAAATAGCCTTAATAAGCGCTCCTTCGCTCCATCTCTTCTCCCTTCACAAATTCTCTTTGAAACTTAAAAGTAATAGGTTATGTGTTTACATTATATTATTTCAAATTTCCCCACTCTTCAAAAACTCTCTCTGAAACTTTAAAGTAATAAATTCTGTGTTTACAACATGTTATTTTGAGATTCCCCTCTCTCCATGAATTTCCTTTGAAACTTAAAAGTAATAGATTCTTTGTTTACAACATACTACTTTGAGTTTCTCCTGCAATTCTTCTTTTCCATTCAGATATCAATAGTCAATGGCATTGTGAAATATTTTATTATTCCAGATCATTAGGGGTTTTAGAAAACTAGTTTCCAGTGAGATAGAACTGATACCTCATTATAAAACTATTTCTATCACACACTTTTAAAATGTCTTAAGCACTGATTCCTTTCACAACCGACGGATTGTCTCTTAAGATACAACAGGGGAACCATATTGAACTATTTCTAGTAGGTTGGAACTTCATAATAAGAAAAAAAATAGATATTGTGGAGAAGCAGTGCCACAGTGTTGTGTTGACTTGTTGCTCATACATTTAATGCATTATCATGAGTATTACGTACTAAAACAACACATATTTTAGAAGACATGCACCTCACTAAAGATACTTTCAACATATTTGTCAATTAAAGGAAAAACATTAGCTATGAAGTGTTTTGAGCAGGTGTCTACTTTCAACAAACCTAGTTTTGAAAGAGATCAAATTCACTAGAGGGGAATTGTGACATCCAAAATGATCTAGCACACAAGCCTTTAACCCACAATTTGATCCTCTTCTCTTTCCTCGACTACATTATCTCTCTTCCTATCCTTTTATATAAAGGAGAGGTGCAAGTCCTCATTCTAGAGGGTGGATTTACTTACAAAGGTGTCAAGAGCTTCTCATCACCTACCCTCATCCATTTTAGACTTGAGAGCACTTCCACTACTGCATGTAAGAGCTTGATAGGGTAGCCCATGGTACAATGTCTTTATGATTTACTTTCTAACACTTCATTCACATATCGAATGGATTCTAATATGCTTATTTTATAGCTCTTTGAGTTAATGTGGTTGTTTTGTACATGTTATAATGCTACAAGGATTGTGTTGTCATTAAAGTGCACTTATTTAAATTTTACTTTCATATAAGGTGCATATTCTTTGCTTCTTTTCCATCTAATCACTATAGGTATTTTAATAATTAAGAAAATCATCACATCCCTCTATAATCTAATTTGTACTTTAATCTTTGTCCTCTTTAAAGCACTAAAAAACAACATTGTATATTGGATTATTTTAGACTTACACCTAAATTATGCACAAACATCTTAAAATAATCCTCATGAAAAAAAAATAGTAATCCTCATTGATTAATAAGGTTACCTTAACTATTTATAAAAACAATAAATGATTAAACAACCATAGCAATTATATCACTACTACACATAAAAATTATATCACTATAAAACTTTTTTTAAGGCCAACTAGTATTTTGTTTTAAAATCCTAAACTCATCACACCCCTCTATAATCTAATTTGTACTTTAATCTCTATCCTCTTTAAAGCACTCAAAAACAACATTTTATATTGAATTGTTTTACACTTACACCTAAATTATGCACAAACATCTTAAAATAATCCTCATGAATAAAAAAAATAGTAATCCTCATTGATTAATAAGATTATCTTAACCATTTATAAAAACAATAAATGATTAAACAACCATAACAATTATATCACTGCTACACATAAAAATTATATCACTATAAAACATTTTTTTAAGGCCAACTAATATTTTATTTTAAAATCCTAAATTATTATTTTAGTTTAAAAATTAAAACTATTTTAATTGTGGTAAGTTAGAAAGTAAGACAATTCGTTCAAGAAGCGGAAAAATTACGAAAAAGAAGAGGGGAAGTAGACATGATGAGGGTTGGAGACAGGTAATTGTTACAAGTAGGTCGAAAGAGGAGCGCAAGGTTGACTAGTCGACTCTTCGGACAAAGCATTGTTACATTGTTTTCCCTCTCGAATCCCAGGGACAAGGCCAACCTCTCCTCCTATGACAGTGCCAACCTCGCCTCCTTTTGCATGGGTTTTGATAGGCCTAGATTTTCCTCCATTTGCAGGGGTTTTTAGGCTCTTCCATTATCTTTGCCTCCATTTGTAGGGTTTTTTAGGCTCTTCCATTTATAGTGGCTTTTAGGCTCTTCGTTATGCCTCTAGACTCTACCACTGCGCCTAATAAATTGTGGAGTGTAAGCTTCCAAGGAGGCAGTGCCAAGAACATGGTAATAAGACTGAAGGAAAAGGAAATCAAATATATGAATGTGATGCATGTGGACAGGTGATGTGCCCTCATGGATTCATCGCTTTCCATGCTAGCGAGCCACCACTAGCGGTTCAACAGCCTGCAACTAGGGCTACACTTATGCGATAAAATCATGAGTGATGTGATAAGATGTTGTTGCCCTCTATTTCAAAATGCTTAAACAGATCTGGCTATCAGTGTCGAGGGAAGTGGATGGGGTTGATATAGGGGCACTTGTGAAGCATTGCTGCAATATTTTAGAGATTAGCCCCTTTGATTGGATGATTTTCGATGAGATGGCGCTAGGAAACACATCTACTCTTAGGTTTTTTTCTGTGGTAGGTTATCAAAAAATCAAGTGGACAATCGATTTGAAACTCTGGGTCAGTCTTCTGATATTGGTTACGGTGGATGTATCACGCAGGGATATAGCCCTAGATTTGGCTTTGAGATCATTGTTTTTGGAGATCTTAAAGGTTTTGTGTGCATTGAATTATGGAGAGAAGTCACTACACTTTCAATGTTTGTGGTGATTGATGCTGAGATTGTAATTGTTGATCCTACTAGGGCATAAGTTGCAATGCATGAAGGTAGTGTTGGGTTCTGTTGGATCTTGCAAAGTCATGATGAGAGGGGTACAACTAGAAGCAACAAAGGTACATTGCAATTTGTATCAATTTCTCAATCTTGTTCATAAGTGATCCTGTGAAACCAACATTCCCAATTTATAGGTCAGTCGGTCTCTTTTTGCCTTGCATTCTGCAAAACTTTCTTAATTTACTTTTCCATGGATGGTTCTGTGAAATTAATTATCTCTATTAGCTGCACTTTTTAGTTGTGTGCAGGTGGAGAGTCAGTTTGTTTGAGTGCTTCTCCAATTACTTATTTAAAGGCTCAATCAGGTTGTCCACAAGTGCATTTTATATGTTCTTCTATGGGGCATAGCAAATTTATCAGTCAATGCGGATGGTGCCAAAGTGGTTTCTATGGAAGGAGGCATTAGGATTTTCATAGCCCTTGCCAGGTCCCATAATATATGGGTTGCTAAGGAGGCTGCAGGGGACTATCGAACCTGTCTCTAAGAGAAGAGCACAAGGTTTTGACTATATTCTCTTTGTTTACTTTTTAATATAAAATCTAAAAATGAAAAAAATGAATCCTTATTTTCCTCTTTATTGAGCACCCTGCCTTCATTGTGCATGTTGGTGGTGCTACCTGCTCATTGTATGCATTAGAAGTACAATGTAAATTATAGTTGTCATCATTGATTGGAAAAACTGGGACGTTTGACTAAATACTCCTTCATTTTTCTATCATCCAAAACATAACAAGTTTTCTTCCTCCTTTCCAAACAATACATGAAGCTAATGTTTGTTTTCTTTCGCTCAAGGGCCATTGCAAAGGTAGGTGGCATAAGGAAATTGGTGGAACTTGTATTGAAATGGCCTTCTGGAGGGAAAGGGTTTTGGTAAGCTACAAACATTTATTTCTAGAACTTGACACATAAAATGATGAAACTAACAATGCTTTGTATCTTTAAGAATTCTCTTTTCTGATAATAGAGCCATGGGAAATCATTATAACAGATAGATAGGCCTTTTTTTGTCTCTGATTCACACAAAAAATGTACAAATAAACCTCCTAGTCTCTAATGATGTCTTGATGTAAGATGGATTTGCTCTACTTTTGTCTCAGAAACAAATATTACTTACTTTGTATAATATTAAATCTCTAAATAGGTTTTGAAGAGAAATGCGAAGTAAGAAAAACTATTTGAGTTCATTTTAGGGACACACTTTGCAGAATGTGCCTATCATTACTCCTTTTTGGTTTTTAATCATCAAGGATGGGAGCCCCTTGTAAAATGGAGCAGGTCAAGATGGTTGAAACCTAGGTTTTCTTGTTTTTGTAGCATGCCCGCTTTAAGGTGACTAAGCTACATGTGATGCATTTTTTGAATGGCGTGAGTCCAAAAGTTTGAACTTGTTTTATGCATTGATGATTGCTACCATTGATCAATGGACATGTTTTTTATTCCCCCACTGGTTGTATTTTCTTAGCAGAATTGGCTTAGATTATATCTTCTTCTCATTTCTTCACTTTAGGAACACTCTTTGCAGAATATGCCTATCATTACTTCTTTCAGGCTTTGAATCATCAAGGATTGGAGCCCTTGTAAACTAGAGAAGGCCAAGATGGTTGAAGCCTAGGGTTTCTTATTTTTGTAGCATGCTTGTTTTAAGGTGACAAAGCTACATGTGGTGCATTTTTTCAATGGTGTGAGTCCAAATTTTTAACTTGTTTTTGTGCAATGATGATTTCTACCATTGATCAGTGGATGTGTTTTTTCAAGTGTCACATTTGATCCATTTACAAATGTTACCAAGTCTGATACATGGACACTTTCTGCAAATTATTGAATCAAGGGGATAGAACTTTGGAGTTTATAACATTGTTTTGGAAGTAATATCATTTGAGTGGTTGAAAAACCGTATCGAGAAGCGAAGTACATAAAAGATGCTACAGTGATGCCAATTTTAAACATCAAGAAAGGAAACTTTACCTACAAAGGGAGGCTTCCCTCGTTTCTTAATGAAAAGAGTATGAGGTTGGGAACGTATGCCAATTTACCAAAAATATAGATACTTTTACAAGAACACTCATGGTAACAATAACTCATGGTGGTAACAATAACTCCCTCAAAATGATGTTAACGTTGAGAAGGAAAGGTTGTTCTGTCTAACAAAAGGAGAATTGACTTTCAGTTCCACCATCTGGAATTCATCTAAGGACCACCCCTCTACCAATAAGTTCTCATAATTAAATGACCCTTGGGTCACCTTCCCCCAATCCCCTCCACTTCTAGATTCCTCTATCACACACCTAGTTTCCTCATGAAATGGACCACATAATTTTTTATCTTTGATACCATTCTCTTACATTTATTGGTCTCATCGTTTTCTTGTGCAGAGGCTGGAAAAGCCATATAAATTTTTTCAAGCGTCATTGAGATTTCTTCCATATTTGTACACCACATCATCATTCTTCCATATTACTAATTTGTCATTCTACACTTTCGTGACCCTTCACTTAGCCATCATTCCTTCCTTCACCAATATAGATTATGTGCTAGTGCATTACCCAACCACCATAACACTATAATGGTAATTGGAGATCTTAAAATTCAATGACCATGGCCTTGATAGAGCCATAATGCCTCCCCACAATACCAATTTTATCCTCAATGTCTATTCCTTTTATTAGCCAAAATTTTTAGCCTAAACTGTGAAGTCATGACTCGCTGCCTAATATGCTAACCTATTGGTTTTCATTGTCAACAATTCTCCTCGAGCAGCCTAATAGTTGGGGGAAAGAGATTCCTTAATGACCCTCCCTAATGGGCCCTTTCTAGTAGTTTCTGGCTGACTAAATCAACCATATTCCTTTCCCTCCATATGGTTCTTATTGGGTTGACATCACCTTAATGTCATTCCCATCAAAATCGTCCATTGGTTTATATTGTTGGCTTGGAAAACACCTATGAGAAAAGATTCGTTGAGGGGATATAACTATATTTATTTCCACATTATTGAATTTTTCAGTTGTATGACATCATGTTGATGTCACTAGCTATATACTATTTTAATTGAAATTTTCTCTTGGTTGATGTAACCATCTCATCCAGTAGAACTATCGGCACTTGTCGATGGAGGGAGGCAAAAGATTCCTCAAAGGGAAGTTTTTATGGAACTTGTTTGATTCCTTTCTATACTTTAACCCCCTAACAAAAAGAAATTTTAAAGACTACATTGGATCTAAAATCAAGGCCTCCTAACACTTCAATTGATTTTTTACTCCTTGGAAAACTTCCTTTCCACATGGTCAACATCTTCTTTTCCATATGGCACTACTATTGCATTGCATGACCCCTATTTTGGGTCCATGTGTTTTTTTATACTTCTTCCATGCATCCTCTACTAACATCATCCTTCCCATCAATCTGGTATCATTCTTTCCCATCACCATTTCTCATTGGTGTATTCCATAAGCTAGGGGTAATGATTCTCTGAATGGACTACTCAATGGTTAAACTCCACAATTTTGTAGCTAAACTTCAAAATGTTGACTAAAACACTTTTTCATTAATCATTGGGTTCAAGACCCAAAATTTTTCACACTTGATTGATTTATTTCCCATTTTTTCAATGCAACTCATGTGCCACACAACTACACCCTACTCCACCATGTTGCACTCCATGTCACATCCTAGTACTAACAATAGGGACCATTAGGCAGCCTGCATAAGATCCATCCTTTTGTAGATAAAACATGCCATGATATATAAAGTGGGATATCTTGTTAATAAGAAAATTCTAGGATTCTCTGAATCTAATAGTTTTTATCAGCATGTGCTTTAAGTGGCTCTCAAAAGAGCTTCTTCAACCAACAGGCTCTATACTAGCTATTATATAAATGCAGCCTTAATGACAATTGAATGTTGCTCCTTTTGAACCAGAATTAATATGTTCAGGGAATATTAGCTTCCAGAAGTGTACCTAATATTATAGAATCATGAAGATATCTTAATGAGCAAATATTCAATAGATGAGACTCAATCATAGATTTACTCAAGGCATATGGTTGATAGGGTGATTGTCAGGAATACCAAGGATCCCACAAGGTATACATGTTCAGACCATCAACTTCTTCTTCTCGTTATACGTTTAGGTGCAAGGAATAGAGCATCAAAGCTATGTCTTCCATACAAAACCACCTCCTTCATAAATCGGTTAAAAAAAAGGGTCATCAAACAAACATCCTCAATATATGTATGGATCACCCATAGCTCCCTCTGAATATAAGGAAGGTGATCTTGTATAATCATCAGGCCACTTGTAACCTATCTCTTTTCTGCATAGACTCTTAGGTCCATGTGCCAAAATCATCAATCAGTTGCTATGAGTTACCTTATAAAAGAAGAGTCATCAAGATATAATACCATGGATTCTCTAGCTCCCCCTGAAGCCTTGCATTAGTTGATTAAAATCGTGAAGATGAGGCTTTTTATGGAGAGCCAGAATTAGGGTCTTCTCTGTTTCTTCTTTCAATACATTCTCAATGGGCTGATGAAAAGGCTTTCTTCAAGAAGCCATTTATGAGCTCTTAATAGAAAAAAGGGTATCATAGATCTGCATTGTTTGTGATAGGTCCTACTGTTGTAGTTTGCTTCAAATGTTGCAGAGAAATTGAGTGAATATTACAAAGGGATATGCTAAATAATCTGAGAACACTTGTTGTAGACTGAGATCATAAACATGGTGAACATTATACAACACTTTCAATGTTTCTTTTTCAGGGCTTCAAGATTATGACTTATGATCTGGGTAACATCTGAGCACACCTATTATATTGTTTCATAAGTACCAACCTTAACGTTGTTCAACAACCTTATAATAGCAACAAAAAGTAGAAATTTCAGCTTTACAAACTCACTTACTCTATTATAACTTTGAATCATTTACTGACAAAACATTGATTAGAAGTAAAATGATATCTTGAAGCTGCATCCAATTTTATTGAGACCTGAAGCAAATGTTGCTTCAATCCCTTCTACCTTAAAATGCTAATGTATTATGATGCCCAATGCTTTAGTCTGGAATACTCAGAAAACCTTACTGGACTTCCGAATTTGAGTCACAGAGAAATTTCAATGATAGGGAGCTTAATGATGTTCCAGATATTCAGATATTAGATCTCCAAAAGATGTCACAGTATTTAAGCAAGGGAGATTATAACATATTATACCTTAATTTATAATGAAGCCCTTGATGTGACATATGACTTTAAACAAACCTTTGTCCCTAGTCTTTTCGTTCAAGATTGTGCCTTGATATGAGCAATATAACACATCATAAATCAATGACTATAAGAACCATTGTGATCATTCAAAATTTTTAACAAGTCAGAAGTCAAACTACTACAACACGGTTTCCAACTCACCGTGTTTAAGGAGACCAAGAATTCATGTTGTCTCAGACATATTTAAAGTTCAAACTATTGAGAAGTCTGGCCTAATTAAGGGTTAATCAATACCGCAACAATGCTTCACCTACAGTCTCACCTTAGTGACATCCATAGGGTCGAAGACATATACATGCTTCAAGGAAACCTTGAGTAGTCTATTTAGGAAAGTCTCCACGCCAATATCAAGCAAGTATCTTCAAAATATTCCCCTCATCTGAAATGACCTCGACCTGGTGTAATGATATTTCATAGATTTGCTGCAAAAGATTGGGTGGAAATCAAATTTAACCAACCTTATTATAGACATACCATCGAATGTAATGGATCTGAGCCTCAGATTGGGTTTGTGACATGGGCCTAAATTTGAGGTTTCCATCAGCCATATTCAAATAAAGAAAACCCCTTGATCCTTGAAACAATCAGGTCTTCTCTGATTTCTTTGTTATTCCCGCAAAGATTCAACAAAAAAATCCTTATCATTTCATAACATAAGAGATAAACATAACTAGAAACCCCTTTAATTTATGCCTTCCCTTAGATCTTTAGAGATTCCTCAAGACCGAGAGAATTCTAGAGTTAAGAATTTGTTGAATGCTTGAGATAGTGCTCCTCATGGTCACTTATAATCTTCGATAAAGATCTCAACTTGAAAGAGATGACAATTGAGCATATCAGGCTGCACGGAGAGGAGAACATGGAGGATTTTCCACGAATTCAGTGATTTCTTTCTCTGCCTTGGGCTTTCCTTTACCTAGGCTCTTATACCATTTTAATTTTTCAGGATAACATGTTCTTTTGCAAAGATAGTTACTTCAGAGATATTTATTAGCCCAGATTACCATTAGCAATCACATAGCTTATTATCATATACACAGTAACTGAATAAATAACATAGATGATCGAAGAAAAATTCAAGCCAAGACAAGATAACGCATGGATATGGTGCAAGCTAGGGAAAAACCCCAAGTCTAGGAAAACCCTTGATTAATTCTTCTTATTATTTATAAACAAATGTTCAGTAGAGAGAGAGAGAGTACATGGAATTTAAAGTCAACGTTGACTTGCTAAATGAAAGATCTAACCTTAGACTGCAATTTTGAATACTGATAAGGGCTTCCTGAATTAGCCCTTACTGGTTAGGGTTACATGCAATTCATTAAGATGCTACTAAAGGATGTCCTAAAAGAATTCCAAAATTATCCAAGCACATCATTTCTTCCCAAATAACTACTGTAGATGGCAGCTCCTAGTTAGGGTAAGAGTCATAATAAAATAGCCCATACAAATGTATCCAAAACACCCTTATAAAGATGCAGCTTCTCTTCATAATAAGACGAACTTCCTCTGATACAAATCCGTACTTAATCTAGCCCTAAAATAGGCTTCCGCATTTACTAGATGTGAGAGAATATGAGCTGAGTTCAATCTTGGTGGATTCATACCCTTCTCAGCATATACTTAGAAAGGTAAGGCCTGTGGCCAGCTTGAGATGGTCTCCAATAGGTGCAACCTGCTTATAACATTACACCCATATGCTTTTATTGATCCTTGTGTATGAATTTAACCTGAAATGTAACTCAGATCTTCAACGAAAGATGGATCACCTAGATCAGACCAAAAATGTATCTAGATATGACTCTAAGGATCTCAGCCTTCTTCCCAAGGGACTCGGCTCACTAAAATAGCCCTGACATTACACTAAAGAAGCCCTACGTTCTTTGTTGGAGGCACCTTTCTACTGCGACCATCATATGAGAGAGATAGGATGATTGGATTGAGGAAGAAGGCTACTCTTTATATACAAGATGGAGGGAAGGCCGAACTTAAAATTTGGAGGCAAATTTGAAATTTTAATTTTTAAGTTTTCCCACATAAACACAATCATAACTTATAGAGTTTATTTTTTAATAAAAAAATATTTTCTTGACCAAAGTTGACAATCTTTAGATCAATTTTGGTCCTCTTGAAAAGAGGGATTCAATGGAATGATTATATTCATCAACTAAGTAGACTTGAGTGGAATTTGGCCCTAGTTTCCAATTTTAACACTATCTCTATATTTCTAACAAAATAGGCATCCTGGTTAAGATTTGGATAGCCAAATATTATCCAAATGGCTTATTTGACTCTTGAAAAGCTGACTATGTGACAATGTCTATTCTATAATAAGGAAATTGCAGCTAATATGAATGCATTCCACATTTTCATACCCACTTGCCAGATCATAATTTTTCTTTTAACAAGCCCAATGCCAGTGAGTTCAACCAACAACAAGAAGACTATTTTCAGTTGTTATCTAGTTTTTAAACATCTCAGCAACCTTGCATTACCACATTGAATTCTTAGATGTTACAAAGCAAATAACAACCTCAATAGATCTAGCTCAATGAAGACGATTTTTAACTGTTGGGACATTTTGAAGGACCAGACACCCAAGAACTTGACTTTTAGAAGTGCGATATGCCTTCACATCTCTGAATACATCCTAGTTCATGATCATGAACATTACATTTCCAATTGAGGTGATCGGATATTGATCGACATGGCCCAAACTTATCACAAAAGTTCATTTTCCTGGTAATCAGTGGATAGGTCTCCTATAAAAACATCTCCAGTTCTTCCAAATAGGTCTAGACAAATCACAATATAATATAAGTGAACGTCGAACACTCATCAAGAATTATTTGGCACAATTCCATGAATGCATAATGACCAACAGCTTGAAGGTTGTGAGTACAATTAATATCACATGAAGATAACCATTCTCTTGTACATTAATCACACATCAATTCTTGATGAAAAGTGCATTTTGACATGCCATCTACCAATGAAGGTAGAAAACAAACCCCACCTATCATCTTTCCATTAAATAAGGTCCAAATTGAATGTGCAACCATACCAATATTGATGACAGTCCAAATAATCCTAATTTAACTGGAAACGAGTTTCCATGCCTACGATGTCCCCGCTTAAGGACCACACAAACCACAAATCTTAAAAACAGTAGTTGTGCCTACTACTGACTATATCACAGAGGGAAAAATGGTCAAGTATATGGTGTATATGTGTAGTCTTAGTTGAGATTGAGTCATTTTTCTATTTAGATTGATCCTTTTTCTTCGAACTTAGGCTGGAACACTGTTCATCCCTGACATAAGTCTAAGAGCATGATTATTGATGGTTGAACTTGAAAATGTACTATGAGTTTCTAGTTATTATCTATATCTTCAATATATGTTTACAGTGTAAAATTTATATGTATATCATTCTCATACTGTCATCAGACTGTTGTAACTAGAAATCATGAGTTGAATGGATTAGCTAATTTATATCCAATGGCCATGAAGAAGGAAATGCCATATTGTTGAATTAAGGTGAAATTTTCATCTTGCTTTCATGAGGTGTGCTTCTTGTTGGTAAAGCTACTTCCCATATGAGTTTTCAACCATGCTTACAGTCATGATGGGGTCCAATGGTGATCAAAGGTTGTTAAATCCCCACTTCTAGATCTTCAGAAGATTTGGATGTAAAAAATATGCAAATTTCCATTCCTATTCAGGAACAATATGTAATGCAAACAAATTTTATTTTACATTGGGAAGATTTCAGCCCTAAGATTATATTTGTTCATCAATCCTCAGTCTATTATTGGAGAGTCAACATATTATCTTTAGAGCTGTCCAAAGAGGGAGTAAAATTTTAGTTTTAATTTTTAATCATTTGGAAAGGATTTTGACTCATATTTTTTATTTTTGGTTGGTAATTTGATTGAGTATATGTTGCTACCTTGATTGGCAGCCACAACATTGATTAGCTGGCATCTTCTGGTTACATTATGTTCTCTACATATAGCATTATGGTTGAAACTGATTGAACATAAGCCATTTGATGCAATGACTATAATGGGATTTGGTATTTTGAATGGTATATCTATTAGACTTTTGAATCTCTATCTGGGATTTAAATCTGTTGGATTCTAGCCCAAAAGTGTAACTAATCTTCATAGTTTCACATAGAAATAAAATGTTCTTACTTATAACTTATCTAATACTTATCTAATACATCTGCTTGCCACTTTATCATGTTGGAATGAAAAATTTGTGCAGTGCACATACTATTCCAACAGGGGCAGTAAACTGCTCCTCCAGGAGACACTTATCATTAAAGAGATAAAATGTTTCTCCAATCTGTAATAAATTCCAGTGCGATTACCAATGATGCTCTGAGATGAATTTCGATACAAGTCCCAAATTTCATTAATAAATTGGGACGTCATAGCCATTGAAAACAATTTATGATGCATAGTCATGATGGCATGAGTGTTATAAGATGATTTGATGTTGAGGCTATGCTACAGAGACCGTAGCATCCAAGCACTGATAAACTACTTCACCTGTTGGTTGTAACTCTTCCCTGAGTTGGAACTCCACATTTCTTCTAAGAATGCAAGCTCCTAGATGGAGGGAAATTCCTAATGTCTGATTTTCAGATAGGTTTATCTAATGTTGGAAATTCACTCCTGGAAGATATCACAACAATCCACTGACCATCAGGGCTTGTGTTGCAATTAGACATGTTAGCTACATATTTAAATTTACAAGTTTCGGCCAGTACCATAACTCTGTCCCTAGGAGAAGGCCTTGAGCATTGCTCAACTGATTTATTCACTTCGTATTGCATTCCCATGTTGGGCTCGGGATGCCGAGTGACAAAGTGGGAGTATTCTAAGAAGAATTGTAATCCCTCTCTGAAGACAGTATGAGGAAGCTGCTATGAAAGGGAGGGTGTTTTAACTGAAAAAGGCTGCAGGATCTTCACATTTCGTCATCATGAGAAACTGAATATGCACAGATGGAATTATTGTTACTATTGTAATTCGTGAGTGCGTCACACTGAAATAGAATAGGGGAAGAGGTTGAATAGAGTACATGGATTAACATAAACGTACAATCATTCACTTGTATGTCATCTTGGCATATATATATATATATATATATATATATATAATTGTTGTAAATATATCTAATGTTTGCAGGAATTTGGATCTCCATTGTCTAATTATTCAAATCCAATATTTTTTGGCAAGTTAAACAATGGCATATATCAAATTGGTATAAATATATCTCATGTTTGTAGGAACTTGGAATGGTGAACAGTCCTATGGTTAATTAATGGTGAACGGTTCTGCTTCTCCTCGTCCCCGGGTTCTACTTTTCAATTTGTTTTTCTAGTTCTGTTTCTCCTTTATGCAGGCTTATGTTCTAACTTTTATGGTTGGTAAGGTTTTGATAAGTACAATCTCTACACACCCAAGTGCTTGGTAAATGCTACCAAAAATCACAACAAATCTTGTAAGTAATAACACACTCACAATATAGTAAATTAAAAGAAGTTAAACTCATTATTTCTAATCTTGAAATATTTTTAAAATTTGATTATAAAATGTTACAAATTTCATATAATTCTCATGTTGTTTCAACCATATAATATGTATTGTTTCACCTTTCACAGTTAAAAAGGAGGTTGAGTACAACATCATGATCATCCCATGATCCATGTCTTGATAACTATGCAATCAAATATTATAACAGACCAAATGTTCAAAACACACTCCATGCAACTCAAGGTGGAAAAATTGTGCAATGGGCTCCCTACGAGTAAGAAATATGTTAACTCAAACTCAATGATTTATATATATTTTTGAATATTTCAAATTTTTTAGTTACACCCTCTTTGACAACTGGAAGGATGCCCTGGACTCTGTGCTCCCCATATATCAAAAACTCATAGCAGGAGGCCTTTGCGTATGGGTATATAGGTATGCAAGCATTGCCATACTAAACTTAGCTAACCCGCACTGTCCAACACCTTGATTGTTTTTTTCTATTACAAGTAAAAAATTTATTATATGATATATTTTTGGTTTATTGAAAATGTTGCAGTGGAGATACCGATGCCCGAGTCTCAGCCATATCGACCTGATATTGTATGGATCAACTTAAGCTTCCTATCAAAAGAGCATGGCAACCTTGGTTTCATGAGCCACATGCAACAATATCTTATACATTTTCAATTCATTTTTTTCTAAAATCTGACAATACCTATTATAAGTTAGTTGTCAAGAATAGTGAAGCTATTACTTACTATTATTTGTGGAAATTTTTACTTACAATATTAATTAGTGTTATTTGTTTCTGGCTATGTTGTCTTAATTCATGCAGGTGGTTGGATGGACTCAAAACTATGAAGGTTCGAAATTTGAAGCTGGTTGTAGATCACACATGTTGATCAGTGCCTATGAGCAAGCTGGTGTAGCTCTTTGGGTGGTCGTTGTATTGCTTGTGTTGATTATAGTTAATTTTCTTTGTATGGCTAGATTAACTTGTGTGTAGATTATTGTTTATTATTATCTTTTTTTGCAAGTCAAGATACAAGGGTGTCACAGTGAGCTAACTCTATTGAGCTTTTTTTTTTATGAAGTTAAAAAGCTAATTCCATTGAGTTTTTTTTTTATGAATTTAAAAATAAGGGTTTGCATGATTATATATTTTACAAGGATTATGCCATTATGTGTTGAAGATTTTTTTAAAATCAATGCCTATTATACAATTTCAAGGATTTCCATAACTCCTCACATAATTCTTTAAAGGGTGCTAGCTCAATGGAAGAGCACCTGCCATGCAGGAGGTTGGTGGTTCAATTTCACTATACTCTAACATGAATTAATCAAAGATATTGGAGATTTTTTTAATTAAATAATTTTATATTGATTTATTTTAATGGTGAGATATTTTTCTGGATTCATAGTTTTATATTATCTCTAGAGAGACAATAGATAGGATTAAAGACATTGTCTCCATAAAGACAATATGTCTTTAATTCCAACTTTTGTCTTTGGAGAGACAAAAATAAAATTTTCTTTGGAGAGACAAAAATGAAATTGTATCTAGAGAGACAAAAATGCTTGTGTTATATATTGTCTTTATAGAGACAATATTTTAAGACAATTTAATTTTAAGACGATTTAATCTGAAACACCCACTTAAAGACAATATTTAAGACAATAAACAAGTTTTTTTTTGTCTCAAGTTAAAACAATTTACCCAAAAATTGTCTTAAATATTATCTTAAAACCCCCTTTATGTTGTAATGATTTTATATCACTATCTTTGAATTCTCATCAAAATATCAATGTATCATTATGACAACAACAAAAAATCCATGCCAAGTGCTACAACCAATCGCAGAGGAACACAATCTCGATAATGCCAAGCTCATACTTTCTTGCAGTAAGTGGCTTCAAGGCAGAGGGAAATAATGAAATATTATGTCTGCATAGAGTTAAACCTTTCCTCTATAGCTCCCGAAATATTCTCCGCATCTTGAAAATCAGGGAGTTGTATATGAGGATTGAAAGGTGATTTATATAGTACATATATAACAAAGTTATTCTTCTATAATTTTACATATTTGTAATTAGGCCGATAGGCTTTATCTTTTGAATCAACTCTTTGTTTTCCTCAACCAATTCATTTTTGTAATGACACATGTTCCTATCTAATTCTAAAGGGAAAATTTATTCAAAGAAATTTTGTCTTCTGACAATTACCATTTTTGTCTGTGTGTTCTTGTTTGACACATTTCACACATTTCCCTAAATGAAGAGGTTATCTAGAAGTAGTAAGTTCACACATTTCCCTAAATTTTTAGGAATTTCCCCTTTCCTCTATAGAAAGTAGCCCTAAACTTCTAAGTTGCCCAATTTGAGCTGAGAGGTTTCCATGTAAACGGTTACCTCCCATATGAGTATAAATATTTTAATGAGTAGTTGCTAGCTCAATATAGGTGGTCAAAAAACCTTTATATGATTTCCAAGCTCTGTGATGGAGGAGATATCCATGGCTTCCTCAAAAGAACTGGAATTGTTTCAGAAAGAGAAGCCGCTACTTAAGAGTAGTAACAGTAAGATAATGAATGCGAATAAGGTTATGTTTGATATTATGAGCCATAATGTCTTCGAATTTTGCGATGTTGAGATAGAAATATTCTTACTCGAACTAATTAATACATTTAACATCAATGCCCCAATGTTGCTCCACATATTCGAGAAGCCTTGGTGAGAACGGACTAATCTGGGTAGCAAATATGAAATGTATACCAATACCACAACTCTTCCACTGTCAATCCTCATCTGATTCTCTAGCAAACAAGCCATTAAATGTTCTTTATTTTTTGTTTTTGGCGCATGACTGAGTCATAATGGAGCGATTGTTAATGGTACTAACCAGTTGGATAGTAAAAGCATTTAGAACGAGAAATTTTGCAAAGTTTGGAAAGTCTATATAGGTTTATTCTGAATAGGAATTTTGTTAGGTCTGTCAAATATAGATCAGTTAAGCATCTGGATACAGGTCAACCAAATGTTCATAGGGTCATTTCTTCTTTTTTTCACTTCAGAAGTATCATGTTTATTTTTTTGTATAATTCTTCAAGAATGGCATAATAGCCATATCTAAGGTCATGAAAAGTAATGTTTATTTTGATGAAAAGCACAGTCAAAATCATCAGTTGATGCCTCAGTAGGACTGAGAAGAATGTATCTCATTTTGTATACTAACAAAATATAAGTAACTAGTTTTACAGAATAAAGAACTCTCCAAGAGGAGATACATTACAACATGAAATGAAAAAAGAAACATTAAGAAGCAATCAACTTCTGCATGTATTGCTACGTTGTGGGTTCATGAATCAAAGTTTGACCTCAAAGAAAGGAATTGGTCAAACTCATCAAAAAATTGAATGGTAAAAGCGTATTGCAATACATAGCAGTTCAAATTTGACAGACCTAACAGAATTAAATTGCTATTTTGTAAATTTAGTATTAGTAATATATATATATATATATATATATATATATATAATTTTTAAATTTTAATTATTATATATATTATATTTTATAATATTTATTTTCAATTAGTACTTAATCAAAATTTTTGATTCATATTTAATAATATTTATAATATTTTAGACTTATATAGTATTTAAATATGGCCCAGTGTTTTGAAAATAAAAGACATACACTTTTTGGGAGGAAAAATGCATTAAAGTTTTATATGTACAACAATAAATTAAGAATTACATTAAGGATGGTTTATTGGGAGTTTTTTTTTACAAAAGAGTTAAAATAATTCTAATATTTAAATTAGGCAAAAATGTTGGGACAACATTTCATTCAAATGTGATTCATTTAGATAAGTTTCCACAAATATTAGAAGAAATTAGTTTTTTTTTTTTTAAATCCAAATCATATCTATCTTCAATAGGATCTAAGCTATTGAGATATAATTATATTTGTTAAAACCCTCTAGGATTGTATGGATGGTTATGATGTCATGGAGCATCTTAGTTCAAATTATAATAATACTTGCAAGGCCACTAGATATAATTCTACCAATTACAACTTCAACTTGCAACACAAAGGTTCTACCAATGAAACATGCAAAAAACATATACATATATAGAAACACACATTAAACATACAAATTTCTCTCTCTCATATATATATATATATATATATATATAGTGTTGAGATTCTCTTTTACTTGGTAAGTAAACAAAATCCATTGAACAAAGTCTATTTCCCATGCCATCAATTTAAAAATCATATAATTTTCAACCCAAATTTATCTTTAATAACTTATTAATCTTAACAAATAGAAAAAGAAAATGATAGATAAACCAGATTTCTAACAAAAAAATTATTTTTTTCTTCTGAATTTCTATTTAAACTTAACTAATTTCCTCATAAATATTTCATAAAGTTATTTATAACTATTACTTCAAAGAAAATAAACAAAAAAATTAAAGACAACTGGTATTAAATAGATAGAGATTGAGAACTATTAGACTTAATATACATTTATGAAAAAAAAAATTGAATTAATTATTACACCTTAAAAATCAACTTCTACATTGTATACATTTATTTACTTTTGTTCATTTTCGATTACAATCCAAAACAGTACTAAACCAATTATATCAATTTTACCCTTAAACTTGAGATTAACAAACCTTATTAATAGAAGGAAGTCACCTAACCATTCTAAGTTAGATTAGATATCAATTTTTGGGATTCAATTGACTTAAGTAAATCATTCATCTATGAATATTTCCATGAGAGGTTTTGACACCTGGATTAGATCCAACCTAATTTGTTATGTTATTTATTTAAAAGATGAATAGACCTTTATTATTGAAATATGATTACATGAAATGAACATAAATGATACTGAGTCTCTCCATTGTTCTATTTGTATGGAGGAGTGGAAGACAACAGGGGTTCACTATATATGGTATGTATAATATTGTTACTGAAAAACGACAATCTGTTTGTTATTGTATCAAAAATTAAAATCATGTGCAAAGTTTGGAAATATTTTTCTCTGCCTTCCAAACTCTTCAACATGATTATCTATCCGTAAAATAATGTACATGGCATAAAATTTTGACAATTGGATGGAATCGGTGCTTCTAATGCTATTGGAAAAGAAGATTACTCACATTCTATGCTGTAATGTTATATGCAGAAATTACAACTTGTTATACAGATGTAGATAGAGTTACAGGAGGTATAAGCTTTCAACTTGTAAGGGACTTATGTCTGTGAAGTCATATTTTTGTGGTTATTAGGACAAGTTGTTAGGAAAAATGCGAGGGGGTGAATCGGTATTTAGGGGTAGAAATTTTTCTTTTCTTTCTCTTAAAACCATATGTTACGATGCGCATCAACATGTATGTCCGGATATCTTAGTAAGTCTTTACTTACAGAGTATTCCATCGGATAAACGTGTATGAACAAAAATAACGAACAAACCATCATAGATTTATGAACACCAAGATTTAAGGTGGAAACCCAATTCGGGGAGAAAACCACCGGCTAGCTGTAATCTACAGTCTTCAATATTTATTATAGAGAAAACTTCTTGCAATATATCTTGGTGTAGACTTATACCGGCTTACTTGTGATTACCCACACGGAAAGATACAACCTTCTCTTGTTTACCGGCCCTCACCGGAAGGGAAACTACTCCCTTGCTCTCATTTACCGGCTACTGCCGGAAAGGAGCTACAACCCCTCTGCGAAGGCTTCGACCCTCAGCACCACTGCGGACCACGTTTCATCAATTTTCATACTGGATCCACCAGTTTCCATACGACATACCTTGCCGGTCACCAGATTTAATTATTTTATGTATACTCACACCATTTCTTCATGATTTCGTCCGTCATTCGAACCAGAGATTCATCATCGTCAGATCATTATATTCATGGGTGCATCGTAGTTTCAGATTTATCAGTTAAGAACAAAGCTCGCCCATACCGATATTCTTTTGGAGAAATTTGTTTTTATTTACAACCCTTACTATACACACCTTGTACTCTAATCGTCTTCTCCTTATATAGTTTTTGCCTTTCTCAATACCACGAATCAAAACCACCCAATTGATAATGGTATTCCTTTTAGTTTATCCCACGGGGTTTTTTTATCTCTTTTTAATTTATTTATAAATTTTAAATAAATTGACAAATAAATATATTTACAACTTATGAATTCCCAAGCCTTATAACTAAAGTTTAACCCTTCGGACTTTATAAAAATATCCAACGCTTTTAAATAAATTAATCCTTACGATAAACCTTTGACCCCGGGCCCACATATAAAGTGAATAGCCAATCCAATACGCCCATCGCACCACAGTAAACTTCGCACAAGTCCAGCGTCCGATCACCGTTAGATGGCAAGCCTCCAGATCAATGGTGTATATGCATATCGCTCGACCTCCGATGCCCAACGTTAACGTGTGATGGTCCGCCGTACCTGTGTTAATCTTTGCGTACCTTCAACAAATGATGATCGTCCGATGACCCCTTCCCAGATCAACGGTGCTCAACGATATCGCTGGGCGTCCTGGGTCGAACTATAACGCGCGATGGCACACAGTGAAAAGAGGTTTTGTGAAGTCGTACAGGGACGCGTGTCGAGCACTCTATGGAATCGCTCCTCAACCAGGAAATACCGCTTGCTCCGCATAGGCGGCGCGATGAAAACCATAAACCGCCTTCACTGTTCACTTGGTCATGGTTCCGCTCTTCCATACAGGGTTCTATCACCTTTTCAATGTGTTATTATAATTAAGTTGCGCTCTAAGGTTTTGCCTTTCTACTCCTAGTTCCGTCCAACTTCGCGTACCAAGTGTTCTGCTACTCCATTAATCTGCGCCATCTCCCATCAACTTCCTCATCAGATACAAAGTATCATTCAAGCCTTCCAATTACATAGGACATCATTCGACTCCATTACAGAGATTATTCACACAGAGGTTCAGGGGATTCCACACAAGAATTACATCAGTCAGTACACATATAATACACATATCCCTAACTCTGCAACAATGATTTCATTCCTCTCCGAGCACCGTAGGTATCCTCTGCCCATTATGAAATTTATCACACTGGTCATATATATTCCAGATTTACTCAACCATACTTAACACAATTCCATAGTTCTTTATTAACATATACAAATCTTGGCCAGATATTCAATTTGTCCTTCAATCTATTACCTTGTCTCTTCCTAGCATCTCTCCCTTTTGTCATCTCCTTTGCAAACTGTATTAAACCCCTAATTCAACTCTACTTCTCTATCTCTAATTCCTCTGTTTCATCTGCTACCTCTGCTACCTCTCTGTCTCTTTTCCTTATGGATAGTTTAGGTTGCTGCCTCTGCTACCTCTCTATCTCTTTTGCCTTATGGATAGTTTAGGTGTTGCTCCTGTCTTTTCCAATTCCTTTGCCATCAATGACAACATTTCCAACAATATCCCCCTTTGGCATTTATGGCAATACTCTTCCTCTGATGGCCTTATAGAAGCCCTTTGTTGCTTTTCCTCCCCCTTTGACATCAATGGAAAAGAGTTTGATCAAGATCCTTTGAACCGACAATGCCATGCTCCCCATGAGATAATGCTGCATCTTCAAACATAATATGACCAACAATGCATCCTTTTCATATGACCAATGCTCCCCCTTAGCCTGAGCATTCAGAGAAGCCCAACAACACCTTACAACCAATTTAATCTTCTGTATTTAAGTAGACTTGATCGTCTACTTGGCAGAGACTACTCCTAGCTTCTGTCTGAGATATTTGAATGCTTCCCTGGGTAGAGTTTTGGTAAATATATTAGCAACTTGTTCTTTGGAGGAAACATACTCCAATTTCACTTTTTGTTCAAGCACTTGTTCACGTAAGAAGTGATATTTGATGGGAATGTGCTTGGTATTGGAATGCATAACAGGATTCTTTGAAATCTTGCATTAGAACTTGTATTATCACACATAATGGAGATAGGAGGTGAACATTTGATTTGAAAGTCTTGTGAGGTTTGCATCATCCGAAGAAGTTTAGTACAACATGATGCTTTCTGACCACATGTTACGCCTGCTTGTAGATAAGGCAATAGAGCTTTTCTTCTTACTGAACCAAGATACTAACTAGGGCCCCATATAGAATGCACCACCACTAGTGCTTTTCCGATCATCAACATTTCCAGCCCAATCTGCATCAGTGTAAGCATGAAGAGTAAGATCAACATTCTTTGGATGCCATAGTCCGAAGTCTTGAGTTCCTTGTAGATATTTGAATATTATTTTCACAGCCTGAAGGTGAGACTCTTTTGGATTAGCTTGGAATCGTCCAACAATCCCAACTGCATGCATAATGTCTGGTCTTGTCCCAGTGAGATAAAGTAGACTTCCTATCATAGATATGTATTCTGGTTGATTCACCGTGGGGGAATCATCATTAGAACTGAGATTACATCCGGTTATCATTGGTGTACTTACAGATTTGCAATCTTCCATGCCATACTTCTTCAGGATTTGCTTGAGGTATTTTTCTTGTGATAAGAATATGCCATCTGTTGCTTGTTGCACTTGCAAGCCAAGAAAGAATGTTAGTTCCCCAAGCAAAGACATTTCAAATTCTTGCTGCATATCAGAAGCAAATTTATGACTCATAGACTCTTCATTACTTCCAAAAATGATATCATCAACATATACAACCACAATCAATAGTTTGTCATTTTCAGTTTTTGTGTATAAGTTGCTATCAGCAGACCCCTTTGAAAATACTTGTTGATGAAGATATTTGTCAAGACGATAATACCATGCCCTTGGAGCTTGTTTGAGACCATATAGAGCCTTTTTAAGTCTACAAACAAGATTTTCATCATTCCCAAAATGAATCCTTCTGGTTGTTCTATATAAACTTCTTCTTCTAGATCACCATTGAGAAATGCAGATTTAACATCCATTTGATAAACTTTGATTTGTTGGAAGCTTGAAAAAGCAAGAAACATTCTTATGGATTCAAGTCTAGCTACAGGAGAAAAAGTTTCTTCAAAGTCTATACCTTCTTGTTGAGCATACCCCTTGCAAACAAGTCTAGCTTTATTTCTTATAACATCCCCATTCTCATTTAACTTGTTTTTGAATATCCATTTAGTTCCAATGACATTTTTGTCATGAGGTCTTAGTACTAATTCCCAAGTGTGATTCTTTTCAATTTGATCAAGCTCTTCATTCATGGCTTGAATCCAACATTCATCTTTGCTAGCTTGACTGAAATTGTGAGGTTCAATAGTGGACAAAAATGCCAGATTGCTAGAAGATCCCACAAGAGTCCTTCTTGTTTGTACACCTGATCCCTTTTCTCCCAAAATTTGAGATTCTGGATGATTCTTTTGAACATATCTGGAGGGAGCCTTTTCAGACAAATCATCTTCGGGTTCTTCACTGGGTTCACTGTTTGTATCATTACTATTTGATGTAGAAGGATATGTGTCATCATCATCTTCATCTGTTGTTTTCTTTTCTTCTTTTGGAGCTGCAGGAGACTCATCAATAACAACATCAATACATTCAACAATCTTCTGAAGTCTTTTATTGTAACATTTATATGCTCTACTCCTAGAGGAGTAACCAAGAAGTATTCCTTCATCTGCTCTGGGTTCAAAATTGCCAAGTTTTTCATCATTATTTTTGATAAAGCATTTGCTTCCAAAAACTCTAAAATGCTTCACAGTGGGAGGATTACCATACCATAGTTCATATGGAGTTTTATCACTATTTACACAAACATGTGCCTTGTTAAGAATATTTACCGCTGTATGTGCTGCTTCTCCCCAAAATGTGTCAGGTGTTCCAGAATCATCAAGCATAGCTCTAGCCATTTGTTGAACTGTTCTATTCATTCTTTCTGCTATGCCATTTTGTTGTGGAGTGCTAGCTACAGAAAACTGTCTTTTTATGCCATGTTGTTCACAAAATTCAAGGAATTCATCTGATGTATATTCTCCTCCTCGATCAGATCTAAGACACTTGATTTTTAGATCTAATTCATTTTCAACCAGTGCTTTGAAGATCTGAAATTTCTCAAATTCTTCATCTTTGTGTTTAATCAACCCAATCCAACACATTCTAGAGAAATCATCAATGAATAAGATATAGTATTCTTCACCACATGGTGAATTTTTCCTCATAGGTCCACATATGTCAGTATGAATGAGTTCAGGAGGCTTACTTGATGATCCTTCCTTGGCATTAAATTGTACTCTGGTTTGCTTACCGAATTGGCAAGATTTGCATATGATATTTTCAGGTAGAGTAATATTGGGAAGATCACGAACAACTTTAAGTCTTCTTGATTTGTTGATTTGAGAGAAGCTCAGATGCCCCAACCTTCTATGCCATAGCCATTTTTCTGAAGATTTACTCAAGTAACATTGTTCTTTGCAGTTCTTCAATACATACAGGTTGCTTGGAGTTCTTTTTCCTTTTATAATTGCTTTACTTGTATCAAGATCATGTACCACACATTCTTTTGAACTAAAGACAACTTCAGTTCCTTGATCACACATTTGACTTACACTTAACAGGTTATGCTTTAATCCATCCACATACATGACTTCATTAGCTTTCACCTTTTATTTTAGAAAAACAGACCCTTTTCCCTTAATGACCGCAGGAGTATCATTTCCAAATGTAACATTCTTTTCCTTTTCTAGAGCACTATATGCAAGAAGTTTGTCTTTATCACTTGTCATGTGTCTTGAGCATCCACTATCAATGTACCATTGGTTTTCTTCATCTTCTGCAAATAACGCTATGCCACAATTTTCAACTTGTAATTCCTTCTTTTTCCATACTTTGGAGCTTGAAGGAACATGTTCTTTTGGCTGAACTTTGCTCCTGCATTCAGATTCTTCATGGCCAAAGTTATTGCAATAAGCACATTCAACTTCATTTTGAAGAGGAGAAATTTTTTTATAAGTATTCTTCTTTGTTTCAATATCAATCCTTTTCTTTCTTGCTTCTCTTGTCATGATGGTTTTATATGCAACACATTGAACAACTTTATGACCAAAATTGTGACATGAGAAGCATTGTCCATTGAAGAAGAAATTTCTGCGATCATAAAATCTTCTATATGAATTTACTTGTTGATTGGTGTTTCCATGAAAGACATTCCTGTTAGTGTTCTTTGAATTGAGATGATCATGCTTTACTTGTAAAGATTCTTTATTCCCTTGCTGAGTGGCAGCATGTTGTAAACTAGCTGTAACTGCTTTTAGATAATTTGGTGCTGAAGCCTGAGAAGATTCTCCGACATATCCAAGACCTATCTTTATAAGAGGAGAACGTTGTACCTTGATAATCTCATCTAAGGTTTCAGATCCTTTAGCAAATCTAAGATTCAGAGTCTTTACTTTCTCAAGTTCTTTTCTTAGACTTACTACTTCACACTCTAATTTCTCATTGTGTTTCTCCTTTTCTTCAAGCTGATTTTTCAGAGTTTCTATGGTTATTTTACTTTCTTCTAAGAAAATTTTGAGTTTATTGTTTTCATCAAGAAAATCATTGTCTTCTAGAGCATCCACAAAAGTATCTTTTTCTTCTCTAGATTCTTTTTCAAATGCCATGAGAAGTCTAAGATCTTGTTCACACTCTTCCTCACTATCAGATAATCCATCACTATCTTCATGTGTATAGTAGCTCTTTCTAGTGCTAAAACGATTCTTATTCCCTTTTTATGTGTTTCTTTATAAGGACACTTAGCAGCATAATGACCAACTCTTCCACAATCAAAACATTTGAAAAGAAGCTTACCTCTGAATCGTCCTGTGCCAAGTTGAAGTTTCTTTACAAAGTTTATCTCATCTTCTTCTGAGATATATCCTGATCCTTCTGTTTTTTGTACTTCCTTCCCTTTTGTAGAAGTTATAAAGACTGCTTCTTTGACTTCAGATGGTCCTCCTCTTCTCATTTCATATGCAGTTAGTATGCCATGAAGTTGCACCACAGTAAGATTTTGAAGATCTTGCTTTTCTTCAAGAGCAGAAACTTTTGACTCAAATTTTGTCGTTAGTGATCTTAAGACTTTCTCAACCAAAGTAGATTCGGTTATTTTTTCTCCCATATTTCTCATACGATTTAAAATATCATCAAGACATAAAAAGAAATTGGCAATGCTCTCCTCATTATCCATTTTTAGATTCTCATATTGAATTCTGAGAGTTTGAAGTTTAGCACTTTTTACCTTTGCATCACCTTCATAACTTAGGATGATTTTGTCCCATATTGCCTTGGTTGTATTCAACTGCATGACTTTGAAAAATTTTGATTCAGTTAGACTTCCCAATAGAGCATTGACCGCCTTTGCATTTGTTTCATAATTCTTTCTTTCCGTCGGATCTGTTGGTACTGCAACTGGATATTGATATCCTCGTTCAACAATTGCCCATACTTCTGCTCCCAGAGACTGAAGATAGGATCTCATCCTTGTTTTCCAGAAGATTAAATTGTTTCCGTTAAAGAGCAGAGGCCTGATAGATGTTGTTTCATCTTGATTTCTCATCTTGCATGATCTTCCTTCTAGCGGCTAAGCCTTTTCAGAAGGACCTCCTCTAATACCAATTGTTAGGAAAAATACTAAGAGGGGGGGTGAATCAGTATTTAGGGCTGAGCAATTTTTATTTTCTTTCTCTTAAAACCATATGTTATAGTACTGCATCAACATGTATGTCTAGATATCTTATTAAGTCTTTACTTAGAGTATTGCATCAGATAAGCATTAAGCATGAACAGAAATAACAGAACAAACCATCAAACACATATGAACACCAGGATTTAAGGTGGAAACCCAATTCGGGATAAAACCACTGCTGTTGTAATCTCAGTCTTCAATATTTATTATAGAGAAAAATTCTTACAATATATGCTGGTGCAGACTTATACCAGCACGCAGGCACCCACCTGCAGAAGGATACAACCTTCTCTCGTTTACCAGCCTCTCCTAGACGGGAGCTACTACCTCCTGCTCTTGTTTACCAGCTACCACTGGAAGGGAGCTACAACCCCCTCTTTGAAGGCTTCGACCCTCAGCACCACTGCGGACCACGTTTCATCAATTTTCATACTGGATCCACCAGTTTCCATACGACATACCTTGCCGGTCACCAGATTTAATTATTTTATGTATACTCACACCATTTCTTCATGATTTCGTCCGTCATTCGAACCAGAGATTCATCATCGTCAGATCATTATATTCATGGGTGCATCGTAGTTTCAGATTTATCAGTTAAGAACAAAGCTCGCCCATACCGATATTCTTTTGGAGAAATTTGTTTTTATTTACAACCCTTACTATACACACCTTGTACTCTAATCGTCTTCTCCTTATATAGTTTTTGCCTTTCTCAATACCACGAATCAAAACCACCCAATTGATAATGGTATTCCTTTTAGTTTATCCCACGGGGTTTTTTTATCTCTTTTTAATTTATTTATAAATTTTAAATAAATTGACAAATAAATATATTTACAACTTATGAATTCCCAAGCCTTATAACTAAAGTTTAACCCTTCGGACTTTATAAAAATATCCAACGCTTTTAAATAAATTAATCCTTACGATAAACCTTTGACCCCGGGCCCACATATAAAGTGAATAGCCAATCCAATACGCCCATCGCACCACAGTAAACTTCGCACAAGTCCAGCGTCCGATCACCGTTAGATGGCAAGCCTCCAGATCAATGGTGTATATGCATATCGCTCGACCTCCGATGCCCAACGTTAACGTGTGATGGTCCGCCGTACCTGTGTTAATCTTTGCGTACCTTCAACAAATGATGATCGTCCGATGACCCCTTCCCAGATCAACGGTGCTCAACGATATCGCTGGGCGTCCTGGGTCGAACTATAACGCGCGATGGCACACAGTGAAAAGAGGTTTTGTGAAGTCGTACAGGGACGCGTGTCGAGCACTCTATGGAATCGCTCCTCAACCAGGAAATACCGCTTGCTCCGCATAGGCGGCGCGATGAAAACCATAAACCGCCTTCACTGTTCACTTGGTCATGGTTCCGCTCTTCCATACAGGGTTCTATCACCTTTTCAATGTGTTATTATAATTAAGTTGCGCTCTAAGGTTTTGCCTTTCTACTCCTAGTTCCGTCCAACTTCGCGTACCAAGTGTTCTGCTACTCCATTAATCTGCGCCATCTCCCATCAACTTCCTCATCAGATACAAAGTATCATTCAAGCCTTCCAATTACATAGGACATCATTCGACTCCATTACAGAGATTATTCACACAGAGGTTCAGGGGATTCCACACAAGAATTACATCAGTCAGTACACATATAATACACATATCCCTAACTCTGCAACAATGATTTCATTCCTCTCCGAGCACCGTAGGTATCCTCTGCCCATTATGAAATTTATCACACTGGTCATATATATTCCAGATTTACTCAACCATACTTAACACAATTCCATAGTTCTTTATTAACATATACAAATCTTGGCCAGATATTCAATTTGTCCTTCAATCTATTACCTTGTCTCTTCCTAGCATCTCTCCCTTTTGTCATCTCCTTTGCAAACTGTATTAAACCCCTAATTCAACTCTACTTCTCTATCTCTAATTCCTCTGTTTCATCTGCTACCTCTGCTACCTCTCTGTCTCTTTTCCTTATGGATAGTTTAGGTTACGCCTCTGCTATCTCTACATTTCTTTGCCTTATGGATAGTTTAGGTGCTGCTCCTGTCTTTGCCAATTCCTTGCCATCAATGACAACATTTCCAACGTAAAACAAAAATGAAAATGGAGGTTATGCAACCTTTCCATTTTTACTTTGATAACCATTCTAGTTGTACTTAGTTGTTCTTTGAGGTAATATATGAAGAATTTTCAAAAGAACAAAAATTCAGAGACACCATAATCTCGATGGGATCTTTTTACCCTGAAGGAAAAAAACAAAATATTTCATTCACAAGTAAACTGCATTCTTAAGGTTCTTGGAGCACTCATAAGAAAAATTAATGATATCGATATATTTGACAAAAAAAGAAGCAGCAATGAGAAAGAACGGATTACTAGAGAGCTCAAGCTGTGTATTATTTTATTATGAGCGATCTATATATACAGGCATATAGACAGTTACATAGAAACAGTTTGAACCAACTAAAAACTAATTTCTAAAACTGATTTCTAAACTAACACTTAACGGAAATATTAAATCTTTTAACACTCCCTCTTAATCTTGAGGGTTACATTTTTTTATGCCTAACTTTTGACATTAAAACTCAAAATTAACTTTTCCTTAGAATCACAAAATTTGAGAACAATATCACCATTTTTGACGAGTTCACGAATGAAGTGAAAACGAGTGTCGATATGTTTACTCTTTTGATGAAAGACATTGTTCTTCGACAAGGAAATAATGGAAGTGTTGTCATAAAGGATTGATATAGGTTCATTTTCTGTATAACCGAAGTCAGAGAGAAGTCTTTTTATCCTTATAGCTTGGCATGATGCTGAATTTTCTGCAACGTACTCGACCTCTGTTGAAGATAACGCAACTATGGGCTGCTTTTTGGATGACCACGAGATCAAGTTTCTTCCAAATAGAAAAGCATAGCCAGAAGTGCTTTTCTAATCATCAATACACCCTGCATAATCACTATCTGTATAACCAACAAGTTTACTATCTGTAGAGGATGCATATGATAAACCATATGTATATGTACCTGCAATGTATCTTAACACCCTTTTTCCAGCTTTCCAATGACAGTCTTTAGGATATTCCATAAACATAGAAATGTAACTAGCTGAAAATGCTATATCAGGCCTAGTAGCATTTAGATACATAATACTACCAGCAAGTTGCTTATACAAAGTCGAATTAACAATAATACCCACATCATCTTTACTTAACTTTGTACCAACTTCAATAGGAGTATCCACCGGTTTACACCTGTCCATCTTAAACTTTTTTAAAATGTCAGTAGCATACCTATGTTGACTCATAAACATACAATTGTGTGTTTGTTTCACTTCGATACCTAAGAAGTATCTCATTAATCCAAGATCTGTCATTTCAAATTCATTTTTCATTGAAGCTTTAAATTCATCTAACTGCATGTTACCTCTATAAATTATGTCATCAACATAAAAACACAGTATCAAAATATTACCTTGATGATCATTCTTGATATACAAAGTGGGCTCATGGTCGTTTCTTCCGAAACCATTATTTAGCAAATAATGGTCTATTTGGCTATACCAAGCTCTTGAAGCTTGCTTCAAGCCATATAATGCTTTCTTCAACATATACACCTTATGTTTCTGATTTTTTATTTCAAAACTAGGTGGCTAATCAATATACACTTCTTCGTTCAAAACGTCGTTCAAAAAAGTAGACTTTACATCCATTTGGTAAAACGGCCACTTCTTTTGTGCTGCAATAACTAATACAAATTGAACAGCATCAATTCTTGCTATAGGTGCAAATGTTTCACCATAATCTATGCTAGGTTGATGTGAAAAACCTTTGGCAACTAATCTTGCTTTGTACTTATCAAATTCACCTCTCACATTTAACTTTGTTTTAAAAACCCATTTGACACCTATAGAATTTTTATCATCAGGTAAATCAACCAAATCCCAAGTTTTATTTCTTTCAATAGCATCAATTTCATTATTCATTGAATCTACCCATTATTTTTCCTTTATAGCCTCTTCAAAACAAGTAGGTTGAAATGAAAGAAATGAAAATTTTACAATATCATCAACATCATCTTGTGCATAAATATCTCTTAAGTTTCTCATTTTAGGATTATCAGAATCAGACTCAAAAGATGATGAACTGCTACCGCTTGATGAACTACTACTGGTTTTGTCTTGAACCTGTAATCTTGGAGTGCATGTTGTAGGTGCTTGATGTTCATCTAACAGAATAAAAGGATTAGGACAAGTATTGTTCTCCATTTCATTCCAAGACTTGTCTTCCAGAAATTTCACATCTCGACTTACGAAAAACTTCTGAGTTATAAGATTAAACAATCTATATGCCTTAGATTGATCACTATATCCTATAAAAGTATATTTTTCGCTCCTATCATCAAGCGTTTTTCTCAATTTTTCTGGAACATGAGCGAAAGCAATACAACCAAATACGCGAAAGTGTGAAACAATTACCTTTTGTCCACTCCATGCTTCTTTAGGTCCAAAAATTTGAACAATGGAAGTTGGCAATCTATTTAAAATATATACTGAACATGCAACTGCTTCAGCCCATAAATCTTTAGACAAATTTCGTGTTTTAAGAAAACTTCGAGCCATATTCATAATTGTTTAATTCTTTCTTTCCGCTACTCCATTATGTTGCGGCGTATAACTGGTTGTCGTTTGTTTTTTAATACCATGTTGTTTGAAAAAATCAATGAATTTGTTAGATTCATACTCACCTCCTTTATCAGACCTGAGAATTTTAATAAACTTGCCACTCTGTTTTTCAGCCTCAGCTTTGAACTCTTTAAACTTGGAAAATGTTTCAGATTTGTAGTTAATGAAATACACCCAAATTTTCCTGCTAAAATCATCAATGAAAGTAAGAAAATAGAGACTGCCAGTGACTGATTTTTCTTGCATTGGGCCGCAAAAATATATATGCACTAACTCTAGTTGTTCTTTGGCTCTATTACAGGCTGAAGCAAAACTATCTCACTTATGTTTACCCATTATACAACTTGTACAGGAAGAATTATGATCAGACAAATCAGGCAAACCTTTCACATATACTGTCTTTGCAACAAAATCATACTTTCGATAGGTAAATGAGCATATCGCAAATGCCATAAATCAGTGTTAGTTAGCGTTGAAACATTATGTGCATACAACTTCTCACTTTTCAATTGTAATTGATACAACATGTTCTTTGTCAGAGTAATCTTTGCAACAAGAGACTTATGTTTATTAGAAATCGTGCAAGTAGTGTTTTGAAAGCTAATGTCATAACCATGTGCATCTAACTGACCAACACTCAAAAAATTATGCTTGAAATTAGGTACGTAATAAACATCATAGATATTCTTCACAACAATTTGTTTGGTTAAGACATACACAACACCCTTTCGATCATCACCCAAACCAATAGAGGAACTGAAAGATGTATCAAGATGAGAAAACAAATCACTATGACCAGTGATATGATTACTACATCCGCTGTCTACCAACCAAACATCTTTATTAGGTACTTGCACAGTCACTTGGCATGCTAGAAATAAAGCATCTGATGTTTCACATTCAATGTTTGTGACACTAGCTTTGTTTTTACTTAAAACATACAATAATTTTCAACATTCAGACTTATAATGGCCATATTTTTTGCAGTAGTGACATTGGTTTTTTTATTGATCTATCCACCTATGACCATGATCAGTTTGAGACTGCTCTGAATGTGTTTGAGTTACCTGTGATCTATCATCAGACTGAGACTATCCTCTACCTCTTCCTCTCTTGCCACGAAAACCTCTGCCTCTACCTCTATGCATAGAAGCTTTAGATTTGAAAGCATGCTCTAAATTACTCATATCTAAATAAATTATTGTTTCATGAGCCAACAAAGAACCAATTAATTCTTCCACAGATAATTTTGTTAATTCTCTCGATTCAAAAATAGTAACAATCATGTCAAAAATTTTAGGCAAACATCTAAGAAATTTTTCAACAATTCTTTGGTCTTCTATTTCTTCACCATTCATCCGAAGTTGATTAACAACACCCATAACTTTAGTCATAAACTGGTCAACGATTTCTGATTCACTCATTTTAAGTGTTTCAAATTGTCTTCTGAGAGTCTATAATCTTACCATTTTTACTTTATCATTTCATTGATAAGCAACCTTAAGTATATCCCAAATTGATTTAGCAGTTTTAGCAGCAGTGATTTTAGGAAAAATAGAGTCATCTAATGAATTTAAAATGCACGACTTCGCTCTTCTTTCTTTCTGTTTAATTTCATCAAATTGTTTTCTTTGAGCAGCACTCGTTCCAACAATTGTATTTGCATCAGGTTCTGTGAACGCCAATTCTACTGATTCCCAACAACCTAATCCTTGTAAGCATGCTTGCATTTAAGGCTCAAAAAATCATAATTTTTTCCACTAAATAGAGACATAGGAATGGAAATCTAACTCATCTAAGCCATGATTAAAAGCGTCAAAATAAATAGAGCAAACAAACTTTCGATGAGGGAAAGGTAAAAAAACAAAAAGTATCTTCTTGTTGTAAAGATCAAGAAAATCTACAAGGTGCCTCTCTATTTTTCTGAGCAAGTAAATCTGCTAGAGACAATGTTCCAATATAAAAAGAATAACAAGAAAGAGGAGAAAAAAACCAGTCTGCTAAATTTGAAAGGAGCTCAAAAAATGTATGAATAGAGTGCAATAATAACATATTTCTTCACACTTATGAGAAGAAAACAACAGTAAACTTGACCTTCACTTCATGCGATCATCAGCAATGAAGCTTCGTTCTTCACACCAAATGTCTTCTCATACGCAACAAGTTCGTATGCAGCCCTTCAATAATGCTTCAACGTCTTCCATCACGGTGGGACCTGCAGCAAATTGATGCTTCATCTAGGTGGACCTCCAACAAATTTGAAAGCAGCCTCTCAATTCATCTTCAACATGTTCAAATGCTGATCTAACGAATCAAACTCTGCAGCCAGAATCAACAGCGGTGACAGTGTTCTTCAGCACTACACGACCCTCATAGAAGGAACAAACGAATACAAAAGAGAAAAATTCACTGCACTGCATTACAACACACTGAAGACGCTCTCACAATCTCACAGATGGCAGAGCAACTTGGCTCTGATACTATGAAAAAAAAAAGAAGCAGCAATAAGAAAGAACGAATTACTAGAGAGCTCAAGCTGTGTATTATTTTATTATGAGAAATCTATATATACAAGTTACATAGAAACAATTTGAACCAACTAAAAACTGATTTCTAAACTAACACTTAACGGAAAGATTAAATCTTTTAACAATATCAAATATTGTTATCTGAACTATCCAGAATAGTATACAAAGCTAAAAAATTGTCAAAACAAAATTACGTTCTTAACACAGTAGATATAACCTGTTTCTTCATTCAAATTCTTGAAAATGGCATCTATGTAAATCCAGGGTTTGCTATAGATATCAACTTGTTAAATTGATGCAAAGACATGTTTTGTTGTATGAAAAGATTCAAATATCAAACAATCACTCGCCATATTGCAGTAGGAACAATGGATCCACACTAAATTTGTAATTGCAACGCACTTTAGGAAAGAAGCCCCTCTATTTTCCAGTGTTGATGATGCTTTATTAGTTTTTATTTTAATTTATGCAAAAGACAGGGAATCAAGTTTTGGATTTTCAATGGAATCCAATCTTGAATCATTATCACCTCAAAAACATTTTTGCGCACTAACTCTGATCACTGTGGTACTTTCCGAGGGCATCCCTTACCTCCATGTGTGTTATAATATTTGTTTTTCCATATTCATAACAAATATTAAAAACCAAAAAAATGTGTAGTGGAAAGCATGATCTCTAAACATGCGTTTTCTTGACCTCAAGCTAAATGTTCATGTATCTTTATTATTCATCTCATCTCAAACATGGTGAACAACGTTCCAAGACAATTTTCCCATTATCGGTAATATGTGAATTAATCAAAGATTATTTTGTGAAAAAAATAAATATATGTATCATATATTAGGTTTATAAATGTTAATATATGCATACATGTTAAAGCTCTCGAGTGATTGAGAGGAATTTAAAAAAAATCTATTTTTTAAATTAATAAAGATAATTTGGTAATGAAATCATTTAGAATTTTTCATAATTCAGTGGTTCAGGATTTTAATAGATGCTAAGTAAGATTTCAATGGGAAATTATTTGAATGCTTAATATACGGAGATTTAATATGTTGTATATATAAGTGTTTTCATTTTTTTCCAAAATGAGATAGAATAATATATTAATTTATTTATTGTTTTATTTGTGTATTTAATTGGATGATATTTGGTAAAGTAGATATTATTTATTTTTAAATATATTTTGAAATAATTAAATTATATATTTATTAGGTTGATATATGTATTTATTTTAAAATATGTTTATGTTTTTTAAAAATTTAATTTAATATGAATAGTTAATTTAATAATTTAATTATAAATATTTTATAACTTAAAATATTGGATAACATTAAACATTAATTCAACCATATTTAGAGTAATATATTAATATTAACCAATATATAAACATTTCTATTATTATTAATATTAATTATTATAAATAAATGACATTAAATGAATTATTAATTAATTAAAATTATTAAGAAATTAATAAAATTGAATATAGTCAATCATGGTTGAATTCGGTCAATGCCAACTATTGTCTATAACACTAATGATGTTCAAAGATGATCTTCTATGGTAAATCATGCTCCACCATCACCAACCATGGTCACAATGGTTAATCAATGTCTCTACGGTTAACAATGATCAACGATGGTTAATCCTCTGCTTAAATATGGTCGAACATGGCCAATCTCCTTATGGTCAACCATAGTCAATCATGGTCAACCATGATCAACCATGGTTGAAATTCATTAGCCATCATCCCTTGGGTTTAATATTATTCCCATGGGTTCATAATCCCTTGCAGTTTTAGTATTAATCTCTTGAATTTATTATTCCCTTCAATAAATAATATCAATCCCTCAGGTTTATTATTTTCTTGGGTTTAAGATATCAATCATGGTCAATTATGGTTAATCATATCCAACCATGGTAATCAATGGTTGAATGTTGCATTGTGACAAAAATTATCTCAATATGAAAATCATGGAAAATCATGATCAACCATAGCGAGACATGGTCAATCATGGTCAACCATGGCTAGCCATGGTCGATCATGGTAAACCATGGTTTATAAAATCAAACACGAGACACCATTATATAAACTTGCTCAGGAAAGTTCGCTTAAACGTGCCTTCACCATCATGATAAGGAGTTGTTAGTGCTAGGGGGGGATAGATCTCTTGTCGGGGAAGAGCTTTGAGGAGAAGGTCGTGGATGGGAGGAAAATCATCTTTCCAATTGGTATGATGAATTTATGAAGTTGGTATTCATTTCTGTGTTATCCTAATGATGAAATTATACGGTGTCCTTCTACATTCTAATATTTATTTCCTGTGTGGTGTTAAATAAAATCATTTTTGTTTCTGTATCGTGGTCTTAAAATTAGAAAGAGAAATTAATTAACCAACACGTGAAATAAATTCCAGATAATTGTTGTTATGCATTAGTCATGCTTTATAGCTGAGTGTAAATATGGTTGAGTAGTGGAGTAAATAGTATAAAGTGTACTCTGATTGGTATACTTTATGCTAATCTTGTTGATCTGATTGAAAATTGCATAAGTCTTTGATCTGTCAGAAGGGACCGACTTAACGCAAGTATTTCTTTGCTAGATCAAAAAGGGAGACATATCCTAAATGGGTAGAAATACTATTTATATGAACAAAGAACTGGGCATAAGTAAAATCTGTTAGGAGGAGTAATTTGACAAAATGTTGCTCTCAACTAGATAAATGGATAGTTTGATCTCCTCATTAGCCAGAATGGCATGATATATTTTTCCTAGCGAGATTTCGAAGGGAGTTCCGTAAAAACAAAGGTTCCCACTATATAGAAACAGAGAGAAACTTCGAAAAGAAAGTAGCAACAAAGGGAAAATAAGTGATTAGTTGTATTAACCACATAACATTCAACCATGTATTTCACTAGTTAAGTATTGTTGTTGGTGGACTCACAATTTTGAAAACGCAGGTGTATAATGTTGCCCATCATGTAGAAACAATAGATTTTAGCCATGTACTAAATTATAAATTTAAAACTGAGAAAGGATATATTTTAGCCATGTATTAAACTAGCAATTGCACCAGATGTTGCAAAAGAAACGTTGTAAGGGATAAAAAAATTAGTAACAAAATGTTATGCCAAAATTAGTTAACAAAAAACATGTAAGAGAATAAGTTGTTCTGTCGATACAGGTAAATCTGGACATTTTTTTTTTTCAATCAAGTAGCAAAAGAGAGGATAATTGGGAAGCCTCAAGGATTAAGTCAATCGGTTGAGGTCCTGTTTCTAAACAAGCTTTCCATTGAGAGGTAACGAGATCAATTCTCCACTATGTCCATGGGATTAGGCTCTTGATTAGTTTGGTTGACAAGAGGTAACGAGATCAATTATCCTCTATGTCCATGGGGTTAGGCTCTAATTAGTTTGGCTGACAAGATGTGATTTCTTCGTGTGCATCTGCTAAGATTTTCCTTGGAAAAATCCGTGAGAATTAATTCAATGGGTTAGGATATGCTAATAAGTTGGTGGGACATGATCCCTTTAGGTCGACCTACCTAGATATTTCCTTCAAATCATCGGAAAAGAGATAAATGATAAATTTAATTAATAAGCACACAAACTTACAATACAACAATATGCTTAATAATGTGTAGCTTAATAATGTGTAGATGTAATGTAAGATTGTTTGTTAACATTTACATGTCCATTAAAATTAATCTAGAGCCCAATGAAAATGTTGTAGTGTCAATGAAAAGTTAAAAGTAATAAAAATAATAAAATTCAAATTTGTTGCATTGTAATTTTGTTTTCATTAATAAAATTAGGAAAAAAAAATTGAATTAAAAGAAAAAAACATAATATACATATTACATTAAAATATAAGTTTACCTTTAAAAATAGAATAATTATTATGTAATAATATTTAAATTTAATTAATAAGCACAAACTTAGAATATAGCAATATGTTTAATTATGGATTCCGTCCACTTTTCCATAAATATTATTAGCTAATATTATTAGCTTGTAAATAAGGTTTATTACAATACCATGGGTCAAAACCATAATTCATAAATACAACATGCCCAAAAATCATCTCTCATTTCACACTCAAAATATTTTATAGATAAAATATTTTAATTTAATTTTATAACATTTTCTTATTAAATTTAAAAGAAAAAATATTATAATTACTTTTGAGATGTATCAACATTATTAAATATTTGAATTTAATTTTAAAACATTTTCTTATTAAATTTAAAAGAAAAAAATACTATAATTATTTTTGAGATATATTGACACCTTTATCACATGAAAATATATAAAATAGAAATAGTAGCTATAAATTAAGATCTATTTCATCATATAAATTAAAATAATAATCTTGTAACCACATTTAAATTTCATTAATAAAAATTTTGATGTTTTTTTGACAAAGAAAAACAGGCTTTGCCTCGTATGTTTAAAATTCAATACTTACTAAAAGCGGCTAATTGTGCAACTCTAATTGCTAACAAGAAGTAAAAATAAATGGAATTCTAGATAACACTATTTTACATAAAATTCTGGAAACTTTGCTAATTCCAATTAGTTACATTTACAGCATAGTCGCTGATAACTATAATTTTGTTTTCATTAATAATATTAGGAATAATTACTTTTAAGATATATCTACACCTCTATCACATGAAAATATCTAAGATATAAATAATAGCTATAAATTAAAATCTATTTCATCATATAAATTAAAATAATAATCTTGTAACCACATTTAAATTTTTGGAACAAAGAAAAAGAGGCTTTCCCTCCTATTTCTAAAATTCAATACTTACTAAACATCACACACACAGTTATACTACCCAGTAACTAAAATATGAATTAACTAGAAGGCTAGAAACTGAGAACCCTGCCAGGGTTCTCACAGCCTGAGATGGCTTGTCTGTAAAGAAGTGAGAAGAAACTATCTCGCTCATATGTTTGAAATTCAATACTTACCAAACAAAAATATTTTGTTCCTGCGATATCAATAACAAGCCTGAACAACAAAACATGGAGATTTACAGCGTTATAGATCTAGAAATTCTAAAAAAAATAAAACCCTATGTTAATCGAATAGATATGAAGTTTTCAGAATATTCACAAAATGTTGATGCATACAAGTGTAAAAACTCGCGTTCAGTGGGATCCCTCTGGTGATGTATATTTGTAATGCTTGTGTTAATGGATTCACAAAGAAATCATGATGTTTAAAAAATGCAATGGGTAAAACATTTTCTGAAATCAACATAAAAGTGGCGAAAGTAAATTCAAAAATATCCTAAAATTAATAAAGTGGTGAATGTGAATTTGACCTTTAAATTCAAAAGTTATTTTATTAAGGTCCCTAATCACAATGATTTAAAGTCTTTGATCATGTTTATTCTACTTGTCTGGTTTGTAGAACCCCATTTACGAAAGAATGATTTTCATCTTCTATATAGTTTGCGTAATAGGAATTGTAGATGTTCTTTCTTCCGAAGGTTTTTGGGTTGTGTCCACGTAGGTTCTGTTGTGTTCAAAAATAATTTAATTTAAAAAATAAAAATAAAAACACAAAAGACAATGGAAACTGACCTGCTTTCTATCGCTTTCGAAATGAAAAGATGTCCAAACCTTGTCATCTATTTCGTGAGATCTAGGCATCGAACAGCTCCACACTACATGGCTTCGGGGATGCAGTCTCTTGTTCCAAAGGCATATTTAACCCCAGACTAACCCAAAAGAAACAGAGAAAAGCAGAGCCCGTAATCGTATATTAAACGGATTGATAATTTGCCATTAAAATCCAGTTATTCAACTAAAGAAATTCTGAAAACCACAACTTGAGTTGAAACTATGCAATTAACTGCCAATAACCAAACCCTTGAAAATCACAAAAACTAATTCAAAATAAAAAAACCAAAGGATAACTGACTTTACATATAGATTCCAGAAAACTCTATTGATAAAATATTTATTTCGAATAAATGGCCATGTCGTAGAAGGGATTCAACCAAGGCCCAAATACACACAAATTCTGCAAATCGAAACCAACTGTGATCAGTTTCACCAGGATGGTCAGAATAATCATAGTTTACAGTGACATATACCCAAACCCTCCGATGAATGGCAAAAGGAAAGCTCTGTAACCCAAATCTTAGTGGATCAGAGTAATTTTTATAAGGAATGATGCGAGGGCAAAGCTATTAATGAATGGGAGCAGGCTCGAAAATGCTACTCTGTCACTTGGTAATCATGATATGCAACTGCTAAGAACAAAGCACGGCAAAAAAAAAAGGATTCAAGAATGACAAAGAAAAACATGGTGACTGTCACAATTCAAATCAACGGTTAATGATAACCTAATCGTCTAACAAAAGATCAAATGGCACAGATTATGAAAGAAAGCACTTAGGAAAGTTGTTTTTAAATAAAGACACCTTACGACGTAATTATATCTGAAACTAAGAAGAAAAAAGATAGAGTTAAACCATGTATTAAATTTTAAATTTAAAACTCAAAAACAATAGAGTTTAACCATATATTAAATTATAAAACTAAAACTCAGAATCCAATTACTATGCAAATTCTATAGCACAAGTTTCATAATATGGATAAGCATAATCATTTTGAAATCTAAAACATAATGAATAAAAAATTTGAGATATTCAACACTATGCTGGACCAAATCAAGTAAGGAATTAGCATATAAAAACAACATATAATCTCATAACCGTACATTTCATAATTATTAGGCTTATGCTACAACTAGCAATGAGCTAAAGCAATTCAGACTTCTTCATAGAAGAGCAACCAACCTGTGTACTAAAGTTAAAAAGAGAAAATTGATAAATGGAAAACAAAGCATTTAAAATTGTAGCTACAAGAAAAAACCAGTGGCATTATGAAAAAGAAAACCACTCTATATCTTTACCACAGTGGAAAGGAAATGACTGCCCAAATAAATTATGAGCCATAATGCTCAGGCTGAGGTAATAAAACAAGACTCCAGATTTGATCGTAAAAATCAAGCACTCTGTATATTTAAAAGTCGAAATTGTTTACAAGATTACATTTCCCGCTAGGGGTCAAAAGAAATTGGGATTAGTTAGCCATAGGACTGCTGATAGGCTATGAAGGCCATCACTGGAAGGAAATGGTGGACATGGAGTCACAACATAAACCTTAATATCTCTAAGGAGGCTCATGCATACAAAAGGACCAACCTAAGCAAGCCGATAGTCGATTAGAGTCCTCTAAAAGCCCCAAACCATGACAATAGAACTGTGGGATAGAGTGGGTACCTGTGCAAACCATTTAGCACAAGTTAAAACCCCAGTGTATCAAAAAATATTAAACGGAGAAAAAAGAAAACGGATAGCTAGAGGGCCGCAAATATATATGTGCAACATGATTGTCATGCCACACCTTGCCGACACCTGCAACCACAGAGAAAGCGCAGAGAAAGACTTTTAAAAGTAATGCATTTAGGAAAAATGAGAATAATTAAAGAGAAAAGGAAATGCACTTACCTAACAGAGTGCTAGAAATAGGGCCAAGCCAACCAAACCCTCTCACACTGCTTCATCCAACACCTGCAAGGGATTTCCAGAGGAGATTATTGACATTGGTGAAGAGGGTATCTCCCTGAAAAGTAAAAAATAAAAAATAAACTCAAACCGTCAAAGCAAACCCAATTACCATAAAACCCTGAAAGCGTGGGCATATATGTGAAGGAGCCCTTGGCCAGGCCTTGATGGAGATACCTCATCGAACTCTAAGTATCCTTGACCTAGGGTTTCTAGTCAAGTTCCACCCTGCAATAACGAAATTAAATTTAGGGGAGAATTACAGTGGAGTAGAAGTCATTCCTAGAAGTAAAAAAAAACTATTTGCAAAACCCTTACCTTTTAACTGTAACCTCTGATAGAGGAATTGATGCCAAAGATGTCGGGGTAGGGGGTTCCTACCAAAACACACGATGCCTCAAGAGCTTGGTATACATGCAGACCAGAATGCTTCGTAAACAAAGGCAAAATGTATTAAAGAGAAAGGTGTATACCTGGGGTTACTCGTTGCCATGGCTTCCTAGCAGGCGAATGAAGGAAGACGATTCTGGATGTAAGCCAGACGACTCATGAATGCAGTTACAGGGTGGTGCAGCAAAACCCCAAACCTCCCTCTCCACTCTTACCTCCGAAAATGCAAATGAATCAAATGATTTTTCAATGGGAGGGTAAGACATTAGGGTTTTGGATTTGCCATCCCAACCATTAATTCAATATTCCAAACAAATCACTTCCATACACTTTCCCTGCCTCGAGAGCTGAGAAATAATGTGAACGCACGGGAAATCACATGGGCAACATACAGATGGCGGTTCACAAATGGAGAGCGCTGCTAGGAGGGGTACCATCATAGCTTCATTAAATGTAGGAGGATATTCGAGCTGTCCTATGGTTTGAAGAAAATTAAATATGAGCTATAGTTTAATCCCATTGTTCGGCGCAAACACAATCACCATCCTACTCATATATGATCTAGAATAAAAGTAGTTAATGCAACTATGGCATTAAAATAAGAAGGATCATTTCACATCTCTGATGTAGGTATTTTGACAAATGGTTATTTTGTGGTGGATTTGGTGCACGAGTGTACGAAATTGCACCAGTTTAAAGGATGTGGTTCGGCCCTTTAAACTCTAGGTAACAGGCAGAAAGTGGTGGAGTTCAAAAGCATACAATCTAGAGGAAAAATCATGCAAATGTATACTCAAATTAAAGTAAAAATAAAACAGAAATATAAATAAGCTATTGAAGAGAGTCAAACGATAATAGTGCAAATAGTGGTTCTAGGTCCCTTCTTATTAAGCATTTGATACGAAGAAGAAATTTTACCCACTTGCCAAAGGGCCCCTAGACAATGGTTCTAGGTCTCGATGCAAGGATGTTGTTTTCCAAGCTCGCCTTGGTGCAAGCTCCCTCTCTCTTTTCTATGATGGACTAATATTGTTGGATGGACAACAATCTAGTCCCCTCTATCTCCAACTCTGGGTCACACACTGCTAGTATTACTTGGGCAATTCTGGCCAGCATAACAATGTGATCACCCATTCTTCATCTCATGGTGGCTTTATATAGGGGATTTCAAATCCTCCTTCCCTCCCTTGGTACATGGTGGATGGTGGCCCAAGGGAGAGGTATGATTCCATTGTGTGCTCTAAATATTCCTTTGTGTGCTCATATAATGTCTAAGGAGGCGCTGGTGGTTGTCCTTAGGCGACTTCATGCAAGGAGTAACTGTCCTTTTCTTTGTGTGGTCCCATAAAGTGAAATTTTTCAACTTTTAGGAATGCTTTCTTATCGGGAAAAAAGGCACGCGGAAGACGCTCTTCTCGAAGGATAATGCGCGCAATCAACATTTTAGGGTAGTTCAAATTTGATTTTCTCAAAACCTTAGAGATTTTAAATACTTTCTTGATTCCATAATGTCTTCCTACCTTGTAAATCCTTTGGCCTGACATTAATTAATGTCATATTCTGTTGTACGATTTTTCACTGTTAAAATTTTCCCCCTAATGTGTGAGGTCTAGGAAAGACTGTATAGCCGAAATACATTATGGTTTCTTTTCTGTACCATGCGTAGAGAGAGAGGGAGACCTGCATGGAGCTTTTGGAGTTGACAACACCCTTCACCACTTCCAAGAATGACAACGTCCAAGGGATCCCAGAAAGCAAATACAATTTACAACATATATAAAAAATTTCAATAAGGCAGGCATGTCCCATGCTAGTGATGCTATGGCTAGTTAAACAAAATTGACAGATACATGTGTTGTTTGTGTCACCACTATGGTAGTGATGTTGGCGGTTGTTGACGATGACTGCTGACACCCCAGGGGCATTTTTTATTTGATGATAGGTGGAATGTGATACCCATATGCGTAAACTTGGGATGGCGTGTAACTGTGCAATGTACATATATGACTGGCTGGGACCTTCCTGTGTTAGCATTGTTTGACAGAGACGCTTGTGGAGGCGCGGATCTTTGACGAATATGTTCAAAGTGCAATTGTTGTAAGGTACGATACCATCTTGACATGAAGCTCTTGTCGTAGTCAAATGTCAGGGGGGTCGATGACATCTGTGGACAATGATGTCTCCCACATTGCCACTCGAGGATACCCCTTTGCATGGGGAGGGGTGATCCAAGGTACCGCTTCCTTTTTGGAAAAGGGGTGTCGAGGTCCACAAAAAGGAAGCCTTAACCAAACCATGGGTCACCGACCTGAGGGGTCGGGGAACTGGATGTGATGGGTTTAACATAGGAATTTTGGTCGGAGGTGACTGAAAATTGATGATGGGGATTCAGTGGCCTGAGGTTGGAGTATACTTAAGCAACTTGGCGACAGTCATAGCTATTTCTGAAGGGAAAATCCCTGGAGTCGGTAGGACCTCTAGGGCAGGTGTAAACTGGCTACAAATGTTGTGATGGTGCATGTGTGTGGGGGGGTGAAATACTCCGACCAAGGGAGGTTAGGGACTGCTGCCATGGGGGAAAAGATGAAATATGAGGGTGAAGGGGTGAAGTGCACCATTTGCGGTCTTTGTACACTTACCAAAAGAATAAAATAATTGGGTTTGGTTTGTACAAAACATAGAGATGGGTACCCCAAAACATGAAAGTGTTCGCTCACTGATGGTGTGAGGAAGGTGATTTGTTGAGGGTGGGGATCCCATTGGTTGGTCTCATGTGTGGGGTTGATGAAGCGGATGAAAAATATCACAGATGGAATTATGCTGGTGGAGGTATGGTGGGCCAAATGCGATGCGCAGTGGTGTGCCTTTTATCTGCCTGAACAACTTGGTCGTCTGGGAAGGGGGTTTTAGTTCGCACGGTAAACTTGACCTTATGCATGATGAATGGATGGGCACGAGGTGCTTCCCGGACTAGAGTAGTATGGCCATGGCATCACTGTTGCTGTGATATATGGTCTACTTTGTGTGACAAACGCCATGGAGGGGAGGCTCGACTGACCAACACGGATGTTTTATCATGTACAGGGTGAGGTGATGATAAACACGGTCAGATATGAGGACCCTATGGTTTATTTCTGATGGAGAAATGATGTCAGGATATGCAAAGTTTTCTGAGACTCTATCATGCTAGGGGTAGAATGGTACCTGCTCCGGAACTTTTAGTAGATGGTGTTGTGAATGGTTTGCACGATTTTCCTGCAAAAACAACTCCCTCAAGTGAAAGCATATTCTTTTCATCAAATATTATTGAAAGGCATGAAATTAAAAAAGGAAGATGAGAGAGGGCATACCTATCGACGCTGAAAATTTATTTTTCCGGAAAGAAAATGTGTGGCATCGCTTCCGTTCATCATGGAGTACTGATGATGGTGAAACTTACGGCTCGCAGAATAGACCCTCTGATCTCTTGTTATGGCCCTCCGAAGTTTCTGAAAAGGGTGATAAATATATGAATATGGCCCTTATTCAATTCATTTGTACTTGTTGAGGTTTGAGAGTTCGGAGGTGTTTGCGTAGCCTTTCTTATTGTTGTGGTCAGCCCGTGTACTAGGGACTAGTGATACTATGCCGAGGTAACTTCCATGACATCCTGCATTTTAATTTTTCCAGTTTGGTGGTGCTAAAGGCCGTACAAATTGGGTTTGTACGGACTCTGGGTGACTTTTTCCCTAGATTGCGCAGGCGATCTGGGTAAAAGTGCGCTTTCCTTGCGCAAAATTTTGAGGGACAGACACGCAAGGTGCTTTGTTTCCCAATTTTAGCACACAAGGGCGCGCTTGTGAAAAATACAGGCGCGCGCTAAGCGCGCTTGTCTGAGGGACATGCATGCAAAGGATGAGGTGAAAACAATTTTTGGTTTTTGTCTGTTTTTTAGGTTTTTTCTCTGTACTGATGGGTACTTGTGTTGATGACAGGATATTGTGGAGGGAGCGGGACTGGCTTGAGATTCGGACTTCTCTAGCTGTTGATGCTGGGGCGCGACATCATTTGGCTGCATGGGGCCTTCTGAAGTTTTCTGAAAATGAGTTTCTTTGATCGCAGTACCATTTACTACGCTACATTATACATCACTAGCGCAGGAGGCGCAACATGTTCGTGCTGCGGGGGATGAACTTGGTGATCCGTAACGAGACGAATATCTACTTTGTGACCGGGTTACTGCCTCTGGGTGAGGCAGTGATGTACCCACTCTCCTCTAGGAGGGTGAACTTGCATAGATTCTAGAGGCGTCATTACGCGAGGGCACCTCTTACCGAGGGATGCATCAGCATTGCATCAGTTACAGATGTGGTAGAGCGGTGTGCTCTGGCGGTGATCATACGATTGTCAAGGTTGTTTGCTCCGCATCAGGCATTTGGCCTGCAGGTTAGATTTTTGCGCCGGTTGATGTCTGGGCATTTCTTTGACTTCACCTGCTTTTGTTTTGACGGTATGGTGTTGCAATTGAACAAGGTCCATCGTGGATCGAAGTAATTTGTGTACGCCAATATCCTATGTAGCATCATGTACGAGAGGGTGGTGCTACTGAGGCCAGTGGTGGCGGTGCCTATTTGGGGGCCATGGGAGCCACGCATGAGGAGGTGGGCTCCAGTGATGCCATGGGGTGGGGGTGGCATGGTGGGCCGTTACTGGAACACCACAACAGAGGCCTGGTTTGAGGGCAACCCACAAATGTTCTTGCCATACCTGTATGCGGGGATGGACTTCCAAGGTGACCCAAATATGGGTCTCTCTTTTGGTTATTTTTGGTTACCGGCAGGTATGGTTTATATGCTTTTTATGCATTTGTTTGAGTACGTATGTGCTTACGTGTTTTGTTAGTGACACTGAAATTTTTTTGGTTGCCCGTGCAAATGTTGGCGAGGTGTGTCGCCTCGTTGCCCGATTAGTGGGCCACGATCCTCCACGACGACCTCGAGGTGGTCAGGGGGGAGGTGATGTAGGTGGATCAGGCGGTGGTGCTGGTGGACCTGGCAGAGATGGTGCTGGCCCCTCAGGTGAGGGTAGCAGCTGGGTTGCTGCAGAGGTTGCGGCCGAGTGAGCTCATGTTGATGCGGTCGAGGCACGCATTGTAGTACAGACAACTCAAGTGACTGGTCTTGAGGACTTTCGGGGTCTAGTGGACTGCCTGACCTAGGGTATGGCTGCTCGAGGTTTCATGGATTACTACGAGGAGGTTTGGTTAGAGACAGTGATGGCCCACGAGAGGGATTATCAGGCCACTCTATGTCGGTTGGCGATCGCAGTGGCGACAACAGCTCTGGTGGTGGTACCGGGAGCAGTGGTGGGTCCAGGTGCCCCCCTTGAGGGAGCACCCCCCTAGAGCAGTTTTGTACACAGGGAAAGCACTTATTATGAGGGAGCTTCCCTTATTTTTTATGACTTTTGTATCTTTGGGCTGGCTATTAGGCTGGCGACACTATTTTTATACTCAGATATACATATTTTTTTTATATATATGAGAGATATTTTTGCGGCTCTACATGATGTATCACCTGTTTCAGTTTATGTATTTTGTTATGTTGATGGATATCTATATTTTTAGTTTTATGTATGATGGTTTATTCGAGATGTATTCCGGTTTAGGATATTGTTAGCTATGCGATCAGCTGTTTGGTTTTGAATCCTTGGTACATGTGAAAATGTGGTATAGTCAAACTGTCTACTTAATCTTTTGGCACAAAAATATTTTCAAAACCAATGTGTATCTCTTGTCTCAAATGTTTGGTTTAGGTGTGATACTACTAACTGGGAATATAGGTAGACATGCATATGGAAAATGCCTCGATGGAGGGCGTCGCACATAAGTCTGATGACGACGTCATATTCTGCCTGATTATTTGTTGCTGAATCAAAACACACACTGTTTGAACATAGAGGTGATCGGTCAGGGCGGTAAATGACCCAAGCAGCCGCGGCTAAATTTTGGGACCATCTTGATGCTCCATCAACAAATCTGAAATGGGGTTCATTTTGGTGATCCATGGTGATAGTTTGAGCACTTTTTAACTAAGTCTTGGGGTAAATTTTTTTGGGTTTTTGTGTACTCTTACTCTACGGGAAGGGTCGTCGGGGCCCTTATGGGTAGAATTTATTGAGGTAAAGGCCGTTGATGGGGTTAGTGAGGTGAGTCCCGTCCGATTCCGTCAAGATGTACGCCCCCTGTCAGAGGTAGTGTTTAATGATGTAGGGTCCTTTACACAAGGTTTCGAACTTTCCTAGCCCTAAGGCCTCTTTTGTGACATCATATCGGAGGACTAATGAGTGAGGGGCAATGTGGCAGTCAAATGATGCTTTTACCTATTTCTTGTGGGCCTCATTGTGATGTAGCAATTGTCGTCGATTTTTGTCGATAAGATCTAGTTGAACTAGGTGTTGCTCTAGAGGTTGGGTGTCATTGACGAGTTCGATGGTGGCATGCAAATTTGGGATCTTGCGTAAATCAATGCAAAAGTGCAAGGTACCTTGGTTTTTTGTGACATGAATATGGTGGAAATCCTGGGACAGGTGGGAAGCAGTAATCCTATCACCAATATGAGCTGATACAAATCATATATGGTGAATTGTGTCATCAGCGTTTGGCGGGGTAAGAATCCTTGTAGTGGGATTCTGTATGAGCACAAGGTTGGGTTCCCCGCTAGGATGGTCGATTTCCAGTAGGTGGAAATTACGCCTCCCACATAGGTGCCTGAATGTTTCCATTAGCGGGCATGACTCTGGTATGTGATTTTGGCCGGTGAAGATGGTGCACGGTATCATGGAGCCAACGAAGTAGATAGTGTGGGATTCTATGCTACTCGTTGTCCCTGATGTGGTGCTTGGAAAGGGTCAGTCGTAGAAGAGGTTTTCTTCTGCTTCCATTTCTATATGGTTGGCTTAGGTTCGCCTACCTCTTTGGTGGGGTGTAGACTCAACGCAGCTTGTGCCGCTCTTAGCTTGGGGAGATATACACACTTAAATGTATGGTGAAAGTGCGAAAAGATTCGGCAATAAGTGCGCATGATCTTCTCTTGGTTAGAGAGAAGTTTTTGAGGGAGAGAAGATACTATGCGGAGATTGTTTGCAAGGGGTTTCGGTTCTCTACATTGGTTGACTCGATGATCGTTCAAAGAACATAGGCCACATGTTATCCTAGGCTTGGCCAAGGTTACGTTTTTTTGGTGTGTTGTCTTATCTTGCTTGATACACCATTGTGGGGGTGGGGACATTGACCTGACAATGTACTTTTTATGCCATTCCTGGAGTTCCTCCTGTCTCTTCTCTATGGAATTAATCATGTCGATGGTGGGACGAATTTGCGAGGCATAAGTAAAATATCGCTCATAATGATTGCCCTGAGATATCAAGCAAAATATCCTTGATATGAAGGTTCCATCGAGTTCAGTTTGAGGTCTGATGGGGAACCAGCGCCGGAAGGCTCCTAAATCAGGGCAATGGACGAATGCATGGTCTGTCTTTTTGCATAACGTACATGCTGGTCATCCTTTCGAAGAGCGGTTGGGGGTAACTTGGGGTTCCCTAGTGGGCCGTTCTTCGGCTGTCAAGAACATGATGGATGCGCTCATCTCACCCGCTTGGGTCATGGAGCTGCCTGTGGACTCGGCATCCATGTCATCTTCTTGGGAAAGGCAGACTATGGCTACGTGAAGGCTAGCTGAAAACGTGGTATGTAATGACAATCTTCCAAAAGGTGATTGTCGGCGCATAATGGACATGTGAATTGTGTTGCCCGCAATTCAACATAGTAGACCCTTTCAATTGGATACTATATGTGGATGAGCTCCAGGGTTGTGCACTCTTCGAGAAAGTGGTCACGTTCATCGCATAGTGTACAACATATAATGGGCATTACTAGGGGTCTTTCTACAACCCTACGTTCCTATTGTAAATATAGGATGGTGCGAGGCTCATCACTGACATACTAGGTGGAGGGATCCTCCTGATAGGATCGTTCGATCGCATGCAAGGCGTCCCTATATCGTGGGATCTCTAGAAAATGGTGGGTGTAGTGCCCATAGTTGCTATAGAGAGCGCATGCGTGATTGGTATGCAACACTTTTCCTTTACCTTTGGTAGGTAGGTTCCTTTTTACGGGAGCGCAGTGTCGAGATGTCTGCTTCAGAGCCAAGGAGTGGTTTTAATACTTCCAGCTCCAGACATATATGGGTAGGATGGCCTATTACGTCGCATATGGCGCAGACTAGTGATTCCCATTGAATGGTGGGGTTCACTATCTTCTTTCCTCTCTTCTTAGTTTTCTTGGTCGTGATTACCGGTTTCGCAATGGGAGCTTCCTTCGCGGGGGAGGTCTCGACCGTTTCTTGGGTGGGTTGGGGCTCCTCTGGACTGAGGGGCTTTAACCCTATGGCAGTAATGTGGGTGGCTCCTGTTCCGGATGGAGGAACGAGGTACCAAACTGGGAATGCCAATGATATATTGGGTAATACTAGTGTTTCCAAAACCTGCTGGGAGACGAAGCTAGCTGGGGGATAGAGGAAAGGGGTTTGGGAGGTGTCGTAGGCTAGAGAGGCTGTCGTGGCCGATGCCTCAGTGTTGGTACTGCTTGAGTCCGTGTCCTGACTAACCTCGACGCTTGATGTGGACATCATGCACATCGAAGCCCCTATGACATCGAGTGATGCCTCAGGGATAATGGGAGGATCCCCTAGGAATGACCCTATAACAGACGATGGTTTGAATTGGCCAGGGCCATATTCTTGGTACCGTGAAATACCATCCGAGGCTGTATCTACATAGGGTAGAAGTACATCCGTGTTAGTTAGGGGACGCTTCTCACTGTGTGTTAACTCGTCTAGAGTAATTATGCAGTCCTCGTAGGGGAACATTATAATGCGGAAGACGGAGGAAGCTATGGCGGACATGGCGTACATATAACTCCATTCGAGGAGTGTATTGTAATCCAAGTGAGCATCCAAGACTTCAATATCTATGTGGACCATATTTCTAGGTAAACAGATCCGGACATTTTGGTAGAGGCCGACAGGGGTCGAGGGATGACCTTCGTATGCTCAAAGCATGATGACCGAGGGTTTTAATTCAGGAGAACCCAACTTCTACCAAATATTTTTTGGCATAATGCATGTTGATGCACCCTCGTCTATGACACATCATTGAATAGTGATATTTTGTACCGATACTGGTATCTGGAAGGCGACCATGGAAGGAAGTCGGGGGGTGGCTTTGTCTAAGTCAAAATCCATCAGGCATGTGTTAGTAGGGTCGATAGTGACTAATGCAGAAAGTAGGGCTTTCCGTTGTTTCAGGCATGACTGCAGTACTTCCAGAGTTGACATAGCAACAAGAGATTGAGCTAAATCGTCCATGATGCTATAATTATGGGCCAATTTGGAGTAGTTTCCTACTCGCCTATTGGATCCCTTTGCCATTTTTGGAAATGATTCTATAGGGATCTTTGAAATGGTCAAAGGTGAAGTTGGCGCACTAGTACTAGCCCCTAACATAGTGGTGTCTGGTGGGGTGTCGTAGTTACGATTCTGTGCTTGGAAAAACAACTCTTCCCCAGTCATGTAGATTTCATGGCTGCTTTTCCCAGAATCGTCTGGGTTTTGCTGCTGAGTGTTGACCGTCCCTTGGTGGGGGAAAGGTTCTTGCATCACAACAGGTTGCTGGGAAGATCCTCCTTGTCCTCGGCTACACTGTAGCTTTTTTAGCTCAGGGAGATCGGGACAGTGGTGAGTATAGTGTTTGTACTCTCAACATATAGAACATGAATGGTTTGTTTGAAGAGGTGGTCTTTTTCCTTGCCACTGGGCATTGCTAGGCTCTTGGTTTTGATTCCGGTTGGAGTTACCTCTAGCCAGGGATCGCGATGGGCGCTGTTGGTTACTACCCCCCTATCCAGGGTTCCCTTTTGGCTTGTTTTTGGATTTTTTCTTGACCATGTTAGGAGGGTACTTCTCCTAGTTATACTGGTGTGGTTGGTTTTGGGATAGCTGCACAAAGTTCACCTGTGCATTGGTTTGCGTAGGTGGGTCGTATGCTGGGGACTGAGCACAATGCTATCTCGGAATTGCTCCTGGCCGTTGGAGGGGAGTTCTTCTGTCAGTGTTTCTTTCTGCATACTCGGTCCCCTCAACCGAAGGATAGGGTCCTCCCTGGTGATACGCTTGCGCCCTATTAGTCAAATTTTGCTGAGGCATATGATGACTTTGAAATCAGGGTTGAGACATGTTCTGGGTAACACTATATGTGTAACTAGGGTTTTGAATACTGCTACATAGACAACCTTGGGCCATTGACCCAATTAACCCATCTGTAGAGTTTGACGTGCCAGGAAATTCTTGGTAAGTTTGCAGGTGCGGGGCATTATGAAGGATGTTGTAAATGTATCCTGAATGCGTATAAATCAATTCAAGCTTCTGGGCTTTACTGATTGCATCCTCTTCGGATGTGGGGTTTTGTTGCACCACATCCTTTGAAATCTCCGCCATAAGAGTTTTCAAGAATAAATCTAAGAGGACCCGATCATCGAGTTTAGATTTACATAAACTACGACGCCACCTCCATTCATGAAGATGATCTAAGATATGGACGGTGGGGGTTTGTCTAAAATGAGTCAGTAATTCCATTCCCGAATCATGGTGAATGGGTAACTGAAAATATGTGAGGAACGCAGTAGAAAGGGCGCTAAAGTTTCCATGTGAAGCAGGAGGTTTCTCCACGTACCACTTCGCGGCTACTCCTGTAATAGTGCATTGAAATAGCCCCAGTCGAACAGTGTCGTTGATGATACTTTTCGATGAGCACCACAGGTGAGAGGTCATTACATGATTACCTGGGTCTTCTGCTTGCTTGCCTTCGAATTTTGGTATATCTGAAGGGAGCTTCGTGGGCATGGGAGGCCATGAAAGATCGTGTGCGATGGGGTCATTTGTTAGTTTGCTTAAATTGGGTAGATTCAACGAAGCTAAGAAAGGTGACTGGGAGGTTGATGCCATTTCAATGTGTGAAGACACGAAGTTTTGGTTAGAATGAGGGTGAGTCTGTGACGTACCCTGCTTCATATTCATTTGGCTTCCCGGATGGGATGCACTCCTTTGCCCCCTACGGGTCGAGGGGAGAGTGGTGTGTGGTGTGGTGTTGGGAGACCGGCTAGGGTTCCCAACTATGGTTGCTCCAATGAAGGATGAACCAATGACGGTGGCAGTGTTCCGTCTTTGATGCCTAAATGGTGAAAGACTTGGAACCCCTCCCGGTAATGTGGGGAGGTCCAAAAGACGCCTCGATCGACAAGGTTCCGTTGGGACCATTCGGGTGTCAACCAGGTTAGGTTTTGGAAAAATTTGAGAAGATAGATTCTATGATCATATCAAAATTATGGCCACATACATAAAACAAAGCGAAAATAAAATAAATTTTGCCTTTAAATTAATCTATGTGATCAATCAAGAAAAAAGTGGTTTTTGTTTATTTGCGTATGATACTCAAAATCATTGATGACATATTACGTCCTCACACACTCAAAAGTAACTGGGCCTTGAGAATATTTCTTGCGAGTGCTGGCACAATGTCCCGTAAGAGCTGGCGACTTCCCCAGTTAGTCGAAGAGAATCCACCAAGGTAAGGGTAGAGGGTCTAGCGCTTGCCTGCATCGTCATCTATAGGGTAAAAGATGCCCTAGTTTTTAGCTACTAAGAACCATTGTCCAATGTGAGCGTTCGAGTCTTGGGCTTCTTGGTAGTCATATAACAGTACCGAGTATCAGCCGGGTCAGGTAGCCCCAACTGATACCACACACACTGTGCCTAAGCCTAACCCCTTCTAAATCGGGTTTTTGTCGCACTCGGGTTTTCTTTGCCGTGGGCTGATAGCTCGATTTGTAGCTCCCTAAATACACAACTTCTATGTTTCAATATGAAGTATGATCAAGGCGGCTTATTGGATGCCTACCCCCTTGATCCTAACTTAAACTATAAATTATTTTGTGGCCCCTGTGGGGAGAATTTAGTGAGTTTGGTTAAGTTAGTTTTAGGTGTCTTTCTTTGCTTAGTGGGTGAGTGTGTGTGAGCGTAAGGTGAACAAGCACATAGTTTGAACGTGTGGATATCGGTGATCCTTTACAGAAAGCCCCTATTTAAAATACATTATATTGTTCCTGGCTCAAATGGAAAACATGTGCGGATAACGGGCCGCTTTCAAATTTTCCTAGTTAATCTATGTGACTAAATAAAGGGAGATGGCGAATTGTGAATATAGAGTGTTCATATGCTTACCTAGGATCACTGGAGGGTGCAAAGGTAGCAAAGATTACTTTCTCTTGTATAGACAATTCGTTCCTAGTCCCGCAATTCCTAATGCAAAAATTGAACTAAACTAAACAATTTCTACACTAAAGGAAAGAAAACTAGCTATGCATGCGTGGTCTTGGGCCACTTACTTGGACTAGTTATCTAGGTGTGGATACCAAAAATTGGCAAAACATAAATTGTTTGGAACACAAGTTAATTTGTCCCTTACTTAAACTATGTGAAATTTTTTCAAAAATCAACTTGAATCAAAAACTAACTCTAAGCCTACAGAAAGCAGCTAGAAGTGAGTTCTAACAAGATGTGGGATATCACAACAAGTGCTGGAAGATACATTAGGGGCTTCCAAGCACCTTACAAGTAGAAATAAATAGAATCTTGGAAGAGAAATCTTATTCTATAAATTGTGCGCAAAAATCTTTGTCAAGTGCGATTTCCTACGCGCAGGTCATCACTGAACGTGTGCCCTGCGCGTCTGTGAGGAAAAAACACACACAAATTCCTACAAGTAAAAAATTTAGGAACTACTCTTCTTCAGTCTGTCACTCAAAGTGAATATAGGGACTGCAAGATAGATCAGAGAACTATCATCTCCACTCTCCAGCGGAGACAAACGTCTCTTGCAAAAGAAGGCACAACCACATAAACTTGTAAAATGTTAGTGGAGTCGCCAATCCTATTGTGGTGGATTTGGTGCACGAGTGTACGAAATCGCACCAGTTTAAAGGGTGTGGTTCTGCCCTTTAAACGCTAGGTAACAGGGAAAAAGTGGTGGAGTTCAAAAGCATACAATCTAGAGGAAAAAGCATGCAAATGTATACTCAAATTAAACTAAAAATAAAACACAAATATAAAGAAGCTATTGAAGAGATTAAAACGATAATAGTGAAAATAGTGGCTCTAGGCCTCTTCTTATTAAACGTTTGATACGAAGAAGAAATTTTACCCACTTGCCAAAGGGCCCCTAGACAATGGTTCTAGGTCTCGATGCAAGGATGTTGTTTTCCAAGCTCACCTTGGTGCAAGCTCACTCTCTCTCTGCTGTGATGGACTAAGATTGTTGGATGCCCAACAATTGAGTCCCCTCTCTCTCCAGCTCTGGGTCACACACTACTGGTATTGCTTTGGAAATTATGGCTAGCATAACAATGTGATCACCCATTCTTCATCTCATGGTGGCTTTATATAGGGGATTTCAAATCCTGCTTTCCTCCCGTGGTACATGGTGGATGGTGACCCAAGGGAGAGGTATGATTCCATTGTGTGCTCCAAATATTCCTTTGCGTGCTCACATAATGTCTCTGGAGGCCCTGGTGGCTGTCCTTAGGCAACTTCATGCAAGGAGTAACTGTCCTTTTCTTTGTGTGGTCCTGGAAAGTGACATTTTGCCACTTTCAGGAATGCACGCTTATCAGGAAAAAAGGTGCACAGAAGGCGCTTTTCTGGAAGCATAATGCGCGCAATCAACATTTTAGACTAGTTCAAATTTGATTTTCTCAAAACCTTAGAGATTTTAAATACTTTCTTGATTCCATAATGTCTTCCTGCCCTGTAAATCCTTTGGCCTGACATTAATTAATGTCATCTTCTATTGTACTATTTTCCAGTGTTAAAATTATATATGATGGGTATGAGGAAATGATAAAGGTAATTCATTGCATTCCCAAGACAAGGAAAGTGCTTTAAAACCATAATGGTACCAACCAAATTACCTTTACATTCCCACATTTTATTTGACCCTAATCTTACCAAGAGGCCTAAAGGATTGTGTACAGAAAGGTAAGTTAATTAGTAAGATTTAACCTGGTAGAAAGAAAAAAAAAAAAATTGAGGGTTGTGACAAATTCAAGCAAGAAACCCTTATGATGCCTTCAAAAAAATACCCTAGGATTAATTCAAGAAATAAACCCTCATGTTACCTCTAGTAAAAATCTCTAGAGGAAACCACACAAGAAAAAAAAAAATTAACAATTAAATGTTGAATGCAAAAATTTAAATAAAATGTAAATCCAAAGTTTCAGGTTTAGGAAGGAGGTTCCTGTAACTTGTGGTAGTGGCAGATAGTGGGGTGATTTTCAAAGCTTATTTAAAGGACCTCTAAACTAAAAATAATTTTTTAGCGAATAGAGTGTTTTGAAAAGGTCCTTTGAAGGACTTGTGTCGCAGCCCCACATTGTGGCTTCATTGATTGCACCGTGGGCATAGTGTGGCACCAAAAATATTTCATTGTAGTTATAAAATTACTCTAATATGGACTAAACCTACTTCTCAACACTTCTTACTTACCCAATTATTCAAGTTCAATTTAATTCTTCAATTACTTCATTAACATTCAACAGTCATGCAATATTGCAAGTTCAACATAAGAAACATAAATAAACTTCATGAATAGTTCGACATCATAAAGCCAATAATGTGCACAACAATATATAGTGGGAGGGGGGAAATCATAAAAAATTTCATCGCTTATATTTTATTAAACTCAAGTAATGTTACAAAAAATTACAAAACAAGGTTTGGTGGAACATCAAAGGCTTGTTTCCACACCACTTAGCCAAATCTCATGTAGCACTTAAGCTCACACTTCCAACAATACAAAATTTCCTTACAACCTAACAAGGGAGCCTTATGGCTTGACCTGCCCATATAAACCAAATCAAACTCTTGTTGCAGGACCTTTCCATCTCACCTTAGGCAAGTGCATGTCCCTCCGCCCTATTTTCTATTCACTTCCTCTACCTGTTTACTATATCATAAATTCCTGCAATATCGCAGGCTTCATCCTACAAATTTTTTCTACGATATTAAATATATTTTCATTGATGCTTTAATTTCTTGTGCCTTTGATTATTTTGTATATGTCTTATCTCATATAATGAATCCCCTTTACATATGCAAACCTAATTTACATCCTATCTAGGTGCCCCTTGCCATCCGGGTGCACCCCTAGGCTGACCTATCCCAATGTTTTGGAAGCCCCTTAGTTGGTGCAGTTGCACCCCTTCATAACATTGAGTCGACCATTTTCCTTATATTTTTTGTCATGTCAGGGCACCCATGCCATGAGTTGACGCCATCCCAACTCGTGTAGCTAACAAATCTCCACCGTTGGAAACCCATTTATCTATAACACACAACTCCTAATGCTGGTTGCCCGACACTCTGCCATCGTGTGTAATTTTCCAAGGTATGCACTTGTTGCCATTGTGCACAACACATTTCTGTTGTGTCGACCTATTCATGCCCACCTATCATCTTCTGTGCTCACTAAGCAACTCGTCCGTTAGCATCCAGGTGCCCTACCTTCGTGTGGGTGTGCCCAAGGCATGTCTCCTCCCTGTCATGTGCTCAATTCAATGTCTCATGATTCGTTCTATCTCATTCCAACCCATTCAATTGGTTAGTTCACTTGCTTAATATGGCATGTTTTCCTTATATTGGGTACCCAACGCCCCTCCCTCATGTGGGCATGCCCGGGGCACATGAACTATCTAACTGTCATTCACCAAGACACTTCCTTGTTGCATCAGTGGAAGACCTACCTTGTGCGACTCACCCCACCATACCACTTTTCCAACTTGTTTAATCATTTCGGTTTTTCACCACTCCTAGTGGCAGTGCGTCGTCATGGGAACTTGTTGGATTTAGTGCCAACTTAGGGCCCTGGCATCCTCCCCCACTTTAGAATATGTTGTCGTCCTTGAAAACAACTCCAATTAACTAGCTCAAGTGCCATGTACAGACTATTGCAAAGTGCCCCCAGGTCTAACGTCTTAGGAAGAACCATCAATCTCCCCTTCATCCCTATTGCATGAAATATATGCCTTCTTCACATGAAACTTCATCAAGGCTCATGACCTATTGTAGGAAATAATTCTAAATGTTGCGGTAATTAGCAACAACTTTTTGCAATGAACTGCACTACCCCATCTCATGGAAGGATTCCCCCTCCAACTTAGTTGCAAAGTATTAATCACAATTCTCATTGTTCAAACCCACGATATGCCATCATTTGAACTTTTGATGCGATACTAAAAATAAATTCCAACACATTTCAACACCCTTGCTAGCCTCATGAATCAAAATGGTTGGGTGATTTGTGCAACATCACATTCAACCAACAAGAAAACACCTCCTTATGCCCTTGGCAGTTGTTTGTGCAGCACTTGCCACATATTTCCCTTCAATAGTTCTTCCCATGAAATTCTCCTCCAAAAACCACTTCTTCATGTTGCCATGCATCTCCCTTCAAGGCCCCTTTTTTGTGGTGTTGTAGCTCCTCTTGCTTCAGCAAGGAATGGCACTTACCCCTCCCTAAAGGTTCTAGTGCATGAAAAGGGTCAGGAATTTTCCTCCCTAACTCTCAGCCACCCATGTATCAGATTGATTTTGCGTCCTCAAGTAATTTTACACACCATCAACCTCTTCCTTTGTGCATCCTAACTTAGCAAGTCTCTCTTCGATCAACTGAAAATCATATATGCCCATAGTATATCTACAAAATTCCATTATGTTTGTCAGATCCCTACCTACTTCATTACTTCCTTCACTTAGCTTGGAAGAAGTACTTGGGCCTCCTCCCTCTTCAAAACACTCCTGGTGAAGACTTATAGTAGATGTGACTTCTTCCTTTTTCACGATGTGAAGATTCATTCCTCCACCTTCATCCCTCTTATTCTTCGTAGCTTGTGCATCAAAACCCGTCAACTTCTTTTCCTTCATTACTTGAGTCAAACTTCCAACTTCTTGTTCTTCCACACATTCATGCTTCACATTTGGTTCCTTCTCATATAATATCATTAAAGTAATTCTTTGGCGATACCCCAAGTGACTCATCCTTGTCATTGGCATAGTCACGGTCCTTCCATCAACTAGAGTCAAGAGGATGTCTTGGTCCATTATCGGTATGGCTTGAGCTTCTACCAAGAAATCCTGCCCCAACACATTAGCATGATCATTCATCTTAACTACCCTTAGATCCAACTTTCCAAACCATGAACCAACCTTCACTTCTGTACACCTTAGAATAGTTTTCACAGCCTTCATTCCCGAGTTAATATCTTTCAAAGCACTTGACTCCCTTTCCATTTCAATTTTCAGATTCAAGGACTTCATTGCCTTCTTTCCAAAGAAGTTCTTCGTAGCTCATGTATCAACCAGTGTAGCAAACCTCCTTCCACATACGGTCACTTGCAAAAAACTTAATCCCAACGCACTTGTATCCGATGATGGAATCATTTTATGCCTCACTTATACGACATTCTTCACTGTTTCCTCAACGGAACTACCTCTCAACTCATATTTCGATTTGAATGTCCTCTTGAGATACATTACCTCTTTCTTTGGCATCCTTGATAAAATTGAACCTCATTCAGATTGAATGGAATTTATTCCACTAGACTCGTCTTTCTTCATTTGTTTCCCTATCGCACCTACTTGATAGTCATCGACTCCTTCAACTTGGAGAGCTACAATCATTTGCCCTTCATTTTTCATCTTTCTAAACCAAATTCCAATGTTCAATATCATGCTCCTCTATGGTTATGTGATGATCTTTGTGATCAAGAAGGTACCTCTTTATCCCTTCTTCATGTTCTTCAACTTCACCTTGCAACTTATCTTGTTTCTCCCTTATGCAAACTGATTCATCCATGGTCTCTTGGAGCCTACAGTTTCCTTGTCACAAATCTTCCTCAAGTGAAACAAACTTCTCATAGAAAGCATTGAAATCCTTTCACAATTCCACTATCACCAATTTGATGCAGTTCAAATGGTCTAAGACCTGCACAAGTTCCTCATAGTTTTGATGCCTTTTAGCTTCACACAAATATACCATCTCTAGGGTATATTAAACTATGCCCCAATAAGTTTTGCAACTTGACTTGTTGTTGTACTTCGTTCATCTTGTCTCTACCCCTACTAAACCATAGTTCACAAAATTTCCCACCTTTGCAAAGTAGGCTCTAATACCATCTTTCATGGGCTCACGTTGTGCCTTCCTTGAGTCCACCATGGGCATTTTGTGTCATCGATGATATTTCATTGGAGGCATATAGTTATTCTAACCCAAACTATACTTACTTCTCGACACTTCTTACTTAGACATTTTTTCAAGTTCAATTTACTTATTCAACTACTTCATTAACATTAAATAGTTATGCGATATCACAAGCTCAACATAAGAAACAGGAATAAACTTCATTAATAGTTCGATATTGTAAATCCAACAATGTGGACAACAATATATAGTGGGAGGGGGAAATCCTAAACAATTTCACCCCTTATCTTTTATTAACTTCAAGTAATGTTACAACAATTTACAAAACAAGGTTGGGCTGAACCCCAAAGGTTTGCTACCAAAATGCTTAGCCAAATCTCATGCAACACTTCAGCTCACACTTCCAACTGTACATAATTTCCTTACAGCCTAACAAGGGTGCCTTATGTCTTGCCGTGCCCCAAAAAACCCAACAAAACTATAGTCGCATTACCTACCCAACTCTCCCTAGGTGAGTGCATGTCCCTGTACCCTCTTGCATGTTCGCTGCCTCAACCCATTTACTCTCTCTGAAATTATTGCAATACCACACACGTCACCCTGCGAACTTGTTCTACGATAGTACATCGAGGTTCATTGATGCCTTGCTTCCTCGTTCCTTTTCTTATTTTATATACTTCTTAGCTTAATAATAAATTCTCCTTTACGTATTAACATCAACCTTACATATTGTGTAGGTTCCCCTTACTAGGCATGCACACACCTGAGCTAACCTATCAAAATTTTTTGGAATCCCCTCAGTTGGTGCAGTTGCACCCCTTCAAAATGTTGATATGACCATTTGGATTATCTTTGTTAAGGATTTAGGGCACCCATGTGATGGGTTTATGTCCTCCCAACTCATGTAGGCAACACATCTCCATCATGTCGAACCCCTTCATCTACGACACACAACGCCTAACATTGATTACCTGGTGCCTCACTGTCATGTAGGGGTTCCTAAGGTGTGTGACTGTCGCCAACGTGCATAACATGTTTCGCTCGTGTCGACCTACTCATGTCCTCCCATGGCCTTGTGCACTCACTATGAAACTCGACCACAAGCGCCCAGGTGCCCCTCCTTCATGCAACCATCCCCAAGGTTTGTGTCCTCCCTACCATGTGCCCTAAACAATGTCCCATTCATCGTTCTATATCATTCCAACTCATTCACCTCGTTATCTCACTTTCTTGATATGACACATTTTCCTTGTGGTTGGCGCTCGATGCCCAACCCTTGTGCAAGTGCCCTGAGGGTGGATGACCCATCCAACTGTTGTTCACCAAGTTTCCTCCTTGTCACATGGGTGGGTGCCCTTCCTTGTGTGACCCACCACACCATATCGTGTTGCAAACTCAGTTACTCATTTCGGTTTTTTTCCACTCCAAGTTTTCATGGGTCATCATGGGTTCTCGTTGGCCTTGGTGCCAAATTGGGGCCATGACAACTTGAAAACCCAAAATAAATCATTATCCAAGCTTCTCTTCTATGCACTTGATAAAAAAATTAAAATTTCAAGTTCAAATGTCATAAACCCTAGACAACATAATAAATAAAAGGACTGTGAAAAATTTATTTAATGTTTCTTGTATCTATAGGAATTTCCATAGGGTGGAATGAAAGCTAATCACACTGTTGGAACATAAAATTTCCATGTGTCACTAGAAAAATAGAATATCAGAGTTTAAATCTCAATCCATCGTCAAGAACTTCTCTGACTACAGTGAACAATCATAATGTCAAATAACAAGTTCAGTTGCATACTCAAACCAATAGGATTGAGGGATCGAGCCATTAAGGCCATTCAAAGGCCTTAGACTATCTAAGTCATCAATTGGTGACTGTCATATTGATGTGTCAGAACAGTGATTTTCATGCATGACACATAGAAAAATGTCCCAAACAATATTATCCAAATGTGGCTCGAGAAGGGGCTCAAAAAACATCAACATATCTATCTCGTGACTAAACCATGCAACATCATGATGGAGGAATTGTGGATAGTTGTAATATCCCAAAATAGGGAAATTCTACAACAATAAGAATATATTAAGATATTCTAAAGTTGGACATCAGCAATATGTAAACACAACTATGAAAGAGAAGTGTGCATCAACTTCAGAAAATGAAATAAGATCTCATAGCCATATTATTAATGTTATAGCAGCAAAATGTGTACAAGATCTTGAGGAAATGATCACTCAAGCTTAGCAAACCAACCTTCAAGGAACATGTACATGAAATATGAAATACACTGCTACATATGGAAAGCCAAGGCTATGACAGCGCAATTTTATAAGGAGCAACTGCTGCTAGCATATGTAAACACATAAATATATCAATACATAGATCATACAACATGGGGAGCAAAGATAAGCACTCCCAAAGGAAATTTCTAGGCAATCTTGGAAGGATTGGCTGGAATATGCAAAAACACAAAATGTCGGAGTTGCAGGATAGCAGCTGCAACTCAAGAACTGGAAATGGATGGAGATAGATGATGATGCTGCATATGATGAATAGATCTCATCCAATGGATCTCTCAGGTGAAAGGCTGATCCAATCCCTGAATATCTCACCCTCCAAAAGTGTGGTGCAATTCCCCACTGCAAATACACTCAGAAATAACGCAGTCAAGGAGATGGACTACACTGTAGGAGATGGGAAGTGCTTGGCCTGATGCCAAAGATGTGCAATAAGCTCTGAAATCTTCCTCACTAACCTCCCAGAGGAATAGAAGCTCCCTCCTCTGAAAGATGAGCCAAGGAAATGGTGTTGTGGAACCCTCCACTGCAACATCCTGCAACACAACATTTCCTGCTACAGGAATAACGTTGTAGCTGAAGGAGGTGGCTTGGCCTTGAGCCTAAAATGTGTAGAATGAAGTACAATCCCTCAAGAGGCCTCTCAAGAAGGGAGAAGGATTCCTAAACAGGTAATCCTTGTGCTAAACAACACTGCAACTCTGCTAAACAGCAGGAGAATGCACAAAGAGTCTAAGCAGACAAATTCTATATTCAATAACATATCCTTCTATGGATGCCTTGTCCTCCCTTTATACAAATGAAAGCCTCCTTGCCTTGGCCCGCACAAATTAGGGTTTCCTCCACCAAATGATCTCTTCCCCTTTCATACTACGTTGTCTTTCAAGGTGATCCACTCGCACTATGGCAGCACTATTGACTCGGTCAAACTTGACCTTGTCCTCATGCATTTTCCCCTTTTCACACTTGAGGGTGCAAAATAGAGCTACTCTGATTATCCCTTTCACATTATGAGGGATTTTATTTGTACTCATGGGCCTCCTTACCCATTCATTCACCTCCTAGATGATATAAGCAAAATTAATGTTCCAATTAGCTTCATGCTAATTTTGGGAACATTACAATAGTCAAAGTTTTCTTAAGTGTTGTGCAACCCAAGGTCAAGGGCTTAAGTCTCATTTATTTTCTAAAATATGTATATTACCCTTTTAAGTTAGAAAAAAAATAATTGTAGCAAGAGTGTCCCTATATCCATCTTGACAATCGAAATCACACATAAGAACATATATAAGGAAATATTTACTCCATCTCTCAAATATTTACATCTAGGTATTAGCAACAAGCTAGAATGCACAAGGATACTAAAAATTGTAGATAAATCTATTAAGAATGTTAGAAGTAAAAAAAAAAAATCTAGTGTGTAAATAGGGGGTGCAATACATCAACATGGAAAACCATGGTCAACCATGGTTAGAATGGTTAAACATGCTCAACCAAGGTTGCCCTGGTCTAACATGACTAAACATGGTCATCCACTGTGAACACAGAACACCATAATCTATGATAGAAAACTATGGTCAACCATGGTCTACTATGATCAAACATGAAAAACCATGATCAACCATGGTTAATCATAATCTATCATATTCAACTATAATTAGTTGTGGACAACCTGGTCATCCATAGTCAATTGTATATTGACAATAAGAAACCATACTTAATTGTAACTTGAACATATTAAGCCATAATCAACTATCATCAACCATCATCTATTATTTCTCGTTATACATATTCACCATCAACTAACACAACTACAATAACAAATACAATCGATATATGCAAATCAAAAAAAAATTCTATGAGAATCTATATATATCAACCTTCTTAAAATAACAACAATCTACATATATGAACCAAATTAATATAGTTGTGCTAATGAATGAATAAATATATATATATATATATATATATATATATATATATATATATGAAATTTAAATGGTTATAAAATAATCACCTCTTAATACATTATTAAAAAGTCTAATTTCAAAATGTTACCAATTATTAAAAATAAAATTTTTGAAATTTTATAATATGTAATATTCTTAATAAATGATAAATTAATTAAAATAAAAATTTATATTTGGTTGAAAATAATGTAAATCCTATTTCAAAACTTTATAAATTTATTGTAAAAACTCAGAAACTTATTTTATAATTTTTATTTTATTGGGATGAAATATGGCCAAGGGCTCCAAAGTAGAACACTTTTCCAAATAGAATGAAAGGTTGGGATACGCTGGAATCTTAATTTCAATCACATGTGGCATGATAAGGAAAGTTATTGCCACATGACAATAAAGAAAAGTCACAAGAATTTGTTTTTTTTGCCATCAAAATGTTTACGAATCTCTACCAGTGTGAAGACTAACAACAATGATCCCAATGCCGCGCTGACACTTATCCATGGTTTTCAACCATTACTTAGCTTCTGGGCAACTATACCACCAGTAGTTTCTAAGATCTCTATTTTACATGTTTACATGTGAAAAGGACAAGTCTTTAAGTCTTTGAGTCATTGTCTTCAACCTACAAATAATACATATTACAAAGTGTTAACATGTGTAACCATTCACACATAACAAAAATTCCAAAAATGCAATGTTTCACAAGAAACTCCTCAACATGCTACCCTGTAGTAAGTATTAAATGATAATGTTGCATCAACTATTTTCATAATAAAAGTGCACCTCAACCATGATACTAAATAACTACAGCTATTAAATATCTAACACGACCACACAACCAAATGTATTTCTGAAGACAAATATTGTATGAAAAATGAAAACGATTTTGCAACCAAAAATACCTTAGGAAACTAATTATTTCAAGTAGGTGCAACACCAAACCATCAGAAAAATAGAAAACCAACCTACTTAAAATATGAGGATTTACATCCTTTGACAAAATTTTGAGTTCTGAAAGAAAGGCCTTTGATGTCATGTCAATGCCCCTAGTAATTTGAATGGGATTTTCACCTGCTGCAACAACTTAAACAAAAAGGTTTCATTTCAAATTCCGATTCAAAAATTTAAGATACAATATTTGTCTGTTGGGTCCTTCCTAACAAGCTCATAAAATTTGACAAAAGGATCAAAATTTTCAAATACCTGATGACAATTGTTTCATTCAAATACCATATTAAACTCATTACATCCCAAACCAAAACTAAAAAAATAAACACCATAAAACCCTACAAAAATGAATTGATCTTAAACCAATACTAGTGGAAAAAAATTACCGTTACACCTTCACTTATTAAACCATTTGCTAGCACAACAAATGTGGTAGCTCCATCCCCAACTAAATTATTTGTCTTTTTTGTAGCTTGTCTTACCAATTTGGCCCCAATATTTTCAATTGGGTCCTCTAAATCAACCAGTTAAAAAGATGAAACCATGGAATTGAAACAAATTTCATTAGACTATCCATTACAATAGAACTTGACTCAAACATAACTCTTTGTTTTTAGTTGTTAAAAGCTTTATTCATTACTCTCATGTGACTAGTCCACATACCAAGTAGACTGTTGGATAACAAATATATTGTCTTTGACCTTTTAGTTTGAAAATTTTTCCTACCAGATCTAAGACATTTAGGAACGAGAAACTAATACAACATTAAAAATAAAACTAGAAAACACATCTACAAATTAACTACTTAGTTGTTGTCATGCCATTGTTTACTATTTTCAGAGAAGCATACTCTCTCTCCAAAACAACGTTTATGCCCTTCGGTCCAAGGGTAACTCCAACAAGATTAACAAGTTTGTTCACACCTGCATGCAAGACAATTAGAATGGGATTTCAATAAGGGTGCAATTGAATGCAGGATTATATGTGAAAACAACCCTCCACCAAAAATTAAAACCACACATTAACATCAAATATAAGTGGACAAGGAAAGATCATCCACAGTGACATTTTACATGTAGGTGACCTTCCTTTAAACAAGAATTTTTCTCTTCCCTGTAGTTTTTTTGTCGATGAGCCATCTCAGTTGAAGTACAACTCCTTTTCCATGGCTCCTCTATTAACTACCTTCTCTCTGGTGTTAATCTCAGAGTCCATCTTTTGCTTAAACGATTAAAAGAAATGGGCGAAAAAACTAAAAGAGAAGTCAATTGTCTACCATAATTATTAAACATTGCACCCATTTTCCTCTCCTTTCAAATGTTACCCAAAGAGGTAGACATGGCAATTGTTATCATGTTTCCTAAAGAAGAGGCCATCTTCTCATATCCTGAACAAATTACAAGATATTCATATTAGTACCTATGTTTGAAAAACATGAATGCCATTGCATAAAAGCACTTATAAGTGTTAAAAGGAAAACTAAACAACTATCAAGACGTTAGGAAATTTATGGAGCATCAAGAAAGAAACAACCAAATAGAAATCCGACCACACTCCTCATTTTAATGAGAGAGAACCCCATCGATATTAATACTAGCACAAAACAACAATAAGATAATACAAAGAAACTCCATCTATATTAATACTAGCACAAAACAGCATTAAGCTAATACAAAGAAACTCCATCTATATTAATACTAGCACAAAACGACATTAAGCTAATACAAAGAATACCCATCTATATTAATACTAGCACAAAACGACATTAAGCTAATACAAAGAAACCCCATCTAAATTAATGCTAGCACAAAACAATCTAAGCTAGTTTCTGTTGTAGGCCTACAAGTTACACATTTTTAATTTGAATTTGTTACATCTATGTCATGTGCTAGGGTAATTTTTCCCTATTTTTCAATAAAATTTATCCTTCTTGTACAACAATTTAACACAATAAATCCAACAGTGCACCCCTGCCACTGATACTACTGTACAATATTATGATAGTTCACTCTAGAATTTCTTGATAAGTAACCCTTCTTTTTCTATTACAATGGATAAATTTTAATTCAAAATTGCTACTCTGTCTTCAATGATTGTAGTGAAGAAAGGTATCTTAAATAATAAACACCAATACAATAGTCTTTGGCAATACACTACTCAATATCATATAAACCCAAAGTCACAACATGAAATTCAATTCAAACAACTTCAGTTCCTCATTGATGAGAAATATGAACCACGAGTTAAATCCAAATTCCACAATATCAGTTACTCTAACCAAGAGTCACAACTTCAATGAGTTATGTTTCCTACACTTCCTATGCTTTACACTATCTCAGAAGTCATTTCTGAACATGTTACAGAATTGGATTCACCACAATATTCCTCCTTCTACCAGACTACATCCTTCTAATGGAGGATCTGAATTGCTGGAAGTCACAAATTACAGGAAGTTTATTTGCTGGCCTGTATAGGACTTCTTCTCCACAGTTTCTTTTTGATCCAGAGACAAGAATCAAATCCCTAAAACTTGGAAACCCTCCTTGATGCTCAACCTGAATAGGTCCCAGTTCAGGCGACTCTGATTCAGACTGTATTTAGGCTTTGAAACCCTCCGATGAGTGCTGAGTCACTACTCCACTTGGAATTATAAACCTGTAAATAACCATACACTTTGGGTCTAGCCTGCTGATATAATAACAAGGCTCGTTCTATCACAGGTAACACCAAAGGGACATACAAGGACCTCGATTTCCAGGACAATAACTAGTCGAGTAAATTATTGCCTTCTATAGATCTTTCTTGTGCCATAACAAGAGAAAATCTGCAAGTTTTACTGGATTTTAAAATGTCCTTCCTATGCCTGAAAATCCCTAACCTATTTTTGCAAACCTTCTTCAGGAGATACCTACACCCAGACAGAACTTCGCTCTTCCGGAGAGTACAAGAGCACAAAAATCTCTCTTCTTCTTTCCAGACTTCGTCCGACAAGAACGCCTCACATACCACTAAAAAGAACTCACTACTCTAGATGGGAACCTATTCAAAACCAAAACCGTGAAATTTTTTTGCCCAACCAGAAAACCTTTGTCCCAAAAAACAAAAATATTATCTTAGAATTTTGTTCCTCCTTCAAGGTAATTCCTATGCCAAGAAGCAAAGAGATAGAATGGGAGTATTGTAGAATGTAACCTGATTCGGTCTTCATAATTACCTTTGTACTTATTTTTGTGGTGGATTTGTTGCACGGGTGTACGAAATCTCACCAGCTTAAAGAGTGTTCTCTACTCTTTAAACTATTGGTAACAGGCAGAAAGCGGGGGAACTCAAAAGCATAAAACTTAATGGAAATAGTATGCTAAAGTATGCTCTGGTTAAACTAAAAACTAAAACACAAATATACAGAAGCTATATAGAGAGTCAAAATGATAATAATGCAAATGATGGCTCAATGGACTCTTCTTATTAAACGTTTGAAACAGAGAAGAAATTTTACCCACTTGCCAAAGGGCCCCTAGGCAATGGCTCTAGGTCCCGATGCAAGGATGTTTCCTTCCAAGCTCTGCCTCTGATGCAGTCTCCCTCTCTCTCTCTCTGTTGTGGTGGAATAATATGTTGGGTGGCCAACTATCGAGTCCTCTTTAGCTCCAGCTCCGGGTCACACACAACGCTGGTGTTGCTTGGGAAACTTTGGCCAGCATAACAATGTGATCACCCTTTCTTCATCTCTTGGTGGCTTTATATAGGTGAGTTTCAAATCCTACTTCCTTCCCTTGGTACATGATGGATGGTGACCCAAGGGAGAGGTGTGATTCCATTGTGTGCTCAAATATTCTTTTGTGTGCTCACATAGTGTCTAAAGAGGCACTGGTGGCTGTCCTTAGGCGGCTTTCACATAAGGAGTAACTGTCATTTGCTTGGTGTGGTCCCGGAAAGCAACTTTTTTCCATTTCTAGGAATGCGCACTTATCAGGAAAAAAGGCGCGCAAAAGGTGCTCTTCTCGAAGGATAAAGCGCGCAATTAAGCATTTATGACTAGTTCAAATCTGATTTTCTCAAAACTTTAGAGATTTAAAATACTTCTTGATTCCATAATGTGTTCCTATCCTGTAAATCCTTAGGCTCGACATTAATTGATGTCTTCTTCTGCTGTACAATTTTCCAGTGTTAACAGTTGCGCCGTAATGTGTGAGGTCTAGGAAGAATTGTATAGCCGAAATACATTATAATTTCTTTTCTGTATCACAGAGAGAGAGAGAGAGAGAGGTATACTTGTATTTTGGAATTGACAACACCTTGAACCATTTCTAAGATAACCATGGCCTAAGGGACCCCCTGCAAGTAAACAAAATATACAACATATTTACAAAATTTCAACGAGGCGAGCATGTCCCATGCTCATGATGCTATGGATAGTTAAACAAAATTGACAGATACATGTGCTGTCTGTGCCACTACTGTGGTAGTGATGCTGGTGGTTATTGACGACGACTACTGACACCCTTAGGGGCATTTTTTCTTTGACGATAGGTGGAATGTGGTACCCATATGCGTAATATTAGTATTGCATATCACTGTTCCATGTATGCATATGTACTGGCTGGGACCTTCCTGTGTAAGAATTATTGTCAGAGACGCTTATAGAGGCACAAGTATTCAACGGATCTGATCAAAGTGCAATGGTTGTAAGGTACGATACCATCGTGACATGAAAGATTTTTCTGTGGTCGAATGTCAGGAGGATCGATGACATCTATGGACAACGATGTCTCCCACAGTGCCACCCGAGGATACCCCTTTGCATGGGGAGGAGTCATCCAAGGTACCGCTTCCTTTTAAAGGGAATTTTTGCAAAGGGCGATCTAGGCAAAGAGGCGCCCCCCTTACGCGCGTTTATGAGGGACAAACATGCGAGGGCACATTGTTCCCTCCTTTTTGCGCATAAGGGCATGCCTATGTAGGAAACAGGCGTGTGAGGGCGCACCTGTCTGAGAGACAGGCGTGCAAAGGGCGGGGTGACAAAAAAAACACTTGGGTTTTTGTCTGTTTTGGTGTTTTTCTCTGTACTGATGGGTGCCTGTTGCTTCGCAGGTTAGTGTGGAGAGAGCGAGATTGGCCCGAGATCCGGACTGCTTTGGCTACTGATGCTGGGGCACATCATTAGTTGGCCACATGGGGCCTTCTGAAATTTGCTGAGAACGAGTTCCTTCGGTCACAAGACCAAATGTTACGTTACATTATATAGCATTGGCACAGGAGGCACAATATTTTCGTACTGAGGGGGATGAACTTTATTATCCGTCCGGAGATGGATATATACTTCGTGACCGGGTTACTGCCTTAGGGTGAGGCACTGAGGTATCCAATCCCTACTGGGAGAGTGAACCTAGATAGGTTCCGGAGGCGGCATTGCGGTGGTGCGCCTCTTACTGAGGGGTGCATCAATATTGCATCAATCAAAGATGTGGGCGAGCGGTGTGCTCTGGCCATTATTATGTGACTGGCAGAGTCGTTTGCTCCGCATCGGGCATTGGGCCCATAGGTGGGAGTTTTACGCCGTTTGAGGAACGAGCATTTTTTCGATTTCGCCCGTTTCTGTTTTGATGGTATGGTGTCGCAATTGAATAGGGTCCAATGTCGATCCAAGTCATTTGCGTACACTAGCATCTTGTGCAACATTATGTATGAGAGGGTGGTGCTGCTGAGGCCCGTTGTGGCAGTGCCTATTGGGGGGCCACAGGAACCATGCATGAGGAGGTGGGCTCCGGTGATGCCGCGCAGCGGTGGTGGCATGGTTGGTCATTATTGGAACAACACGAAAAAGGCCTGGTTTGAGGCCAACCTGTAGATGTTTTTTCCATACTCGTATGCAGGGATGGACTTTCAGGGTGATCTAGATATCGGTCTCCCTTTCGGTTATGTTTGGGGTCCTGCAGGTATGTGCTATATTATTATGCATTTGTTCGAGTCTTTATGTACTTATGTGTTTTGTTTTTTGACACTAACATTGTTTTGGTTACTCATGCAGATGTTGGCGAGGTAGGTTGCCCAATGGCCTATTTGGTGGGTCACGATCCTCCATTACGACCTTGAGGTGGTCAGGGGGGAGGTGGCGTAGGTGGGCTGGGTGGTGGTGCCGGTGGATCTGTCGGGGACGGTGCTAGCCCTTCTAGTGAGGGCAGCAGCTCGGCTGCCGCTGAGGTTGTGGCCGAGAGAGCTCATGCAGATGCGGCTGAGGCACGCATTGTAGTACTTACAGCTCAGGTGGCCGCTCTAGAGGACTTCTGGGGTCGAGTGGACCGCTTGACCCAGGGGATGCCTGCTCGAGGTTTCATGGATGACTTCGAAGAGGCTTAGCTAGAGGTGGTGATGGCGAGAGGGATTAACGGCCCACTCTACGACGAGTAGATATTGCAGTGGCGACAACAGATCTGGTGGTGGCACCAGAAGCAGTGGTGGGTCCAGGTGCTCCTCTTGAGAGGACACCCCCCTAGAGTGCTTTTGTACACAGGGAAAGCACCAGTTATGAGGATGCTTCCCTTATTTTTGACAACCCTTGTATCTTTTTGGGCTGGCCAATGGGCCAACGATACTATTTTTGTACTCAGATACACATATTTTTTGATATATATATATATGAGAGATATTTTTGCGGCTTGAAATGGTGTGTTGTTTATTTCTTTTTATGTATTTTGTGTTATGTTGATGGATATCTATTTTTTTGGTTTTTTATGTATGCCAGTTTATTCACGATGCGTTCCAGTCTAGGATATTGTTAGCTAGGTGATCAGCTGCTTGGTTTTGATTCCTCGATACATGTGAAAATGTAATGTAATCAAATTGTCTGCTTAATCTTTTGGCACGCAAATATTTTCTAAACAGGTTTGCGTCTCTGGTTTCAAATGTTTGGTTTAACTGTGATACTACTAATTGGGAATTGAGGTAGACATGCATATGGCGGATGCCCTGATGAAGGGCCTCGCACATAAGTCCGATAACGACATCATATTTTTCCTAATTGTTGGTTGCTGAACTGATGCACACACCATTTGAACACAGCGGTGACCGGTCAGGGTGGTAGATGACCCATGCAGCTGCAACTAAGTTTTGAGACCATCGTGATGCTCCATCAGCAAATCCAAAATAAGGTTCAAGTAGGTGATCCATGGTGGCACATAAGTCTTTGGGTCAAAATTATTTTGGTGTTGGGATTTTTGTGTACTCTAACCGTAAGGGATAAGGGCTGTTGGGACCCTTATAGGTAGAAATTATTGAGGTACAGGTCGTTGATGGGGTTAGTGAGGTAGGTCCCGTCCGGTTCTACCAAGATTTATGCCCCCTGTCGGAGACAATTTTTCATGATATAGGGTCATTTCCACAAGGTTTCAAACTTTCCTGGCCCTAAGGCCTCTTTTGTGACATCGTAGTGAAGGACTAAGTCACCCTCAGAAAATGAGTGAGGGGTGATGTGGCGGTCGAATGATGCTTTCACCCTTTTCTTATGGGCCTCATTGTGTTGCAGTGATTGTCGCCGACTTTCGTCAACTAGCTCTAGTTGTACTAGGCATTGTTCTAGAGGATCGGTGTCATCAAGGAGTTTGATGGTAGCGTGCAAGTTTTGGATCTTGCGGAAATCAATGCAAAAGCGTAAGGTACCTTGGTCTTTTGCGACAGGAATAACGTGGAAATCCTGGGACGAGTGGGCAGTTGGAATCCTATTTTGGGCGTGCAATGATACAAGTTGTATGTGGTGAACTACGTCACTGGCATGTGGCAGGGTAAGGATCTTGGTAATGGAGTCCTGTATGAGCATAAGGTCGAGTTTCCTGCTAGGATAGAAAATTTCCAGTAGGTGGAATTTGTTCTTATCACAGAGGTGCTTGAATGCTTTCATTAGCAAGCATACCTCTAGTGTGTGATCTGGGCTAGTGCAAATGGTGCATGGTATCACTGCGTTGATAGAGTAGATAGTGTCATATTCTACGCTACTCGTTGTCCCTGATGTGGATGCTTTTAAAGGGTCGGTTTGTAGAAGAGGTCATCTTCTGCTTCCATTTCTGCGTTGTTGGTTTAGACTTGTCTTCCTCTTTGGTAGCCGGTGGGCTTAATGCCACTCGAGCTGCTCTCAGCTTGGGGAGATGTGCACACTGAAATGTATGATGGAAGTGTGAGAAAATTCGGCAATAAGTGTGTGTGATCCTCTCTTGATTAGAGAAAAAATTTTGAGGTAGAGATGAGACTATACAGAGACTGTTTGCAAGGGGCTTGAGCTCTCTGCATTGGTTGACTTGGTGATCGTTTAGATCACATAGGCCGCACGTTATCTTAGGCTTTGCCTGGGGTACACGTGATTGGTGTGTGGTCTTATCAGGCTTGACACACCATTGCGGTGGTGGGGATGTTGAGCAAGCGATGCATCTTTTATGCCATTCCTGGAGATTGTTCATTCTCTTTTCTACGACATTAATCATGTCGATAGTGGGACGGATCTGTGAGACATAAGTACAATGTCGATCGTAATGATTACCCTGACATATCAAGAAAAATATCCATGATATGGGGGCCCCATCATGCTTGGTTTGAGGCCAGGTGGGGAACCAATGTCACAATGCTGCTAAGTCAGGGTAGTGGACGATTATATGGTTCGTCTTTTTTCATAACGTGCATGCGGGTGTGTTCTGTGAAGTGTCGTTAGGGGTAACTAGGACTTCCCTACTAGGCCATTCTTCGGCTGACAAGAACATGATAGACTCGCTCATCTCCTCTGCTTAGGTCATGGAGCTGCCTGTGGACTCGGCATCCATATCATCTTCTTGGGAAAGGCAAACTATGGATGAGCGGAGGCTAGCAAGGGCTAGATGGAAGCGAGGTATGCAGTGACAATCCTCTAAAAGGTGATTGTCGGCGCATAGCGGGCATGTGAATTGCACTGCCTGTAGCCCCACGTAGTAAACCCTTTCTATTGGATATCATCTGTGAATGAGTTCCAATTCGGCACACTCTTCAAGGTAGAGGCCATGTTCATCGCATAGTGCACAACGTATAATGGGCATTACTGGGGGTCTTTCTACGAATATATGCTCCTCTTGTAAATATAGGATGGTATGCGGCTCATCATTGACGGACTGGATGGAGGGATCCTCTTGATAGGATCGCTCGACCACATGTAAGGCCTCCCTATATCGTGGTATTTCTGGACAACGGTGGATATAATGCCCATAGGTGTCATAGAGAGTGCATGCGTGATTGGTATGCAATCGTGTTCCTGTACTTTTGGTGGCAAGTTCCTTTTTATGGGAACGCGGCGTCGAGGTGCCTACTTCGGAGCCAAGGAGTGGTTTTAACTCGTCCAACTCTGGACATACGTGGGTAGGATGGCCTATTACATCACATATAGTGCAGGGTGATGACTCCCTTTGAATGGTGGGGGTTACCGCTTTCTTTCCTCTCTTGGCGATTTTCTTGGCCGTGGTAATCGGTTTCGCAATGGAAACTTCCCTTAAAAGGGCGGTTCTGATCGTTTTTTGGGTAGGTTGGGGCTCCTTCGGACTGAGGGTCTTTAATCCAACTGCAGTAACGAAGGTGGTTCCTATTCCTGATGGGGGAACAAGGTACCAAACTGGGAATGCCAACGATATGTTGGGTAAAACTAGTGTCGCCAAAACATGCTAGGAGACGAAGCCAAGAGGTGGGTAGAGGAACAGGGTTTGGGAGGCGGTGTGGGCTAGAGAGGCTGCCATGGCCGATGCCTCGGTGTCGTTACTTCTTGAGTCTGTGTCCTGACTAACATCGGTGCTTGATGTGGAAATCATGCATATCAGGGCCCCTGTGGCATCAGGCGATATCTCAGGGATAATGGGAGGATCTCCAAGGAATGACCCTAGGATGGACGATGGTTTGAATTGGCCACGACCATATTCTCGATACCGTGAAAGACCATATGCGGTTGTATCTACGTAGGGTAGAATTACATCAGTGTTGGTTAGGGGACGCTTTTCACTATGCGTCAGCTGGTCTACCGTAATGATTTGATCCTCACGGGGGAACATCATGATGCGGAAGATGGAGGATGCTATGGCAGACATGGCATACATGTAACTCCGCCCAAGGAGTATATTGTAATCCAAGTGAGCGTCCAAGACTTCGATGTCTATGTGAACCGTTTGATGCCGGGTAAAACCCAATCCCTGTTTACTCAAATTTTCAATCTCAAGCTGTGTATAAAATGCATTCAAGATTCATTGTCCAATCAAATCCACAATCTGGGCAAACTCAACATGTTCTGATTTCTTGAACTGGCAATTTAAATAAGTCCAGGAATTTTTAATATCTCAAATCTGAGATTTGAGATATTAATTCAACGCTCTTCTTATGGTAATAAAAATAAAACCCGATGCCCCAAAGCATATAACTTTGCTTTAAGATCAAAATAAATCCTTGCTCTCACCTCATGGAGTTCGAATGAACTTATCATAGGCCCATTATATAATATGGCCCCACATACATTTATATACATATATGGTAATGCTTCCCTTCAATTAAGAAAGAATTTCCTTCACACTAAGCTTTAATACGACGGCCCACTCATTCTTCACCATCTCTTATAACCCATAGTTCATGATCATTTAATTAATGGCTCCCCAATTCCTATGCGGTTCGCTACACAATCATTCATACAAAGCTTTTGTGTTTAACTTAAAGGAGATGGCCCACAACATTATTATCAATGCGTATCAACAATTGTAAAAAGTTTCAAAACTTTGGAATAAAACCAAATCGCCAAAATTCTTGAAGTTTTTGGGTCCACACATGTTTTACCTTGATTAATGCCCGAATGGATCCAATGAACCACATTACGTCGCGCTCCAAAACTCAGATGGACGATCGCCGATGGATATCGCGTTATCAAGAAGGACACAGGTTAATACTCACAAGTTGCGCGATGTAAATGGTATTACAAAACCACTCATTGCCACGTGTTGGATAAAGACCCATATCATGTTCTTTTTATCAATACCACTTCTTGGCCAAATTGCCACGCGATACATCTAGTATCCGTTTCCAAAACCGCTCAGACTTCCAACGTGATTTCACTGCATTCAACACAGGCTTTCTTGCGGCGTTCACTCAATCCGTCTGAATTGACCGTGAATCGATTGCCACCGATCTCTAATCCACTCCTTTCAAACCCTCAACTGTTCCAATTAGCATTAGGATCGATCCCAACCAATATCACGACAAGCAAACAGGAATCGATGCTAGATTAAAAGCGTTCAGTAACCAGAGTTAACTCAATTTGTTTCCTTCATCAAAAGGACCCGACTTCATCGATCCTTATCGAACTCTTCACATAGGATTTAGGCGTATTCAACATTCAATCTACAACGTTCTATGCATTTTGGCTTTTACTTAAGACCGATATCGATTAACATAGTCACATTTCCTCTCGACTCAGTCACAATTTCCGACACAATCTTATAACAACAGCAAATGGATTCTGAACCGATCAAAATCCTCCACAACCAGAGTTTTATGGGAATGTCTGACTCAATGAAGTTCAAGGAACAAATTGGGTTCTCCACAGAGGGATCAATAATTCAAATCAATACAGAGAAACCATGAATGCATTCGAAGAACACAAAAGGAACCCCTCCTACACAGAGGCTGATACTCTCGATTACAATTAAATTAACGCATAGAATTCACGAGTTCAAAGGAATGAGTCCTTTGAGAAATTTTCCAGTAGCATATGATGAAATAACTCTGCAAATTTTTTATTAACCAGAGGTCCAACTCTCATAAACCAATCTTCTATAAAAATCCCCAATTACAGACTCTGTTCACACATTGTGCATGATTCTTGAATACTTAACACACAGAATTCAATCGAACCATACACACATCATTTTGAATCAGTTATTCATATATAAATATAATCAACTTACAAACATCTCTGGTTCTGGCCTGATTTCCAATTCGATGGCCCTTTATCTCCTACTCTGTCTCTCCTACAGCGCTACGCAGCCCTATGCAAGTCTAAAGGATTTTCCCTTCAGACTTATTTTTATACAAAACTGCTAAATAATCGATTCCGATCCTCTGATGACTCAACAAAACTCTTGAACTCCTACAGTTCTAAATTTAGCCTAATTCCTAGATAACTGAACTGACTCTTCACTTCCTATGCCCACTAATCATTCGAGGGAAGTTACAATTTTATTAAAATCACTCAAACATGAAAATTTACATAGGAAATTGGAAACATAAACCCTCCTATGTGTATTTATATACAAAGTCTTGTCTTTAGCCTAATGCCCTTGCATCAGACTCCCCAGGTTAAAATGATTCATGATCTCCTGATCATGTGGTTTCATTCTTGTCTTCTTGGATCCCACACTTTGTTCTGCAATTGGTCATCTGCTGTAACATTCTTCTTCTGCACTCCTCTAGGCTTCCATACTTTATGCTACATCTTTCCACTTGCTGCACCTTTACATTATCTCCCTGTCCTTTTTTTTCTGCTGCTTCTTTGTTTCCTTGCTGCTATCTTCTTCTGAGACACTCTCACCATCAGTCTTCTTATTAATGCAATTTCTTCATCCAATATGTCTTCTGACTGCTGGATACTGCTCCATCTTGATTTCTGAGCTTCTACTTCTGTTTCTGCTTGCTGAGTTCTTATTTATTCAGTTCTTACTGCTACCCTAGCTCCTGTGCTAGCTTTAGCTGTATCTGTAGCTCTTCTTACTGCCATGCTTACTCTTACTTTCCGAATTCCTGCGGTTTTTCTAGCCCCCACTCTAACTGCCACCCAATCATCCATACCCTCTTGTTCTCTGCAACAGTAAAACTCTTTTTGATTGTCATCAAAGACAATTTATCCATTCTCTGACTTCAGCAATTCTTCAGACTGGTATTTAAATTGCCAACCACTATCATCATCTCTTTTCTTCTCCTGGACTAAACATCTCTTAGTCCTTCCATCAGTACCCACAGTCATAAAACAAACATCAAAGTTATAAAATATTTGTGTCTCTTCCTCCTCTGGCAACACCTCAAATTGTTGCTCTACCATTTCCTCTTTCTGCAGTTCTAAGTCTTTTCCGAGACTCAGAAAATCTTCACTGTCTTCATTCCTCTGTATCTTCACATTCTACAATCCCCAATTCTGAAATTGAGGTTTTCCCTCTTGCATTGAATCATGTCGATTCAGTAACTTAAATTCTTCATTCCATGGATTAAACATTTCCACAAAATTCTCCTCCTCCTTCAATTGACTGCCCAATGCAGTCAACTTATCTCTGTCATCAACAGAATCTGCATTCACAAAACAATTCTTAAAAAAAAATTCACAAGGCCTTAGTGCCTTTCTCTCCTCTGCCAGCATTTCAGTATGTTGTCCTGAAATTTTCTCCTTCTCTATCATCACATTAGTATGTTGATTCCAATCATTCTCGAGACCGTCAGCTAGTCTCTCCTCTGCATCATCCTCTTCAAGGATGCCTCTTTACTCTAGTTCATAAAATTGAACTTTCTCATCCTCAGTCATTTCTGCCCTTACCATCTAAACCCCTTCTCTCTGTGTTTCTGTCCTCTGCTCATGCCACAATCCTGGCATCTCATCCGAGGAAACATTTTCACAATCTTCACTAGTCAAGTTTCCTGCTGTCACTATCTCTTCAGCCTTCATCAGAATAGAATTCTGATCTTCCATCTCTGCAATAACTTCAGTTATCTGTCCATCACCTTTCATTTGGCCATTAAATGAAAGAAATTTGTCATTATCAACATTAACAACAAATTTATCATCATCAAACACAACTTCATTGAAAAAATCTCTTTCATAAAACAAGGAATTTATGAACTCCTTCTGCTGCAATAATTCAATCTGATCTTCATCTAAAAGATACTCATCATACTTTACTTGGTAACATTCAGCTTCATTGAATACAGTTTCATCATATGAACTGTCTTCTTCAATACCTGCATTCACACACAACTTGTCAGTTGTAAAAACATAAGACCTCATGGTCTTATTTGATGATTTGATCATCAAATCTCCTTGTTATTCCAAGTCTTCTATACACTTCAGAGATTCTTCAATGGTCCTCTCTTCAGTTTCCTCAAGCTATTCAACTTCCAACTTCTGGCCATCATCGCAATTTAAATCTCCTCTGCTTCCAATATGTTGGAAAGCAAAACCTTTCTCCAACTGTGCATGGACATTTTCAAAACATCTAGCTGCTCCATTTTCTTCCTTAGTGACAACATCAGTATTTCGTTCTTCTCCACATGTTCCTCCTGCAAACATATAAAATTTGTCAGATGTAAGGCTCTTGGACCCCTTGGTTTCACTTGAAGCTTCAGTCTTCAATTCCTTCTCCAGATACTCAAACTTTTTTAGTAATCTCTCCTTCAGCTGAGCATTTGTCATTTTCTCTTTCTTCATTTGCAGCTTCTGCCACTTTACCTTCTTCTTCATGAGCCAACTAACTCTCTGGATTTCCTCCATCATCTCTTCCAGTTTATTAAACTGTTTCATGATCTCAACTATCTCTTTCCAATACTCTTCATTAGCGAGTTTCTTCCTCATGCCATTTGCTTTGGCATCTTCCCTCACTCTTCTGTTGTGGCCTCTTTCAGAACCTCTGCAATCTCTGCTATGGCTATCAATAGCCATTTTCTTCTCCAGGAGTTCTTCACTCACAAGCTGCACTAAGCCTCTACAACAGCAAGCTCTCTTGCTGCAACTTACCTCACCAATCCCTTCCTCCATATCTGGGTTTTGGAAAGTACTGGTCCCCTTTTTGCTGGAACTTTCTGAGCACTCTCTTCTGCTCTCTCTAGGCTTCATTCTGCAACTCCTCTCAAGAACACATCTGTTCTTCTTTCATCCAACCTCAGTTGGGAATCCTCCAGGTTCTGTCACACTTCTTCTTCACTCAAAATCCCTTGTTGGACTCTTTCATCACTGCTCTCAAAGCTGTGATCTGCCTTTAGCTGATATTTCTTCCTCAATTGCTTGCACTCTGCATTCTGAAAACAAATCCTTCAAACCATAGTCCAAAAATGCTCATCAACTCACCTTCCAATATCCCTGAATGATCTTGCTTCTTCTTTCACCTACACTGCATTTCTATAGGCTGCAATCTTCAAGACACCTTGTCTTCAACTTCAAATTCTGCAAATCTGAATACCTTCATACATACTCAATCAAATATGTAAATTATGTTAAACAGATTTAAACATCAAACTTTCCTCATTGTTTCAGTACATGTGCATTTCAAAAATCAAATTTCAAAGAGCTATTCTAGCTTTGATACCACATTGATGCCAGGTAAAACCCATGGTCCTTGTTTACTCAAATTTTCAATCTCAAGCTGCGTATAAAATGCATTCAAGATTCATTTTACAATCAAATCCACAATCTGGATAAACTCAACATGTTCTAATTTCTTGAAATGGCAATTTAAATAAGTCTTGGAATTTTTAATATCTCAAATCTGAGATTTGAGATATTAATTCAACACTCTTCTTATGGTAATAAAAATAAAACCCGATGCCCCAAAGCATATAACTTTGCTTTAATATCAAAATAAATCCTTGCTCTCACCTTATGGCGTTCGAATGAACTTATCATAGGCCCATTATATAATATGGCCCCACATACATTTATATACATATGGTAATGCTTCCCTTCAATTAAACAAGAATTGCCTTGGCACTAAGCTTTAGTACGATGGCCCACTCATTCTTCACCATCTCGTATAACCCATAGTTCATGCTCATTTAATTAATGGCTCCTCAATTTCTATGCGCTTCGCTCCAGAATCATTCATACAAGGCTTTTGTGTTTAACTTAAAGGAGATGGCCCACAACATTATTATCAATGAGTATCAACAATTGTAAAAAGTTTCAAAACTTTGGAATAAAACCAAATCGCCAACATTCTTGAAGTTCTGGGGTCTGCACATGTTTTACCTTGATTAATGCCCGAATGGATCCAATGATCCATGTTACATCACGCTCCAAAAATCAGATGGACGATTGCCGATGGATATCGCGCTATCAAGAAGCACGCGGGTTAATACTCAAAAGTTGCGCGATGTAAATGGTATTACAAAACCACTCATTGCCACATGTTGGATAAAGAGCCATATCGCGTTCTTTTTATCAATACCACTTCTTGGCCAAATCGCCATGCGATATAGCTAGTATCTGTTTCCAAAACCGCTAAGACTTCCAACGCGATTTCACTGCATTCAATACAGGCTTTCTTGCGGTGTTCACTCAATCCATTTGAATTGACCATGAATCTATTGCCACCGATCTCTAATCCGCTCCTTTCAAACCCTCGACTGTTCCAATTAGCATTAGGATCGATCCCAACCAATATCACGAAAAGAAAACAGGAATCAATGCTAGATTAAAAGCATTCAGTAACCAGAGTTAACTCAATTTGTGTCCTTCATCAAAAGGACCCGACTTCATCGATCCTTTTCAAACTCTTCACATAGGATTTAGGCGTATTCAACATTCAATCTATAGCGTTCTATGCATTGTGGCTTTTACATAAGACCGATATCGATTAACACAGTCACATTTCCTCTCGACCCAGTCAACATTTCTGACACAGACTTATAACAACAGCAAATGGATTTCAAACCGATCAAAATCCTCCACAACCAGAGTTTTATGGGAACGTTTGACACAACGAAGTTCAAGGAACAAATTGGGTTCTCCACAGAGGGATCAATAATTCAAATCAATACATAGAAACCATGAATGCATTCGGAGAACACAAAAGGAAACCCTCCTACACAGACGCTGATACTCTCAATTACAATTAAATTAACGCATAGAATTCACGGGTTCGAAGGAATGAGTCCTTCGAGAAATTTTCCAGTAGCATATGATGAAATAACTCTGCAAATTTTTTATTAACCAGAGGTCCAACTCTCATAAACCAGTCTTCTATAAAAATCCCCAATTATAGAGTCTGTTCACACATTTTTCATGATTCTTGAATACTTAACACACAGAATTCAATTGAACCATACACACATCATTCTAGATCAGTTCTTCATATATAAATATAATTAACTTACAGAAATCTCTGGTTCTGGCCTGATTTCCAATTCGATGGCCCTTTATCTCCTACTCTGTCTCTCCTACAGCTCTACGCAGCCCTATGCAGGTCTGAAGGATTTTCCCTTCAGACTTATTTTTATACAAAACTGCTAAAGAATCGATTATGATCCTTTGATGACTCAACAAAACTATTGAACTCCTATAGTTCTAAATTTAGCCTAATTCCTAGATAATTGAACTGACTCTTCACTTCCTATGCCCACTAATCATTCGAGAGCAGTTACAAATTTATTAAAATCACTCAAACATGAAAATTTACATAGGAAATTGGAAACATAAACCCTCCTATGTATATTTATATACAAATTCTTTCCTTGAGCCTAATTCACCTGCATCAGACTCCCCAGGTTAAAATGATTCATGATCTCCTGATCATGTGGTTTCATTCTTGTCTTCCTGGATCCCACACTTTGTTATGCAATTGGTCATCTGCTGTAACATTATTCTTCTGCACTCCTCGAGGCTTCCATACTTTATGCTGCATCTTTCCACTTGCTGCACCTTTACATTCTCTCCCTGTCGTTTTTCTGCTGCTGCTTCTTTGTTTCCTTGTTGATGTCTTCTTCTGAGACACTCTCACCATCATTCTTCTTATTAATGCAATTTCTTCATCCAATATGTCTTCTAACTGCTGGATACTGCTCCATCTTGATTTCTGAACTTCTACTTCTGCTTCTACTTGTTGAGTTCTTATTTCTTCAGTTCTTACTACTGCCCTAGCTCCTGTGCTAGCTTCAGCTGTATTTGTAGCTCTTCTTACTGCCATGCTTACTCTTACTTTCTGAATTCCAAAAGACGCCTGGATCAACGAGGTTCTGTTGGAACCGTTTAGGTGTCGAGCAGGTTAGGTTCTGGAAATTTTTTGAGGGGGTTGAGTCTATGATCACGACAAATCTATGGCCACATACATAAAACAAAGCGAAAATGAAATGAATTTTCCCTTTAACTTAATCTATGTGATCAATAAAGAAAAAAATGGTTTTGTTTATTTGCGCATGATACTCAAAATACTAGAAGACCTATTACATCCTCACACACTCAAAAGTAACTGGGCCTTGAAAAGATTTATTGCAACTGCTGGCACAACATCTCGTAAGAGTTGGGGATGCCCCCAGTGAGCCAAAGATAATCCACCAAGGTAAGGGTAGAGGATCTGATGCTTGCCTACACCGTCACCTATAGGGTAAAGGATGCCCTAGTTTTTGGCACTAAGAACCACCGTCCCATGTGAGCATTCGAGTCTTGGGCTTCTTGGTAGTCAGCTAACAATTCCGAGTATTAGCCGGGTCAAGTAGCCCCAACTGATACTACATGCACTGCGCCTAAGCCTAACCCCCTCTAAATTCGGTCTCTACCGCGCTCGGGTTTTCTTTTCCCTGGGCTGATAGGTGGATTTTAAAGCTCCCTAAATACACAACTTCTATGTTTCAACGTGAAGTGTGATCAAGGCAGCTTATTGGATGCCTACCCCCTTGATCCTAACTTAATCTATAAATTCTTTTGTGTTCCCTGAGGGGAGAATTTAGTGAGTTGGTTTAAGTTATTTTTAGGTGGCTTACTTTTCTTAGTGGCTGAGCATGTGTGAGCGTATAGTGAACAATATCATAATTTCAACATAGGGATATTGGTGATCCTTTACAAAAGTCTCCTAGTTAAACTATGTAACGTTGTTCCTTGCTCAAATGGAAAACATTTGCGGATGAGGGGCTGCTTCCAAATCTTCCTAGTTAATCTATGTGAGTAACTAAAGGGAGATGGCGAATCACAAATGTAGAGCATTCATATGCTTTTCTAGGGTCACCAAATGGTGCAAAGAAAAAAGAGATCACTTGCTCTAATTGGCGATTCAATCCTAGTCCCACAATTTCCTAGATGAAAAAATTGAATTTAAACTAAACAATTTCTACACTATCTTATGCATGTGTGGTCTTGAGCCACTTACTTAGACTAGTTAAACTAAGTGTGCATACCAGAATTTGCAAAAACATAAATTGTTCGGAAAGCAATGGATAATTCGCCCCCTTCTTAAACTATGTGAACACTTTTTGCAAAAACTAACTAAATGCCTACAGAAAGCAGCAAAAAGTGAGTTCTCAGAGCTGTGGCATATCAACACAGGTGCTAGCAGATACATTAGGGGATTCCCGACACACTTACAAGCAGAAAAAGTGCAGAATATGGGGAGAAAAAAATCTCAGTTTGCAATTTGTACGCAAAAAGCCTTGACAGGTGCACCTTCCTGCACGCACGTCTGTCCTGAACACGCGCAATGTGCCTCTGTGAGGAAAAAATGTGCGCAAAAATCCTGCAAGTAAAAATATTAGGAGCTACCTTCTTCAGTCTGTCACTTCATTGAGTCTAGGGATCAGAGGACTGTCAGCTCCACTCCCGCAGAGACAAAGGGTCTCCTACAAAATATGGCACAACCACATAAACTTGGAACACGTCAGTGGAGTTTCCAATCCTGTTGTGGTGGATTTGTCGCACGGGTGTATGAAATCGCACCAACTTAAAGAGTATGGTCTACTCTTTAAACTATTGGTAATGGGCAGAAAGTGGTGGAGCTCAAAAGCATAAAAATTAATGGAAATAGTATGCTAAAGTATGTTCTGGTTAAAATAAAAACTAAAACACAAATATACAGAAGCTATATAGAGAGTCAAAACGATAATAATGCAAACAATGGTTTGATGGCCGCTTCTTATTAAACGTTTGAAACAAAGAAGAAATTTTACCCACTTGCCAAAGGGCCCCTAGGCAATGGCTCTAGGTCCCGATGCAAGGATGTTGCCTTTCAAGCTCTGCGTCTGATGCAGTCTTCCTCTCTCTCTCTCTCTACTGTGGTGGAGTAAGATGTTAGGTGGCCAACTATCAAGTCCTCTTTAGCTCTAGCTCTGAGTCACACACAATGCTGGTGTTGCTTGGGAAACTTTGGCCAACATAACAATGTGATCACCCTTTTCTTCATCTCTTGGTGGCTTTATATAGGTGAGTTTCAAATCTTCCTTCCCTCCCTTGGTACATGATGGATGGTGACCTAAGGGAGAGGTGTGATTCCATTGTGTGCTCACATATTATCTAAGGAGGTGTTGGTGACTATCTTTAGGTGGCTTTCACATAAGGAGTAACTGTCATTTGCTTGGTGTGGTCCTGGAAAGTGACTTTTTTCCATTTCTAGGAATGCGCACTTATTGGGAAAAATGGCGCGCAGAAGGCACTCTTCTCGAAGGATAAAGCGCACAATTCAGCATTTATGACTAGTTCAAATATGATTTTCTGAAAACCGTAGAGATTTAAAATACTTCTTGATTCCATAATGTGTTCCTCTGTAAATCCTTAAGCTCGACATTAATTGATGTCGTCTTCTACTGTACGATTTTCCAGTGTTAACACTTATGATTGTATAATTTTGTAAAAAAAAGAAAAGAAAAAATAAATATTATTTTAAGCATGGGTTTCATGCTCAAGTTGATTTTTCTTCTAGGTCAATCATGTTCTTCATGCTTCTAGGGTTTTTCAAGTCAAAAGAATATTTTTCATAAGTGTAGAAGTCAAGTCCCATTTGGTTATTTGATAAGAAAGTGGAAAAGGAATTCTGTTTTGAGCCAAAATTTTAATTCTAGTCCCTACAAGACCAAGTCGGCCTTGTTTGGGGTAATTCAACCTCCTAAGATGTGTATATAAAAGAGAAGCTCGACATCAATTGGTATATACATCAAGCAAGTTTGATATATTGAGAAAGGAAGAAAATAAGCGAAAAAGGACAATAAAATAAGTCAAAGTTAAGGAGAGAGAAAGCAAGGTCAAAGGAGAAGGAAATTTTCCCTAAAAGCTCCCACATGTGTGAAATTTCAGAGTGGCGAGAGGGCCAAACATTGCAGGTCTATAGCAGGGGGCCAAAATTCTGTTGCAGGGGTCAAAATCTGAAGTTTGCCCACTTTTGTAGGGAATTAACCATTGTTGACATTGTTGACTTTGACTTGTTGGAAGGATTTCTTTGTGCGCTTGTATCCTTGACAAAGGAATTGATATTCTACGAATTATTTATGGAAAAAAAATTGGGATGATGGAATTTTGGGTGTTCATGAGTTCCACAATAAAGATGATAAAAACTAAAAATATACTACAAATAAAGTCTCCAAATAATTTCAAGGGAAATATAGTTGAGCATCATACTGAAGAGTGTTATGCAATACACAAAAGATATAATAAGATGATTTGATGTAGTAGTTTACAATAAGAGGAATTCAAATAAAAAATGCAATTTAAATATAAGATAATTGGACATAGAGATAGAAACACTATGCTTCCCAGATTTATAATTTAGGTTCTGATGATGAATTTACTCCTCTAAAGGGAAACTTATGCCCAAAATTTGGACTGAGCCATGTTTTTCATTCCAGGGATAAATATATCCTCCCCTTCCTATTGGTAACAAGGGTTCCAGTAACATATGTCCATGCTGGACAATGGGAAAGAAAAGTGATGTGGATAGAGGAGTAGCCAGCAAATAAAGAAAAATGATGATTTCCCCAAGGTGAATTAAGTGAAGAAAAAATGAATTCCAAAGTCATTGATTTTGGACCTTATTATGATGTGGGTGATAAGAGTCATGGTAAAAATATTAATACGGGGGTTGATGATGAATACGACAAACATGTCCTGATATCCCTTATCCTGGATGACACAATATGCACAGAGAGCTTATTGGAGCATAAGTAAATGGTTCATTGACCAAGATGTTATAAAGATTGGTGACCTGAAATATGTTTTTCAAAATCAGAAACACATACAGACACTTGTTTTTTAATTCAAATATGAACATAAAATTACTGCTACAATAAAAATAGAGGTTGTCCTTGGCAATTTCAAAAACGGATATCAAGAACATAAAGCGGTTTCTATGGCAAGAGAACAACCAGAATGCACAAGCAACAAGGATGTGGAACAAGCTTGCAATTTCGAGGATTGGTGATTTTTTCAGGCCCAAAATAGAAATGGGTTATGTTGAACTCGATGATGGGTTTGATAATAATGTATCTAGTTTTTTGGAACGTGAATTTGGAAAAATTTTAAACGTCCAAATAGAAGTGCCTTCTTTGCTTCCCCTAGGATTCAAAATGTTGTAAAGATGAAAATGGGGCATCCCTTTCAAGCAAAAAGGTAATGAAAATGGGGCATACATTTCAAGTGAAAAGGACATGCAAATGGGGCAACCCCATGCCACAAGGGTGATGAAGGTACACAACAAAGATGTGTCTCTGAATTCTTTAAGAACATAGACGTTTCACTATTCAATTATATGGTGACAACTAGCTCATAATTCTCTTGCAAAAACAAAATTGAGAATGACAAAGAGAATAAATATCAAGGTCTAAAGTAGACCCCTTGGTTGTTAAAGGCATTACAAAGTTGTTGCTAAGTGTTGTAATACTTTTTTGAATTTTCTTCGCTATTATGCTCCATACATCACAATTATTAGGATAGCTAGTTGTTGAAGGATTTTCTACAATGTCCTAGGAAAACACGCAATCAGTGAAATTGACGGAAGCATAAATGATTTTATTATTTGTACAGTGTTAATAATAACCATTGAGGATGATGAGTCTACTCCAAAGAAAATATAATGTTCCTACTCTAGATCTATGTGTGAAATTCATATCAATGAACCAGACATGAAGAAAGATAGTTACCACTGTACACATAAACCGTCTATAGTCAGCAAAAGATAGACTATTTTATGGGAAGATGTACGTATTTTCTTTGATTCATCAAAATAAAGCAACCATAAGTATACCTATAAATCAAAATCCTTACTATTATAAGGGTATGTAGGGCTTGTTGGAGAAAATATCTGTGGCATCTTAGGAAAATACAAACCTGAAAATATTTTTGGTGAAAAGATGACAATATCGAACTTTGTTATACCCTACAAGAAATCAAACATCAATATTTCCCTATTTTGTATGATAATATAACACAGGAAAATGATATTTCCACCTTGAGAGCTTGTGGTGGCCACACTGTATCACATATTTCACTTTAGAAATATTTTGGTAAAGATGAGGTTCTAGGGTTCTCAAGTGCTCCCAAGAAGAACACATATCTCCAAGTTGGAGCCAGATGTTACCCGCAATCTTGTGGGGTAACTTTGGGTGGTCTTAAAACTACTTATTGAAGACAAAGATTGTGTTTTTATTTGTGGAACTAGATTTATATTTGAATCGTGTTGAAAGTGTGAGGATACTGAACCAGGTACATAACATATTTAAGTCATAAATGACTCATGACAATTTACACATTCCAAAGGGAGCTTGTGTCTCCCACAATATAGATGTACAATGAATAAGAAGGTTGCCTACCATAGGAAAAAGTACTAGGGTGGTTGGGGTATGTTGGATGCAAAATGATCATAAGTTTTCAAGAATTTCTTTTAAGAAAAGGTGTGGCGTGAGAGTCGAGACAATTTACTCGAATTTAATCACATGTCTTTGGGTGAATTTTTGCATCCAACACTACCTGAATCAATCATTTCAATGACAATGGTATACGACAATGTCGATTCATGCCATGATCAGGTCTCAGAATAGTACACCTCTCCTCAATCCCCAAAAATATTCATATATAGTCAAAATTATGCCAATATCGATCGGAAATGAGTAGATAATATCCTTTTCCAAGGACTCACATGATGGCTTCTGGTGTAGTTTCATAACAAATTCTTCCAATTATGTGCAATCAATGAATGCAAGAATGCATAATTCTTAGAGGACATCGAATCTGCAAAGAAGAGCTTTATGGAATGATGAACGTCAAACTTGGATATTACCTCATCCTTAAACATGGACACTGTGATTATCCCTTTATAGTACCCAATGAAATGGTAGGTAATAGGGTCGAAACTGGACAAATTTGAAATTTTCCTTGAGGCATCAACTTTTAACTTCAAAGTTCAATTTCAGTGAACCCTGTGATTTTGGTCCAACATAAGTACAGAGTTTTGGCTTCACATCAAGCTAGGTTTAGCCTTTTATAATACCAAATAATATGCTTAACTGCTTCCAATGATGCCACAAATTAATTAATTGTGGGGACACCAAGATGGAATAAACAACTAAGTCCAAACAAATAATTAAAGATCATGTAAAAAAGTTTTTTTGAAGTTAATGGGGGTCTACATAAAACATTGACTTGTAGTACCAATTCGAGAGAATATATTTAAGGCTATAGGCTTTGTGAGCATGACCATAAATCTACAAAGTCCCCATCAACCATTGGTAAGTATTATCAAGCTTATATTTCTAGAAGAGTGTGTATTGTGGAATGATTCAACTTCCAATTCTTCCATCAAAATAATTTTATCCACATTTCTTGCTTGAATCAGACTTTAAGTTCTTTCCAAGACACCTCTATCCTAATCTCCTTGTTTCAAGGATTTTATAAGTCCCTAACTATGTTAATCCTTGTTTTGACAAGGTGAGTGACGAGAACCAAATCATGCATGCAAAAAATTTCAACATTTCCTACAAGCATCAATGACCACCAAAGAGTGTGCTCATTGAAATAGAACCATGTAATGAATTATTCACCCTCCCAAAGTATGTCTTGACAACTTCTCAATTTTTCTAAATATTATACACTACAAATGATTCTAATGTCCACACTTCAATCGATTTTGATGCAAGCATCTCCTCCTAAAACTCGAGGCCTCTTTGACACCTTTTGCTACATGGTGTTGTTGTAATTACATAATTTCATAGGATGATCTTATCAACCACTTTTCTCTATATATATGATGATATATTTAGCACAAAGAATTAATATCTTCCTCTATAACTCCACCTATCTTCCCTCTATGAGCTTTAGGATCGATAATTCCTAAAGACCTCTCTTGGGGAGAAACACATGTTCCAAACAACTCCATGAACACAATTCTCCCCATCGAGCTTCACCCAAAAGAAGGATGGAAGTAGTTTTATAATAATTTCATAAGAACTTATTAGTGTGAGAGGGGGTGAGGGGGGGAGACATTAATAACAATGTGTGTGAGATCGCTAGCACTATGGTGCAAGTATGATCAGACTTGTAGTGGCATTTTCTTGCTCAATCATCTAAATTTGTTTTGTCTAGCTCTTTACAATATCTATTTCCAAATCATAATGATGCAAACTTGAAAGACTAAAAATAACACCAAAAAAATTGAAAATTTGCTTTGTTTTTATCAAAGAAAGCACAAGTTCTCCAACCATTTTTAACCCGTCAAATGTTGGATCCAAAATCTCACAAAAAGATCCAAAATTTCTAGCATATTTTGGAAAAATTCCCCTTCCTCCATGATTTTGAGAAACAATTCCTCCACAATCTGGCCATTAACAAGTTCACCAATATTTTTCTTAAGAAAAGTGATGCCTCTAATTTCACTTTGCTCAATTTCCCATGCTATAGGGTAGCCAAAGGCTTTGGTCATGGAGATTTGAGACATACAAAGTCAAGTAAGAAAGCAACCTTATCTATTTTTTTTTTTTTTAATGTAAGACAATTCAAAACATATATAAATGGTCTTAAGAGCATTAAGAGGATAAAGAGCTATAGCCTATCATAATGGGTTAACTCAACTGGTTGTTGTTGGGAATTTGGCTAGTTTCATGAAAACAAGTGCTTTTCTAGAAACCCCTTCGGTTTGGCATGCTAGCCTAAGCCAACAAGTTTGTTAGAGGTGTCATTCAAGAATGTGGAGAAGCATCACTTGGGTTTTTCCATGATGTTTTCTTTTGATAAAAGGCTAAACCCTATAGCACAAAGCATTGCAAAGATAAAACACAAAAAATTATAGCATAATGAATTTGGAGCATAAAAAGCCAAATATATAGCATAAAACATTAAGTAGATTGAACAACAATGCAAAGATGTTGTCAAGGATATCACAACAATAATCAATAATGTTGTCAAATTTCTATTGTTTGTAAAATTACAAAAAAAAACAACCTTTAAAATTCCAGTTATTGTTTTCCACCAAAGATCAAAGAGTACAAACAATGCATCTTGTCTTGTAGTTTTTTTGACTATGTGCATTGAATTGAAAAAAAACAAAAAAAAAAATGCTTAAACAAGACCGAATAAGAGAGTTACAAGGCATCCTAGAGGTGACAGGAAATAAAGGCCAAATTTCACATTAGGCTTGAAATGAAAGTAATAATAAGAAAATATATTGTTACATTTTAAATGCGAGTAAAGATCGTACTCGGTGCTGCATAAGGGTAATAAAATCTCGTAACTATAGCATTATAAGTCTTGCATGCGAATATTAATTAACTAGCGTTAAGAATAAGAAAATTATTCTCTTGATATGTGTTATGTGAATTTCGACCAACAAATATAAGGCGATGTAAAGGTTATTCCTAGGACAGGTACAATCCATTTATACATCACATAATACAATAAAATATCATTACATAAACATAGAAGGAGTTTAATATATGTGAATGACAATATAGAAATCATTTCTTTCCATTGACAAATCACAGGTGATACATCACTTAGTTATGCAGTGGTATAATGCAAAATAGACAGAAATACCATTTACAATATGAGGGTCATCGAATGAATAACACAAAATTAACCATGGGAATTGAGCATTAATTAAGCAGTATACCTTCACCGTCTCAGTTGAAGCACTTAGAAAAGAATCGCACATTCAGGCCTTAGCTACACTCCACCTTTATGAGAGAAATAGATAAGGGGAAATTTTATGAAATCAAGAGTTTTCCACTCAAGTGTTTGCCTCCAGAAGAGGAACGAGAAATCCCCATCTTAATTTCAAACAACCTACATCAGTTCCCTAGCGAAAATCTGAGGTTAGCGTAAAAACCCCAATGCATCAACCGATCAAGAAAAAATCCAAACTCAACAATGGTAATACTACCGACTTGTATAAAAATGGATAAATGAGGAAGGATATTAGTTTGCGAAGCACCGAGCAATGCAACCTCGGTACGAACTAGGAGCGGAGCCGGAGCGGCGGCATACCTGAAAATAATGCGAAAGGTTAGCAATAAGTAAACAAATCTTTCAGAACAGTTACCCTAAACATATCTATTAACACCATGGAATGACAGGAGAAACAAATACATATATTGGTGCTAAAAAAACGGAAGATATTTTAATGAACCGTGCCAGAAACCTATAGCCCAAGCACAAGGGGAAATGACGAGAAAAAAATTTATGTGAAAAGCAGAGAAGCAAGGAACCAGTGTTAACCAAAATTTAATTACCAAGTAGCACAACATTGTATGAGAGGAGCCAACCACAACGCATCAGGAAATCGGTAAATTCCTGATCGTTTTTCAACAACCCCAACATTAATGGCAAACCTTTGAAAAGAAATTGGGTGTTCGCTATAGGAAGAATGTATGACAGATAAATAATTGGTCATTGCTTACCTGTTGTGGAATTTGAAAATGGAGGAATCACTGGGATGGAGGATCCACAACATCGAGATAAGAGAATTAGAGACAGTATTTTAAGGCACAAAACGAGCTCCAATAATCCATGGAACTAGAATAGCAGCAAGTTTCCGTTGTGAGAGGACAACCAAGAAAGGTGTCATGTTAATAAAACTAGAAGGAACATTCTTTTCTCCTCAAGAATTGTGGGAATAGCAGTGTAGCGGGAAGTTCCAGAGGGATGCTACAGAGCCATTTGGTCGAAGAGACAGCGAAAAAGAAACGGCACTAATGCAACGCTCACAAAATTCGAGAGGTTAGGGTTAGGGAAAACCAATCGTGAGCCTTGATCCTCTGTAAACTGTCACCATCATGAGAAAGGTGAAGCACATGTGTTCACATGCACTCTGTATGTGCGGAAGTTATGAAGTGAATCCCTCTATTCACCGAGTGACGCATGATAGATGGACATTAAATTATGTGTACCAGAATCGTAATGTAGGATTTAAATCACTTTATGTTGGATTTAACACCCAATCGAAAGGGGATCAATCAAAATATATAATTCTGATATTTCTTACATGAAGCAAAATCCAAGGGTTATCACGCATGATTCACAACACGATGGTAAAATTTAATTAGGAATTACAACGAAACTTAGTACCATAATTAAAACACCCAAGGACATATGAAAATTAATATAGGTTCATGAGATTTGAATCAGAGAGGGAAATGACATTCCAATATTCTAATGCAAAGACTGGAAAAATGGAATGGGAGGTGGTGGACGAATGTGGGAAGTATAGCTACAGAGACCCTCGGGTTGGAAAGAAATGGGTTAAAGACACCTAGATTTTAATACTCATAGTAGTTGCTATTAAATGGGAAACCTCACAATTTGATCATGCAAAAGTGGAGGTATCATGAATAAGTCTAGGAATTAACAATAAGAGGCACGACAAAGGTACATACTTATAGCAGTAGACCAAAGGTAACAAAATCATTGTTATAGTAAACATGATATTATCATGAAAATGATAGAAGGGTTCTAAGAATAGTGGAAGGAAAAATAGATGGGTACACGATGCCAGCCAATGTTTGGGATAAATTTGAAAAAAAAATAAAAAAAAAAAATTACATGATGATTGTCAAATGGAGGTATGTGACAGCTTCATGCTCTAAAACCCAAACCCCCTCTTTCTTCCACTCCCAGAATTTGAATGAGAATTAGAATAAGAATTTACAGGGAGAAGTGGGCGACTAAGGTTTTCAACTATAAGGAACCCTTTGATAAATTTTGTGAAGCCATGTTGTTCCTGAAGTTGTGCATCTGTGAGGTGAGAAAGACCCATTTGTAGAGTCTAGATCATGCGCCCTAACGTCAAGCGCAGTCTAGAGTCATGACTGAGAGCCTAAAATGTCCATGTCTTGCAAATGGCGGTGAGGCTAGTGTGATCCCTGTAATTCAAAAGTGAAAACAATACAACCATGCTTTGGTCAGAGGCTGGACCAGGATACCTCATGCTCCTCTTTATTCTGAACTATATCTAAAATTTACCTTAGCTTGCAGGGTTTTGTCTTAACCCTCAATTCATTGTGTTTGTGTCCGTTGCTATGCGCAGTTTCCCGAGAAGTTGACACCTCATCGAGATTCATTTAATAAATTATAATTTTATTAAAAAATAAAATTTTGTAAATGTGAACCATTAATTTGGTTTTTTAGTAAAGGAAAAAAAAAATATAAAATATTTTGATAAAATTTTAGTGGTCATTTTCAATATATATGTAATATGAAAATAACATTAATATCAACATTTGTTTCTCAAAGTATTTCTTGCTTTTAATTAATTATAAAACTTTAATAATTATTTATTCATTATAAAAATTTTAATTAATCCTAACAATGTGATTAATCCGAAAGCATTTTTATCTACATTATGGATCACAAAAGTCTGAGATCTAAAATTATTTCCTTTATAAATATTATTGAAGTAAATAGAGAAAAAAAAACTATTTTTTAATAATGTCCAACCAATTGGTATAGATTAGTCTTAAATTTTAATCATAGCACAAATGTATCACATTGTAGGGATGATTTTTTTCTTAACCAATGTAAACAATAAGAAACCAATAATACTATTTGTGAAGGACTCCAACCCACTGAGAATATTGAGTGGCTCGCTCACCTAAGCCTCAACTCAACAAGAAACACCTTTTGCACAAGTAACTATAACAATCGTGAATACAACATTGATACCAATAATTGTGTAGTGAGAGGCCTCTGGTTGCAAATCCATATTTCAGGCCTCTAATTGCAACACTAGATTTCTTCTCAAGGCTCTGATATATAAGAACATTATTCACCCTTACTCTTAATGCCATATTAGTACCTCCAAAAATGAGATTCTTCTATTAAACAATATCAATCTCAATGTCCAAAAATGAGATTCTTCTCTTAAATGATATCAAGCTCAAAATCCAAAAATGAGATTCTTCTCTTAAACTATATCAAGTTCAGGCAATGAGATTTAGTACTCCCATCGAGTTCCCAAGTCCTTGTGCCCACTTAGAAAATGTTTTGAATAGTATTCAAGTGTCTAGTCACTTAATAGACTTATGACCAAAAGAACTTTCTCTTAATCTTAACCGAGACTATATATCTCACAAACATATATAACTGTATGTACTTTCCTTTCTCCAAAAAATTCACAAACCTATATAACTCTAAGTACATTTCTTTCTCTCTAATAATTAAGAAATAATGACATGATTTCCTTTCACACTAGTAACGAGGAACATCCATTTACTTTCCTTTGACCTTAATACCCAAAAGAAATGGGGCACTTTCAACAATATTTTCTACAAAGTAATTATCAGAAGTCCTAATTAAGTATTGGGAAAAAATTAAGTGTAAAATAATTAACAAAAAAACTAACTTTGGTATCAACACCATGAGACCCTAAGCTCTAATTATACATAAAGACCAATATTTTCTTAAAGTAAATCATCATTTACCTCTTTTCATATCTCACTTATAATATACATTTTCATTGGTCTAAATATGGATGCAAGTAAATAACCATCTCTGGCATCATGTGAAGGTCATAGGTAAGGTGCCAAAATCAAGTCAAATCCTAACACTGCCATTAAAATCAATCCATATCCAAAAATATATAAAACTACCAATTTCTCATTTTTGGGATCTTGTTCTGACATTTATAGTTGGCTAGCTTTGACACTGATGGTTAGCTAGCTTTCGACACTAACAGTCAATTATCATCAGCTAACTTCTTATACTAATAAGAAACTAGATTCTTACACCGACAATTAGTTAGCCTGAACAAAAACAATCAATTAGCTTCGACATATGATAGTGATATAGCTTCTGACATCAATACTCAAATAAATTTTACGCTAATAAGAAACTATGAACATGAAAAAAACAAGTAAGTTAGAAAATTACGTGGAAACAAAATAATTTTGACATATTCATATTATATTTGTCACATTCATTTAATTCGATGGTATAGCGACAAAAATGGAATTTCATAGCTTCAAAAAACTTTATGACAAAATCTATTACTTTTTATTTAGTCTCACACTTTACCAACTACAGCAAACCAAGCTCAATCATGTCTCTAAGAAAAGGAAACTAAACTATACTATGTTTAGTCCTTGTATGATATGTCGATGATATACTAAATGTAATGACACTTTGACTGTAGAAAAAAATGTCCACATAATATTATTTATAGCTTCCTTGGTAGCCCCTGTACTAGTAATGTCTTCATCCTCTTCACTTAACAAAGCAACAATAGACTAATTACTATCCATCTAGTTGATGGCTCCACCAAAAAAATTCGAATACACCAAAGCTACTTCAAGAAAAAATACAGAAGATAGAAACAAATTGGAAGTCAAAAGATTTTTAGGAGATGAATTTTTATATCAAAGAGAACAAAAGCAGCTTGCATGGGTTTGAATTAAAGGAAGGCAGAGGATCCTTGAATTTACAAACAATTATAAGCATGTTTTTTGTACTTTGTTGCTGATTAAAAGTCAATACCTGAACCACTACGCTTGCATAGTGGCGAAGTAGGTGCAACCCCCTCATAAGCACACCTCTTAATATACCATAGGGCAAGGTACACATGTGGTGCACTCTTGAATTTTGTAGGAAGAGAGCTCCCTTTCCTATAGTAGGAAAAATATATCTTCTATGTCAATATAAGTACTAGTTTACAGGTTTGGTAGGGATGTGATCCATGAATCTGGATTGGTTAGAAAAAAATATTACTTATAAAGAACACATTCATGTCGGTAGGATCCTCGCTTTTATGACTTGGGATTTGATGATATAGTTGGTATAGTATATGAATTTTTAAAAATGGTATGAGCGATGGTCCTCTTTGGATTGTCACATCTAACTTCCGACAGAAAGTTATGGTGGTGGTCTTTATAGTTACCTACTATACAAATTCTAATCTAAGCATCATCGTGCTTTTATTGGAAGGGGTATAGAGTTGATATAGGGTTGATGGTGGCTTTTACTATAGTGGAACAATTGTCAACCACTAGTTATTATGCTTGGGGCCTGTCCTTCCTATGAAGCAACTGACTAATTTTTTCAGATTTGAAAGGACATTAGGGAATCCATAAAACAAATGAATACACTCTTTAAAGGTATTAGGATTTGATATGGGCTTAATCTAACAATGATCGACTAAATCACGATAACCCTTCCACTTTACAAGGTTAAAGGGTCTGTATTTTTTTGAACTGGATCCAGGTGGCATGAATATGATGGAGCAACTGGTGAATGATGGAAATATGGAGGTAATGAATGACTACACGTTTCCATCCCAAGAAACTCTGATAGAGATCATGTTGCAAGGCGAAGAGGAGGCTTTAGAAAAAAAATTGCAAGCTCCAGGAAAATTGATGGCGAGAAGTATTTAATAGTAGATACAGAGGGATTGACTATGGCTCAGAAGGGAAAATTGGTAACTAATTCAGATTTACGGGGACAGAAAAAAATAAATAAATAAATAAATAAATAAAAATAAAATAAATAAAAAATAAAATAAAATAAAATAATAATAATAATAATAATAATAAATAAATAAATAAATAATAATAATAATAATAATAATAATAATAATAATAATAAAATAATTAAAAATAATAATAATAAATAAAATAAAATAAAATATAAAAAATAAAATAAAATATAAATAAAAATTAAAAATAAAAAAAAAATAAAAATCCTTCAAAGATTCCTATTAGTAAGATTAGAGGAGATTCTCGCTTGGTTCTAGGCGTAGGTTCCTTTTGGGATAGTATTGAAAGGTTGTGACACAAGGCTTTGGTAGGAAGGTGGAATCATTTACAGATGATGGGGGAGGAGGTAAAGAAATGAGTGGAGGAACAATGGCTGCCAGTTTTGAAATACTGGCTGAAAGTGAGTGTATTATTCAATGGGTGGATTTTTTTTCACTTTTTGTGCCTTAAGGATGCAGACATGATACCAAGGGTTCCATGGGTTAAGGGTAGGGGATTTCTCATCCTGAAAAAGTGGAAGGCATGTTTTGAACCCTTCAACGAGACCCCTCGGAGGAACCTGGTCTGGGTTAAACTTCCTGGGCTTCCACCGAAACTCTATAATGATTCTACCATCAAGTAAATCGTCAATCGTATTGGAAATTTCCATTATTGGGACGAAGGTAGCTTCGAGCAACTTGATAAATGTATGGAATGGGTTCTAATTGAGGCTAAGATGGGAAGAGGGTTGATTGTCGATCTAGACATATAGTGGTGTATTTATTATTTTAATCTCTACATCGACTACTGGGGAGTGCCCTATCGGTGCCTTCACTGTCACGACAATGGGCATATAATTTCCATGTGCCAAAATAGATTCACCTAGCAGAAGGATTTCTTCTTCTCTTGCAGGTGATGTTGGTGTTGTTAAAGCTCCAGGTCGACCCTTCTATTCATATGACTTCTGACCTAGTATGGCATGGGTTCTAATTGAGGCTAAGATAAATGAAGGGTCAACTAACCCTTCACCTAAGATAGTACGATCAATGAGGTGGATAACATGGAAGTTTTGACCAACCCATCTTCCAAGATAGAATTCTCAAGGAGATAGAAAATATATAAGGGTTAGTTGATCCCTCCTCCAAAATTGTCTTTATGTGATGATATATGTCAAGGAAGGGTATACAAAACCTTTCTCTAAGATATTATTCTTGTGGAGGTGGATCACATAAAAAATAGTATAATACATCCTCTAGGATATACTCTCAATGATGCTAATGAAGAGGAATGGTCAACCGACCCTTCCTCAAATATGGAAATTTGGTCATGATTCATGTAAAGGAAGGATCAACTGATTCAGTGCCAAAAAATTTCAATCATGTGGAAGTGAATATAGTCATATCCCCCTCGAGGAATCTTTTCTCGTAGGTTTTTTCCAAGCCAACCATATAATCCAATGGACAATTTTGATGGGCATGACATTAAGGTGATGTCAGCCCAATAAGAATCATTTTGAGGGAAATGATATGGATGATTTAATAAGCCAAAAACTATTGGAAAGGGCCCATTAGGGAGGGTCATTAAGGAATCTCTTTCCCCCAACTTCTAGGAGGCTCAAGGAGAATTGTTGACGATGGAAACCAATAGGTTAAGGTACTAGTCATCGAGTCATGATTTCACACTAAATGATAAACATTTTGGCTAATAAAATGAATAGAAATTCAGGATAAAATTGGTATTGTGGGGAGGCATTATGGCTCTATCAAGGCCATGGTCATTGAATTTTAAGATCTCACACTACCATTATAGTGCTATGGTGGTTGAGGAATGCATTAGCACATAATATATTTCAGTGAAGGAAGGAATGATGGCTAAGTGAAGGGTCACAAAAGTGTAGAATGAAAACCTCTTAATATGGAAGGATGATGATGTGGTGTATGAAGATAGAAGAAATCCCAGTGATGCCTGAGAAAAATTATATGGCTCTTCTAGCCTCTACACAAGACAACAAGGAGACCAGTAAATGTAATAACATGGTATCAAAGCTCGAAAATTATGTGCCCCATTTCATGAGGAGACTAGGTGCGTGATAGAGGAATCTAGAAGTGGAGGGGATTGGGGGAAGGTGACCCAAGATTCATTTGATTACGAGGACTTAGTGGAGAGGAGGGGTATATTTCTTGTTCCACAAATTGTGAGCGTGTTTTATATTTCTTTAAATCATGCACATGTTTTGTATTTCTTTAAATCACACAAGTGATTTTAAAGAATAGTTTTTATTACGGGAGATATAAATGAGGAAATTTTGAAATATAATGCAACATGAATGTGTTTCATAACACCTAAACCATTCCTCATCATAAATGTATGTGTCACCTGTAATCCAGCTAGGTGTCTTCCTTGGAATTTACTTCGGTGAAAAAAAACCTAGATGTTAGAGCCTAGCTAAATAAGATATCACTCTAAATAGTTATTGCTTTTATTTAGAATCAATACTACGAGCTGACTTGACCTAGCCCTCTATCTTGAAACTCGTGTGATACCTAAAGGTGTTCCTTATGCAATGAGAATGCACTAGATCAATATGTATTGCACCTTGCATTGGGATGTGTGCTAGTATTTAGATGTATTCATCTTGGAGAGATACTTTTATCTTCCGAACTCTCTCTCTCTCTCACACCCTCTCCCTCACTCCCTTTGTCCATCCCTCTCATTCCCTATTTCTCTTCCTACCTATTTGTCTCTCTCCTCCCAAATTGTCTCTCAAAACCCCTCTCTTGCTATATATAATATGTAGTAATATATAATATACAATAAATAATATACAAATGTATTATCAACACTATAAAATGTATAAAATTAATAATAATAACAAATTCTACAAATACATACATACATATATGTAATGAGATAATAAAAAATATACTATGTATAATACAAAAATACAAGCTGTACTATACCATGTACAATACTATTGGCTTCTCAATACCATGAGCCCATAAAACATTATCATTAAGTTGAAGAAAAATTTAACGGCATACGTACATATTATAGTTCTATCAAGCTATGTGTCTCCATCAAGCTCCATAGCATGATGGAGCTATGTAGTTTAATTGAGGGTTTTATTTATCCCTAGATGGGCCTTTTAAAAGCTTGATGGAGGGCTTAAAAAATACCCACACAAAACTACATTTTCAACCTTTGGAACACAATTTCTTCCAAAAAAGAGTAACCCACCTCCATGGATTCACCCTTTTTTTAATTTGAAATGACAATAATATAAAAAATATTAATCTCAATTGGCTTATTCATAAAATAAATAATTATGTATTATGGTTGTGTATTTATTTGCTCATGATAATAATATAAAAAATAAATAATTGAAATAAAATATTTAGAAAACAATTTCTTTGAATTTGTTGTATTTATGGTGCAAACTTACATAAATGAATTTTAGTTTTACATGTAAGCATGATGGACAAATAAAATAAGTAAATATTATAAAATAAATATTTGTGAGTTTAGTTCTAATTTATATTTGATCTAGGACTTTTGTGATCCATAATGTAGATGAAAATGTCTTTCAGATTAACCACATCATTAGGATTTAGTTGACGTTTCGAACTAGCTAATGTGGTTCATCCTCAGGACAAGGTGGAGAAACAAATCGATGTTAATGAATAAATAGTGGAGATGCATCATTGCCCGCAAATAGCCGTTAAGAACTAGTCGTTAAGACTAGCTGTTAAGAACTAGTTGTTAAGAACTAACGGTTAGAAAGTTAGTTAAGAATTAAAAAAAATTAATTAATTAAATTAATGAAGAAATTTTTATTAAGAATGGGTTAAGAAATTTTATAAAATCATATAAAATATAATAAGGAATAATTAGGGGTAATTTATTTTTAATTAAATAAAAATAAATAAAAGAACATTAGTTAAGAACTAAAATTTCAATGATAAATTAAATAATTAATAAATTAGAAATGGGTTAAGTGAAAAATATAAAAAATAAGGAAAGGTAAAATATTTTAATTTAATAAATAAAGATAAAATAAATATAATAAAGTAAATAAATAAAATAAAGTAAAATAAAATTAATTAATTAATTAAATAAATAAAATAAAATAAAATAAAAATTAATTAATTAATTAATTAATGAATCAGTACATTGAAATATATATATATAATTTACTAATTAATTACTTAATTATTTTAATTTAATTTAATCAATTAATCAATTATTTTATTTTTACTTTATTTATTTATTTTTCTCATTTTATCTTTATTTATTAAATTAACATATTTTACCTTTTTTTATTCCTTATTATATTTTATGGTTTTATAAAATTTCTTAATTAATTTTTAATAAAAATTTCTTCTTTAATATAATTAATTAATTTATTCTTGATTTAATTTTTGATTGCTAGTCTTAACGGGTAGTTCCTAACCGCTATTTCCAGGCAATGATGCATCTCAATTACTAATCGATTTATTTCACCACCTTGTCCTGAAGATGAACCACATTAGCTGGTTTGTCAACCAAATCATAATGATGTGATTAATCCGAAAGACATTTCCTTCTAATTTATATATTCATAAAATAAATATTTGTAATTATACCGAAGGTGTTATATTGTGGATTTTTTCGTTGCGACACTGTACAGATTTGTCATTCCTGATAGAATCTGAACAGTATTGTACTATGTCATGATTCGTTGTACGCTTTGGTAACCACTGACGCCAAGAAGAAGATCATTGCAGGAGCTGATGAATTCGGCTGCGCGCTCAAGGCCCCCTACCATCCTCCTGCACTCTCTGTTCATTAAGCAAAACAAGAAACTTCCAGGATGTGGATATCATGCCCGGGGGATCCATCAGCCAGGGGGACGTTCCGCGCCATGGATGTGATCAAGGCGATCCTATGTTTAGCAACCGCAACGGTATTTTCAGTGGGAGCATTGATGACCAGGCACCCAAACTCAGTGGCTGCCTGGAGATCCACATTGTCTATACCCACACCTGCTCTTCCGATAACCTTGAGCCTCCCGCGAGAGCATCGCAGAGCGAGATCTTTGTGCAGAGTTCCTCATGCGATAAATTGTAGGAGCATTCCACATTGGCCTTGCTTCGAAGCAGCTCTAGACTGCCTTCCCCCAACTTCTTGGCCACCAAAACTATCGGCTTCGCCTGTGCATCAGAAGAGAGGGCCTGCGGGGACAGACTTTTGAAACGGGAAACATTTTTGCAAGGTATTAACGATCTGTTTTGCAGGGTTTGCCCTAGGAACGCAGAGGAAAGGCAACGAGGCAATTGCAGAGTTGATTTGGGAGAATACGATATAGGTTTGAATGGGGAAAGTGTTTGAATTGTGTTAGGATTTTTGCAACGGAGAGTCCCCAGGCTTCCCATTTCCATCACCATTGCCAAAATATGTCCTGCAATCACCAGCAATTACCCTCTCTACAAGAACTGACCCCTTTCAATGCGATTGATGATTGGATCTCGATATTCCTTGCTTGTCCCTTCTATGGTATATACTTTTATAGGCTGTCGTAGATCTCTGTGTCTAACAACCCCTACCAACTCTTCGCAAGTTAGTGGGTCTGCACAGATTTGACTCGCAAGCGATCCGGTTCTGTAGTTTTTTGCATGTGCGTAGAACCTCATATGCAGGTGCAAGCAATAAGTTAATTTCGTGGTACCATGACTGTGTTTTTTAAAGTTTCTGTAGTTTATTGTCTAGGGATGACCCTTCTATCCCTCGCCGGAGTTGCATCGTGGTCTTGACAGTTAAGCAGTCCATCTTCATATGGAAGTCCCTGATTGCCATGTGGAGCTTCAGATAGCACGCATCCTTGTTGCTCTGCACTGCGATTTTGTTCGTGGATCACCATTGAACTGAGATCAATGGAGACTACGCCCTTTGATCTGCACAAGAGTTGACACAGTCCGCTCCTTCAGTGTACCTTTGAACCCTTAGGGGCAAATTCTAGTTTTTTATATTTATGGTGGAAAAAGTCACTACTCTACTTTATAGAACTTGCCAATATAGCATACACTAGTGCTTTAAATATATGGTGATATACTCCACTTCCAATAAGATCAATAAAAATTTACTCCACTTTAACACCAGATACTAAAAAAAGGTGGTGATATATTTCATTTTTAATATGATACATAAACATTTACACCACATTAACGCCACATTAACACCACATATCATAAGTGATTGGTGCTTTAAAAAAAAAAATTATTGTAAAAAGGGCAATACTGAGTAAGAGGTTTATTGTAATATATGTATCAACTATCCAACTACTATTTGCAAATTTCTTCAGAGTAGGACTGTATTGGTGTACTGTTGAATTCTGCCATTTTACTGCCTTCTGGTTCACATTTAGGGATGTTGCAAATGCTCTAACTTCTAATGGGAATAACACAGCGCTGTTCAGCTAAGATCATAACATCCGTCTAATATAAAACAATATTGTTGGAAAGTAGTCACAACTACCAGAAGTAAATACTCTGTGCACGCCATACTAGGAAGTACAAAGCAAATCAGATTATAGATTTCTCTTCAGGTTGAAGCCATGTGAAGTAAATGAATTTCTAGCAGCGTACAAGTCGTCCCCTTCTACAAAAAATCAGTCAACGTAATTCATTGTTAATATCTACGTGGAGTTGTAAGTTTTAAATGCCAGGGTGTACTGGGCAGGAAGGGGTTTGTACTCCACAGTGTCTGAAAGTACTGAAAATTAATTTTCAGAATGTGCACCCATATTTTGGTTTAATGTTTTTCTTGTCATATAATTAATACATCAATGTCTGTTTTAAGTTATGTCATAAGATATACTTTTAGTATTTGGCAAGTCGAATGTTTGGAGCTAATTTAGTGGAGTGAAAATTGGTGGGGGCGTAAAACTGTTTTCACTGAATCTCTGTAAAATCTTAGTTTCAGTGTTGTGAATGGTGCTAGACTCCCGTGCTAATTTTTAAATGTCTTTTTTTTTATCCTTCATTAATATATAAACAAAGTATTTGTTTCTCGAATTTTTTTGTTATAGTGGGTATAATGGTTTTTTTATTATTTTATCTTCGGCCTTTACGGTTAGGATTTCATTTTCTACCTTTACTGTCAGGTGGTATCAAAGTAGGTTTCAAAGCTCTAGTTTGAAAAAAATTTATTACAGTTACCAAAAGGCTTAGGTTTATCAACAAAGAGTCAAGGTCTTAAATGTCACAAATGGGAGTTTCAAGCACAACCTTGACAAATCCATAGATTCTTTAATTTAATGGTAAGAAATATGATTATTGAGCAATCGCAATGACAAATCCATAGACTCTTTAATTTAATGGTAATAAATATGACTATTGAGCCATCATAATGACGGATTTATTTTTTTCTCAAGATATATGGGATATTGTAGAGAATGAATTCCATGAACCAGCAAATGCAACAACATATAATGCATTGACACAAGCAGAAAATGATTTATTAAGAGATAACAAGAAGAAGGATTCCAAAGCTCTCTTTTATATGTTTCAAGCAATGCATGAGAGCATTTTCTCAATGATTGCAGTAGCAACAAAGTCCAAGAAAACATGAGACATTCTCCAAACAACAACGTATCAAGGCATCACAAAGATGAAGAAAATAAAATTGCAAATGTTGAGAATGGACTTTGAAACAATATGTATGAAGGAGAGCAATAGGCTCATTTTTTACACAAGTTATTGGATTCATTACTCAAATCACAGCATGGTGAGACAATTAAAGCAAGGATAATAGCTGAAAAGATCTTAAGAAGTTTACTAGCAAGGTTTAATCCTATTGTTGTGGCCATAGAGGAGATAAAGTATCTCTCACAAATTTCAGTAGATGAGCTTCATGCCTCACGTGTTTCTCATGAACATAGGTTAAATAGAACAAAATAATCTTTAATGGAACATGTTTTGAAGACAAAAGTCTCAATTGGTGAGGGTAGAGGCAGAGGAAGATCAAATATCAGAGGTAAGGGAAAAATTCCACACAGAAGTGGAAGAAGAAGCCCTTCAAGCTCAAGTGGAAGAGGTAGCACCCAAAATCCAAGCCAAAATCAAGCACAAGGTTAGATGTATGATAAATCTTAAGTCCAATGTCATTATTGCAAAAAGTATGGGCATTATGCAAATGAATGTAGAAAGAAATGACATGATCTTAGTAAACCAAATGCAAATTTTACAAAAGAAAATCAAATCCAAGACACTATGTTTTTAGCATGCAATGCAGCATAGGAGAAGAGAAAGGATGTATGGTTTTTAGACTCCGGTTGTAGCAACCATATGACAAGGAACATAGAAATGTTGAGTCTAACTTGGATGAAAGTGTAAAACTTGAAGTCACATTAGGGACTGATAACAAAGTGTCAATCACGGGTAAAGAAAGAGTTAATATTCTAAGTAAGAAGGGGGAGAAGAAGTATATTTCAGATGTATATATTGTTTTAGGTTTAAAACACCGTCTAATAAATATTGGAAAACTTATGCAAAAGGGATATAAATTATTTTTTTAAAATGGAGAATGCACAATCTTAGATAAATTTCCAAGCAAGAAGTGATTGCAAAAGTTTAAATGACAAGCAACAAAATGATTCCCCTAAAGATAAAACCAAATTTGAAGGAAGAAGGTGTGCAAGAACAACTATCAATGAATTCACAAGAAGACGAAAGAAAAATTGTAGCTATCACACAAACAACCTTTCAAGTAGAGTTAAAAGATGAAAATTGGCTATGGAATTTACGATTTTTGCATCTTGAGTTTAGAGCTCTAAATTTGCTACACATGAAATATATGTTAAAGGGATTTCCACTAATAGAAAAACTAGAGAGACTATGTGAAGGATGCACCTTTGGCAAACAACATAGAGGCTTATTTCCGATAGGAAAGGCAATAAAATAAAAATCACCTTTAAAGATTGTTCACTCAGATTTTTGTGGATCAATGCATACACCATCAATTTTTGGAAGTTATTATTTCTTGGCATTCATAGATGACTACACAAGAAAGACATGGGTTTACTTTCTAAGACAAAAAAGTGAAGTGTTTGAGCGTTTTTGGCACTTCAAGGCTCATGTTTAAAATAAATGTTGACACTAAATCAAATTTTTGAGAACTGATAGAGGTGGTGAATACATCTCAGATGCTTTCCTACCCTTTTGAAGGGAGCATGGAATTCACAGAAAAATTACAACAAGATACAAAACTCAACAACATGGAGTTGCAAGAAATAAAAATAGAACAATTATGGAAATGGAAAGGAGTATGTTGAAGGCAAAAAAAATTCCAAATGATTATTGGGTCAACAATGTAGCTAGCCCAACATACATCATAAATATATGTCCAACTAAAAGTGTAAAAAACATGGTTCCTTAAGAACCATAGAGTGGAAGAAAACATAGTGTCACTCATATGCGAGTGTTTGAATGTGTGGCATATGCACATATCCCAGATGAATTAAGAAATAAGTTAGACAACAATGGAGATAAATGTATATTTAAACAATAATCTCTGAAAAATATAATTTAAACAACAAAAAATAACACATTATTTTTCACTCTAAATAAGTTTGCACATAAATAAATTGAATCCCTTTCGGCTTACATTAGATCCATACTTAAGATAGATCTATGCTGGTAGAGAATATAATGTCCTTGATATAAGGAAGAGCCTTGTACTAATATCCAAGTATTCATTATTCTTAAAAAAAAAAAAACATATAACCACTCCAAACATCATATCTAGCTATACAGATTTAAACAGAATCAAAACATTTTATACAACGTACGATAGGAAAGTTTGATGCTAGATAAGAGCTTCATACTCAATTTTTGCACGACAGGAAATGTTGATGCTAGATAAGAGCTTCATACTCAATTTCTGCACCAGCATTGAGAAAACAATAGTAACTGATTTTTTTTTTTTAAATTTTGAGTAACAACAATAGGAGAACCTAATAATTTGTGATTAACAAGGACATGATGCAACAAAGCATGGTCAAGAATGTTAGTAAAGAGAATAAGATCAAGTGAAATTATACGAAAAGCCAATTTTTATTTTATAATACAATGTAACAAAATATAATATTCACAAAACGAGATCATATGTTATGCACTTGAAAGACATTTAAATACAAAAATTTCTAGGAGAATGAAAAAGTGTAGAGCTATTACGTTAGGGCAGAGGCTTCTATTGTTGTGCAAGGACCAGTAGTAGTTATAGTACTGGTCCCGCACATCCCTAAAAAAAATCATAAACTCACTAAAATATCCACATAAATACTTTATATTAAGTTATATAAGTTATATAAATATGTCCAAAATGGGCCTAGATTTTGATTAGACCAACAACTGTTAAACACCAAGCCTTAACATCACAAGTTGACAAGACCTATTGTCTCAAGTACCTCCAGTTCTGAACTACCAACTAAGTCAAAATACACTACAAAACATTACATTGTTTTCCATCCAAAAGTACAGCTATCCCATCAAACAACCACCCACTGATTTTGCATTGGGGTAACACATCCCATTGTTGGGTAACACCTCCATAAGAATAGGTGAAATGTGTGTCAGGAATATGTACATGTATGTTTAACCATTCAACCTACTGAAGACATTAAATTACACCATTCAATTCAGGAAATAGTTCACCCAACCTTTCAATTCAAGAATTAAACACAACAACCCTTTCAATTCAGGAATTAAATTTAGGAAAGCACAAGGATCAACCGTGAAAGCTTATCAGCCATTGGATCATGTAAAAATCAATCCACAACACAGATCTGAATTTGGGAGATGGCAATCCATGCCAATCTTCCCTACCAATTAAATTCTAGATCATAAAACTATAAAACATCAACCCTTACTGTATTTGAAGCATTAATTCTACTCATCAACAGTTGCTGACATACAATCAGTTTTTTCACATGCAATCAAACTTTTCAGATAGTGTTCCATTCATTTTGCAGACATACAATCATTTTCAGATAGTGTTCCATTCATTTTGCAGATATACAATCGAAGTTTTCACACAGTGTTACATTCATTATATTCATCAGCTACTGGAGACATACAGAAAGAGTGTGTGCCCAATGTTACATTCTAGATAGAGTGTGTGCATAGTGTTACATTAATTCTCTTCATCGGTTGCTGGAGACATACAGGTTTTTGGTTTTTGTTGAATAATGTTATTATATTGAGTACTTTATCATTATTTTAGTTGAGAAACCGTGTTAAGCTTATAAGTTATAGATCATAAACCCGCTAGTATCTGCTTATTGGAGCTTAGTTCAGTAAATTTATGGCTTCTATCCTTACAGCCTAGACAAATCAATCAAGGAAATCCCACAACCATGCAAGATAAAGCTAGAAACAATGTAAAAATATGAAGTGTTGACAACAAAGACAGAGATCATAATTTCACAGATAGATAGATAGATCGACACAGACTTCACTCATCTAGAAATTAGGACGCCGCTCAATTTAAAAATAAGGTGTTCAATTTAAAAACTTTCTTTATTTCTAAGACCTGTTTCAGCTTCTCTTTCGAAGACCTGTCTTTGTTAGGAAGTTCTAATTAAGGTCTGAATAGAAGGATTATGAGCATTCGTACGCATTCCTACTTTATAGTGTGCATTGCCTTATGTTCCTATAATCTTAGTTTCAACATCCTATGAAGTCTTTAGAAGTCAATTTCCAGCTGCAAGTGTTCCTAAACAATTGACTGGGTTTCATTAGTATAACCTAAACCAATAGCAAAGGCGATAACAATGGTTCCAACACTAAGATTTTAAGCAGCAACACCAACATCAGAGAAAGCAACAAAGTATTACTTTTTGGGAAGACATTTTTTTGGAGGCGACGTGATTTTTCTTGGAGGTATGTAAGTGTTTTGTGTTGAAATAAATCTTTTGAGCTTCTTTGTTCAAAAATTTTTCTTCACATTTTAGAGGCGGTGTGATTTTTCTTAGAGGTATGTACGTGTTTTGGATCAAGGATTACGTATTTTTTAGAAAAGATTTTTTTAAATAAAATCTTTTGTGATATTGTTTGTAATTGAGTTATTGTCTAATTTTTTAAAGGAAATTTTTTGAACCTCATACCCTATTATCATGGGAAATCAAAGAACTTGTGTGAGAAAATATGATCGAAAAAGAAAGCCTGAAGAACGTAGAGAAGAGACGAGACAATATCGCAAAATAAAGTTAGAAGCTCTCTCAAATATTGAAGAGGAAAATTAACCTCAAGCAGAAATTGAAGCAGGTATGTAAATGTAAATATCACATGATCTATTGATATATATTTAAAATTTTCCTAATGTAAAATATGAAGCTTAATTTTTATTTGATGAACTAGTTTGAAAAATATTTTGTTTGATATAAACAGACAAAGATATTCCTCAAAATATTGAAGAAGAAAATCAACCTCAAGCAGAAATTGAAGCAGGTATGTAAATGTAAATATTATGATCTATTGATATATTTTTAAAGTTTTCCCAATGTAGAATGTGAAGCTTAATTTTTATTTGATGAACTAGTTTGAAAAATATTTTGTTTAATGTAAACAGACGGAGATACTCCTCAAAATATTGAAGAAGAAAATCAACCTCAAGCAGAAATTGAATCGGGTATGTAAATGTAAATATTATGATCTATTGATATATTTAAAATTTCCTAATATTTATTGACATATTTATTAATTTAGTTATTTATTGAATATGTACTATTTTTTCAAATATGTACAGATGAAATCACTATCGATAATGAGATGTTAGAAAATGTCGACACTCACACATATGGAGATAAAAAACCTGACTATGTTATACGATATCGTGTCGATAAAATTTTGGAAACGTTTTTCAAATCTGAGCAAGTGACAGTTCAAGCTCAAACGTTGAAAGGTCTCCTATCATCAAGGAAATTAAAAGAAGCGACGACACTATTGGGTATTCGAAAATCAACCAAAGATAAAAAAATGAAAGAAGAAGTGATAAAAAATATGAGTAGTGCTATAGAGTCAATTAAGAGATCTAGAGATAAAGAGGTTTCAAATATACATAGAGGAATACAAATGGCAATGGTTTCACCAAGTACTCAAGAGAATCGTTTGAATCTAACATCTATGGCACGAGCACTGGGAACCTCGCGAAAAACTCTGCACAAACATCGAAAATTTCGACTGCAAATAGACGTAAATGATGAACTTGCTTGTTGGAGAGCTATTTGTAGGCAACCATACAAAGATAGACTTGGAGAAGATGTTAAAAAAATAATATATGAATATTGGAAGAACAATTCGTGTGTTTCACCCATTGCAAGACATGTGATGCGAAGAAGAATAGCACGAAATCAATATGAAGAACATGAAAAACATCTCTTGGAAACCACTCAAATAGAGTTATTCAACAAGTTCAAAGAAGAGAATCGTCAAATTCAAGTTTCACTCAGTGCTTTTGTTCACCAAAAACCATGGTATGTAAAACCTATCACCGTACGCGACACTTGTTGTTGCCGTTATCATGTGGAATTTGAATTATATTATGACACATTCCTTGATTTCGGTAGAACATTATGGAAGGATTCACCTCCTCCTTCCACTATCCATGAATTCATATCTCAAATTCTATGTGAAAGAGAAAGCGATGAACTATTTTATAAAAAGAAATGTGTTGGTGGTAAAAAATGCAATGATTGTGGAAATTTGACTAAATTTCAAAACAAATATCGTATTGATATAAATGATCAATCATTGTCCAACATGAAAGTGAAATGGAAGAGATACGAATATACCAGTACATCGATTCAAAGTGCAGATAGTGTTAAAGAATCGAATTACGAGAAGACGAAATTTTTCTAATAGACTTTTTGAGAAAGTTTGAAGCAGAAATTTACAAATACACCATGCATTCCCATAGAGCTCGATGGCAAGACTTGCAATTCAAAAAATCTCGTGAAGTTTTTCCACCGGGAACCATTTTGTCAGTGATTGATTTTGCAGAAAACTACACATTTGTTCCACAAAAAGAAATTCAGAGTGAATACTATCACTCTGACCAAGTCTCCATGCTCGTCCATATTCTATATAGACATGTTGAACAAAATGTCGATCATATAGAAAGCACGAGTGAAAATCGACATATCATTAAAGAATATCACTTTTATATCAGTGACGATCGTACACATGATACATTTTTTGTACAACATTGTTTTGGAAGAATTTATGATTCATTGAAAAATCGTGGAATAACATTCAATGAACATTGGATATGGTCAGACGGATGCGCAGGTCAATTCAAATCTGCACGATCATTTTTTGGTTGTGTTGTCTTCATAAGAAAACCTGCATTAAACATTGTTGGAATTTCTTTGAGACTGGCCATGGAAAAGGAGAACATGACGGTGCAGGAGCATGCATAAAATGAGTACTTCGAAGATATCAAATGAACCACTTTGCACGCCGACTTGTGAACGCTGAAGAAGTTGTTCAATGGTGCAAAAATTCTCTAAGCCATGAGATTAACCCATCACGAGAAGTGCAAAGGTACATTCAATTTAATTTATATTGGTAATATAATTTTAAACATTGTACATTTATCATGCAATGATTATTTTTAATTGTATTTTGATATCATATTTACAAATTCTTTTTCTAATTTTCCATATAAAGGTTTTTTTGGCATATTGGAATCGGAGACGTAAATAGATCAATTGGAAATGACGTTGGAACAATAAAAGGGACTCGAAAATTGCATTCAATTCAAACAAAATTGTCCACAAATGTGTTTGCATTGGATAAAAGAAAATATTCTTGTTTTTGTGATGTTTGCATAGACAACACAAAATCCAATGACGTCTGTGAAAAAAAAATGTATGTGAACGATTGGAAACATACAGAGCTAAATACAAAGGAAAAAATGTCTGTTGCAATGTTTGAAGAAATGGAATCAGATGAAACTACAATATCATCCGATGGTGATCGAGTTTCTGATCTTGTTAGATAAGGTAACATTTGAATTACTTTTTAATGATTTAAAGATTTACAAATAAATTTAAATATGCATAATTAAATGTTAAATTTATTTTATTGTGCAGGAGATGTTTTTGCTGTAATTGCACCTATTGACAACGATGAAAATGTGAAATATTATTTGATGCGTTGCACTGAACAAAAAATGAAATTATTACAAGACTATAATGATCATGGATTTCAGTATGACAAAGGGTCTATTATACTGAAAGGTTATTTTTTCAAACAAACTCGTCAAAGTGGAGACTTTGTTTACTTCGAAGACTATGAACCTGATTCCATAAGCTGTCAATATAGTCACTTGGTGTGTGCAGCACGCATAAAGTTGATAGAAGTTCAATCAAAGAAAAAATCAAAAATTAAGAAATGGAAAATGTCAAAATCCGATCATGAACGGATTATTGAGGATGGAATTCCATTAGAATTTTTTTGAGTGAAGTGTCAGGACAACGATTTATTATCTTTTAAACCTTTCAGTACTCAACTAAAAATTGAACTGCTTATGTTATTTGTGGTTTGCAGATGTTACAAATTGTTTGGGTACAAGCACGTGCTCTAGTATCCACTGAAAGTAGTTTTTCTATACATGTGCATTGATTAAAAATGTTAAATATGTATTGGATATATATATTCTAGAATGAAATTAATTGTTCTTATATATTAATTGTTCTTGTATATGTTCTCCGACCATATGGTACAAATTATTTCACTTTATTTTGTAAAGTCAGATTCGGTCCCCATATGGCCTAGCGTCCAAGGGACGAGATAACAAGTGGTTGTCCCCACTTGCCCGAATCTCGGCTTTTAAGTACAATTTTACTGTTTATGTCTAGCATCTTACATGATGTCCTAGCCAAAGATAGATTCTCTTTGTTTCAAGTTTCTAGTAAAAGTTGTCACTGAATGCCCCGCTCGAACTCTTGTAGTAAACACCATGCCTCATCTCTCTTGCTCTCCAATATTATTAGGTTTAATTATTATAACACAAAAATCGTTCTAGACATTATCAATAATTTTTTGCGCTTAAAGTAAAATCAATGAAAAATATTAATCCAATGTCTTTACAAGTAATGTACCATCATACATGCAATTATATCAAATTAGAAATCAACATATACAATGAAATCAATGGGGATTGTCTTGTTGCAAGTAACATAATTTCAATTTACCATATGTGCAAATGTAAGTTGAAACCATCCAAAACTTTAAGTTGTAAATTGAAACCATCCAAAACTTTAAGTTTTAAAACCCTTTTGATTATATATTGTGCATCATTAAAACATTTAACATTTAAAGTTCATTAAATATCACATGCAAAATGTAGATTGAAACCATCAAAAACTGGAGTTTTAAAAACTTCACATGCCATGCCAATTATAATTCAACAATCCAACAAAAAAATTTAACAAATTAAATATCACACGCCACACTAAGACGACCACACTAAGAGGATTGGTGCACTTCGTTTGGAAGGAGTCAATATATGTCGTATTGGAGCGATTAGACAGAATTCGAAAAGGAAAGAGCTTGAACCAATTCAAGCGGACCCAGGATCGAATTGTTCTATGGAGCTTCATGAGAAGAGATATGTGAAAAGCATTGTTAAGCCATGCCAATTATAATTCAACAATGCAACAAAAACATTTAACAAATTAAATATCACACGCCAAAGTCGTTTCAAGTTTTCGGTAAAAGTTGTCACCGAATGACCTACTAGAATATTATAAATACTAACTTTGTAAGATCATTTGGCATTCGGAAAAATTCGAAAGTCTTAGACTGTCAATCAATTTAAAGTATCATTCACCCTGGGGAGTGTAAAATATTCAATGTAGGTTGGTGACGATGCTCACTCCTAGCTTGAAGCAGCGCCAATGACCAATTCTTTAATGAATTCCAATGCACTAGACCAAAGTTGGTTCAACCTACTTGGTTTTTCACGCAAGAAATTCCAAGGATGGAATTTCTAGACAAACTGCTGAAATTGAAAAGCTTGACATGGAGATACGACAAGGTGAACAAAGACTTTAGGAACTCTTTATGGAAAGGGCTCACTTGAAGGAAAGAAGCACCACGTTGCAGGCTAAAGTCAAGAACATGGAAGATAGGATCAAGAGGAAATGTTGAAGAAGATTGCGAAAGTAAGGCACAAGACAAGGAGGAGGAATGATGATGAAAGTTCCTTGGACTTGAGATTCATGTCTACAACCGTACATGGGAAAAAGTTCTCTGCTTTGATAGACACGGGGGCTACCCATAGCTTCCTAAGTCAAAAGGCAGCTTCATCTCTTAAAAAGAGGAAGGCTAGCATCGAGAAAGAGTTGAGTGCTTTCAAGGCAGTCAACTCGAGGATAAAAGTAGCACGACTGGTGTCATGAAAAGCACACATGTGAGAGTAGGGTCATGGTTTGGAAAGATAGACTTAAAGTCATTGACATGGATGATCATTCTATGATGGACCATACCAATGATGGACCGAGACATTCTCTTAATTCTTGTGATCAATCTTAAACTATTTTATGAAAGATAGATAAACCATTTAAATATTTAGCTCAAACTCTTGTAGTAAACACCATACCTCAAGTCTCTCTTTCTCTCCAATATTATTAGGTTTAATTATTATAACACAAAAATCATTCTACATCGTCAATAATTTTTTGCGCTTACACTGAAATCAATGAACACTATTAATCCAATGACTTTACAAGTAATGTACCATCATACATGCAATTATATCAAATCGGAAATCAACATATACTACATAATGAAATCAATGCGGATTGTTTTGTTACAAGTAACATTTCAATTTACCACGTGCAAATGTAGGTTCACATTCTATCATTCATGTAGTTTTAAAAACTTCAGATACCATTAGAATTATAATTCAACTATCCAACAAAAACATTTAACATTAAATATCACATGCCATGCCATGCCAATTATAATTCAACTATCCAACAAAAATATTTAACATTAAATATCACATGTCAAATGTAATTCAATGACAACATTACTTCACATTCACATGCCAAAAGTACTAAAACCATCCAAAGAACACTGAAATCAATGAACAAGTTATTAATCCAATGACTTTACAAGTAATGTACCATCATATGTATGCAATTATATCAAATCAGAAATCAACATATATAATGTAATGAAATCAATGGGGATTGTCTTGTTACAAGTAACATTTCAATTTACCATATGTGCAAATGTAGGTTCACATTCCATCATTCATGTAGTTTTAAAAACTTCAAATTCCATGCCAATTATAATTCAACTATCTAACAAAAACATTTAACATTAAATATCACATGCCATGCCAATTATAATTCAACTATCTAACAAAAACATTTAACATTAAATATCACATGCCATGCCAACTATAATTCAACTATCCAACAAAAACATTTAACATATGTCCAAAAATATGTCCAAAAAACATATTGTAATAAAATATGTCCAAAAATTGTAAATCTCACTCAAGTATCAAACTGTATCAAGTTTAACAAATTTTAAAACCATCTAAATTTTGAAATCATATCAAATCTACTATATATCTTCTCCATCAAATGGAGAATCTAGCCTCTGGGTCTCGATTAGCTCCCTATCTTGTAAAGGGGAAACCTACATACACAATGCACATGTACTTGAACATTAAAATTTGAAGTTTTAAAAATGAATGAGAATATATATATCTAGAACTTAATGTAAAAAACAAAATATAACAAAAAATCACGCAATACCTCGTAAGGTTGCCTCTCCATTTGATGAACAGGATCTGCCATAGAAACATCTCCAGTGGTAACCTGTACAATATACATGTACAGTTAAATATAAATATATATATATATACATAAATAATTTATATAAATTAAAAACTTTCAAATGAAAATGCACGTGTACATATATAAACTTATTTGAACAATAATATTAAAAAAAGAACTAAAGACAACTTCTTCAAATGCTGTGGATGTTCCTATCTCCGTCGCTAAAGTCCTCGGATTAAAAAAATCTTCTATACGAACCTAAATTCAAAAAATTTTAAATAACTCAAAATATAGATCTCTCTCTATATATCTCAATTTTTAATGGAATTTTTGAGGTAACATAAATTTTGAACTTGTGAAAAATTGTCCATACTTGTACATCTCCCAATGAAGTAGAAGGTATATCTCCTAAAGAAGAAGAAGGTACCGGCATCCCAAAAACATCAGACGGAATCGGTACCTGTTAAAACATTTTATCGAATTATATATATACATACATGTACATAGTGGCAACAATTATTTATTTTAGAGTCACTTAAAAAACACTAACATACATCTGCCAACATATCATGATGGCCAGACCCAGCTGCATCGTTTGAGCCAGAGGTCCCGAACGTAATATTAACATTTTCATCACGCATCATGCCTGAGAACTGCAAATGGTGTTTTAACATATAATCATACATTTTTGTTAGATTAATGTACACATACAAATAAATATATACATGTGTACATACACATGTATTTATTACAAATTGTACACATGTATATGTAAATATAATTTCAAACCCTAAGGTCACTAACACATACCGTTCCGGTGCCCTCTTCCTCACGAAAAATTAGGTCTTGCATACCATTGCGACAATTTATTGCGTATGTTCGGAGATCTTCAACATTCATGTTGTAAATCTCCTCATCTGTATGATAAACAAAATTGGCACGTGCATGTTCACGTGCTCTTAGTCTATTTAAGCCAATATTGACTCCACTCAATCCGCTATGAACATTTTCGATCATAACATCTCTTGCTTCACGACTTATTTGAGAAGTCGCATCCATCTCTGATCGCGGGGTTTCGACTCGAGACGGTCGACTCACCAATGGCGGCTCAGGGCGAGGCAACTCCACATCTCTCTTAGCGCCCTTACGTTGATATAATCGACCTCTCCCCGGGCCAAAAAATTCTGAAGGAAGATCATTGTAGTCGGGTTTCATACCCAAAAAAAATTCTGCATAAAACATTTGTGCAAAATAAATAGGAACCTCATCGTTCCATGGAAGCCTTCCAAAGGCCGCAAGATGTCGACTATACAAATATTTTGCTTTGTCTAGGTGCTTGAAATACTGCACCTTCAACATTTTTTTTTTTAGCCCTTCCTTATAATTAAACATTGACTTAGCATCATCTCTTGAAACACTTTTTTTTATGTCCTGCCATTTATCGGGACCTATCACTGTTTCTCTTCTCTTTCTCATCACTTCTACAAACGAATCAGTGGTTGGCCCCAAATCTTTGTACACTTTTACCATTTCACTCAATGAATGTGTAACTATCTCTAGGCTTTGTCTACTCTCAGCAGGTAGAGTCAAATCTTGGAGATCTCTCTGCAATTTTGCATAAAGGCTTTGACACCTTTGTAAGGTGCATTCCGCCATGTTCGTTTCCCATGGTATATCAGTAATCTCAGCCGGATAAGTTGTGCTAGGTTGACAGCCTTCTTCTTCAATGTAGCGCGCTGCCCTGTGTCTTTTTTGACCACTGGCTCGAACATTTTGAGCCTCTGCATCAATATATATATAATTTCATATATTAGAAAAAACACGTGTAAAAAAAGTTGTAAAAAATTAATGAAAAAATATTGAAATTGATGGCAACCTTGATGTTGTTGGTTAACATCATCTCCAACATGACCCTGCTGAGAACCAGCCCCAGAATGATGCTGCTGAGAACCAGACCCACAGTGACCCTGTTGAGAACCAGCAGCCGTTGATTGCTGGCCTTCAGGGGAATAAATATCACCCCCTTCCCGCACCCTGCTACTTCGACCGGTTGAACCTTGGCCACGCTCCATTGATGGAGTAGAAAGCCTTCTCCTCTTGCCTCCTAAAATTAAAATATGAAACTTATTAACAACTAATTTCACTCACAAAGTTAATAAAAAAATCAATTCCATACGTACACACATGTATGGAGATTTAAGATTATATTTAAATACCGTGAACATCCTCCAATCCCTGAGCCTCCATATGGGATTCGGCCGATCTTCGTCTTTCATCCTCCATGATATATATCTATTGGTCGACATTCACAAAATAGATTTCAAAAATCAATACCTCGAAGTAAAATCCAGTTTGGGGCTGTTAAATCCAGTATGTTCTATATTTCTTACATTTATGCCCTCCTATTTTTCTTTCCAACCAAGGTTTATAAAATAACATGAGAAGCAACATGAGACTTAGAACAATCATTTTCATTATCTATATGGAAGGCAAGAATGATTATATCCACTTGAGCTTAAGGGTATGTAGTTTGTTAATTTTTATCATATATTTTTTGGTAAGTGTAAATGTTTTTTTTATCTATAGTACAAGTCATGAGTTCCCCAATTTTACCTTATGTAAAGCATGATTCTAGGATTACTAAAATTTGTACTTGGTTTTTAAGAATATATCAAATAAAGTTTTTGAGAAGCAAATATGGCTTGTTCCTTAGAATTTGGCACTTTGAATTTCCTTCCCCATATTTCTTGTTAATGATTATAACCTTAAAATGGCTAATATTGGTTTGTCATCATCATCTAAAAATGACTTGGCAGATGAAAATTTACCATGTCCATCATCATCACTTCACACCATCTCATACATGACCCCTTCTACATATTATATGCATGAATTTTTGAAATGTCATCCTCTCTACCTATCCCATGAATGATTGTGACAACAGGTGAATAAAATACAATTTATAAGCAGAAGATAGTTTCTAGTTTGTCCTCCTCCATCCGCCCCATAGCTAGTGATTTCTCAATTTTCCACTTCCAACTTTCTATTCTCGAAATTCATTAGCAGCTAATTTTATCAATAGCCACACCACTATACATATAATTATCATATACACTACTACATTAATTAACTCTACGTTGTTTGTTATTGTAAATTCCAATAACAAACAATGTTAATTGAGTTTAGTAGTGTATATAACAATTTCTTTGACTTCCAGGTGTGTTGTGACTATTAGTAGAATTAACTACCAAAATGAATTTCCAAAATAAAATGTTGGAAGAGAAAAAATAGGCAATCACTGGATATGGAGTGCGTGGAGGAGGACAAACTTATACTGATCCCTTCCTTATCAAATTTCCTTTATTCACCTAATGTAACAATCAATCATGGTCTAGATAGAAGAGATGACCTACCATAAATTCAATCATATAATGTGTAGAAGGGTCATATGTAGATGGTGTGAAACGATGATTACAAACATGATAATTTTTCATCTACTAGGTCATTTTGAGATGATGATTACAAAATAGTGCTAGCCCATTAAAGGTTATAATCATTGGTGCCTAATGTGGGGTGGACAATTTAAATAAAGTTCGTATCAAAGTACAATTTAGCTCATTTTAGTCAAGGTTAGTTAGAAGAATTAGCTATTGGTTTCTACCTTCAATTTCCTCAGAAAATGAATGTGTACGTGCTTTTGAGAGACATTAGAGACATTAGAGGAACAAGGTCCAAATTTTTGATGAAAATGTGCTATGAAAGTAAAGGGTTTTAAAGGCAAGCATGTACAAGGCATAGTTGAGCCAAATGTTCTTTAAGAAGGGCATAGTTGAGCCAAATGTTCTTTAAGAAGGGCCTAATTATTTGGGTCTTGGTTATGGAAAACATGGAAAATGCTCCAAAGCCAAGGAGGCTTGTGAGGTTTGTGTTCATGATGAATGGAACATGTACATAGTTTACCTTAAAGTTGTTGTGTTTTACGGATATTAAAATGAAGAAATTCTATTTAGATCCATTCCAGAGATTGACTGCAGGGGCATTTACTAGATATGCCACCTTTCATAAAAGATGAGATCCAGAGGCTACCTGGCCCTTTACAGACTCTGCCTATAGAACTTGTAGAAGTAAACACTAGAGGCATTAACAATATCAAAGAATGTTTTCATGCTCAGACATGGGAATGTGTCTTTCCCTACGCAAAAAAATAGTTCTTGAGGTAGTTAATATTCATAGACAGGTCATCAAGCAAGTCAATGTGATCATCCCTCCTTCCCTCCCTTCTAAAATAATTATGTTTTGCGGGTTAGAAAGCCAAAATATGGAGACAATTATCACCAAATCCAACGTACAATTATGCATGATGGAGAATATCTAGCGCTTTCCCTTGTTAAATATATTAACAAGGGAAAGCGCTAGAGATTCTCCATCATGCATAATCGTACGTCGATGCTTATAGAGTGAAAAAACTAAAAGAATCAACTTGTAGGGTCATTGTAATGGGGGGTGGAGAATTCCTGGGTCTTTGCAAATTCAAAGTATGGTGCATGTTGCATGAAGCAAGATGTTGAAAGTAGAGTTATGTTAGACACACATAAATGCAAAAAATATGGAAATTTGTACATGAGCTCTATTATTTGACTTAAGAGTCAGTTGTTTGAAAAGGCATGTTTTGTCAACTTGTGTTTGGTTGATGGTTTTGTACACCAATATGTAAGAGTACATGGACATATTCACATGATGTGAATTTTTTTTTTCTTTGAAGGAGAAAAATGATGTGTTTTTAGTTTGATGGTTTTGTTTGTGACAAGATGTCACAAGATTTTGCGAAGGTCCACTCTTGAGCGAGAGCCTCATGATTACAACCTATTCGTGAGAATCAAATGGGAGTGCATCCTTATTTTGAAAACAAGTAGGATTCTAAGCTACCTAGGACTCAAACCATCATTTTTAAATTTGAAATATAATGGTTTTGTTTCAATGCCTGAATCCACAACCCTAACACATGAAATCACTAATCTAATTACACATGAAATAAATAGTTATTTTCTCCAAATTTAAAAATATAGCTAAAAACTAAATTCAACATAGTTGAAAGAAAAAGAAGCGCCATTGAAATGGTTTGCTGACAAATGGTTAGATTTCTTATCCAATTAAGGCCTAGCATGTATTTTGATGTTTCATTAATTTCTTTGCAAATTCAAAGTATGGTGCATGTTGCATGAAGCAAGATGTTGAAAGTACATGAGCTCTATTATTTGTCTTGAGAGTCAGTTGTTTGAAGAGGCATGTTTTGTCAACTTGTGTTTGGTTGATGGTTTTGTACACCAATATGTAAGAGTACATGGACATATTCACATGATGTGAATTTTTTTTTTCTTTGAAGGATAAAAATGATGTGTTTTCAATTTGATGGTTTTGTTTATGACAAGACATCACAAGATTTTGCGAAGGTCCACTCTTGAGCAAGAGCCTCATGATTACAACCTATCCGTGAGAATCAAATAGGAGTGCATCCTTATTTTGAAGGAGAAATTTCAATAGGCTTTAGGAAATTTAATTTCAAGTCATTTAATTTCACTAGAAATAATTCAGAGGTACATGAAATGAATAGTATTTAGGAAGAACAATAGTCCCTCATGGAATATGAAGAAATTAGCCACTTCATTTTGTATATATGCATGCTTTGAGTTACTCCTCAAAAAATTTCAAAACATGTGTATTTATTACTCTACCCATCCCGATTTTCATAGGATCCATAGCACATACATTTCTATATGCCCTAGTTGTTGAAAGGCCTAATTATTTCATCACTTTCAAAGGAATTACATCAGTTGTTTCTCCTAAATCTAGCATATAGTTGTGTAATAATATTTTATTTATTAGTAGGAATATATGAAAATGTTTATGAATTACATTTTTATTCCCTTGATTCATCTTTTATAACTTTATAGGATAATCCTCAAAAGTAGGGTCATCTACTTCATCAAATTTTAAGAACTTCTTAACCTTATATATCTTTATTTCATATTTGCATAACTTCCACAAATGGGATAGAAACAAGATATTTTCCAAGTGTTGAAGTAAACCAACATTAATTTCATTGTACACTCTTTATATAGGTATGGTTGAATGTTGTACATATGGTACATAGATCAATTTGTTGTTTTCATTGTTTACTCTTAAAAATTATTTGAAGTGGGAGCGAAGAGTTGGTTTCTTCCTAGGTTGGCTTACATTTCCTTTAATATGTGATCCATCCCTTTCTCTAATTCATATTTTTATCTCTTCTATTAATTATGTTATTCTTTCTATGTATTGTTAGTACAAGGGGGTGAAATAATTTCTTATCATTTTCTAAGTGGTGAGGTCGTTTGAATCTCCAATAGTTGTGTTGGTGTGGTGGGAACCATGCTAGGAGTTGGGTATTCCATTGATATGGTCAAGGTACTTAGTGTATGAGGAGCATCCAAAATTAGGCGGATTGGGATCTTGATGAGGGGGATATGTCACTTGATGCATGCAGTGATGATGGTATTTGATGAGTAAAGGGCACATATAGATGAGATGAGTGTCTTTAACATAGAGCACTCAAGGGCATGCCATATACTAATTAACCGAGTTCGTGACATAATAAATGGTGGAAGAGGAATCATCAACATATGAGGTTGGTGTAAGTGGTGGTGCTACTATTGAGGCATGATGTATGGTGACCAACACATCTTGATATCATCGGAGATTGAGACAATGTTGTGTATAATGTTTGTGTTTCACATAAATATACAAGAGGTCGTTGGTTCTTAAACCCTTATTACGTGATGAGGTGGCAACATCACATGATGGAGTGGGGAGAAATGGGGGTGCTTAAGGGGTATGAAGGATACCCTTCAACTCATGAAGCATGGGGCATGAATTGGTGGGATGACCTAATGTGTCTCAAAGGGTACACAGGGGACTAAACTTTGGGGTATTTTTGGTTGAAGGTTCTTTCTAAAATAAAAATTATAAATAACTATGGAACCTGGGTTACACTTTTGTGAGAATTGCGGGTTGAAATTTTTTTTCGGAGCTAGTTCGTGAATTCGTGAATTCTTATTTTAAGATGGTAGAACTTAAGTCTCAATTGTAATTGGATTCTTTCTAAAGTGTAATTCCAAGCTCATTAAGCATACTAGGTGACCAAATTTTTAAAGTAACTTGAGATTCACAACAAGAGATACACAACATGCACCACAATACACAATGTGCCCTTGTAGATAAGGATTTAGACAAATATACTTCAACAAGGATGGAATCAACCTTGAAAAAGAATGATATAATGGAAGCAATATATCAATACTAGTGTCCTTTTTCATTCCTTAATAGCTATGATGACCAAAAACTTGAAATGCTAGAGATTTTTGCACTTGAGTATGGAATGGACCAAAAAATTATTGACCGCAATTGTTTGGTGACCTTCAACTTTATGGAAAATGTAGGACTACAGGGAAGTTCTCTTTGCACATGAAAGATGTAATTTCATTCCAATTACCGATAAATAATATGTTTTATTTCTGAAATTAAAAAAATAAAAATAATATATATATATATATATATATATATATATATATATCTATCTATATATATATATATATATATATGTCCAATGAATGACCATAAGGTTGGTCAATAG